>JAIFZK010000016.1:10332500-10717094 GCA_027481765.1 Tenualosa thibaudeaui | reverse complement strand
TCCAACATTCTATGAACCCAATATCCTCAATTTTTCGTTGCAGGTCCCCACTGAAACTTTGGACGAGTGTACCACACTGAGGGATTTTGTACTGTCATACTGACTGATTTCCAACAATCTGCCTTAATTCATACATTTTTAGAAACAGCATGAGGAGAACATGTGGTTTAATGTATGCATAGCCACGTTCCAACATTCTATGAACCCAATATCCTCAATTTTTCGTTGCAGGTCCCCACTGAAACTTTGGACGAGTGAACCACACTGAGGTATTTTTTACTCTGTAACTGACTGATTTCCAACAATCTGCCTTAAATCATACATTTTTAGAAACAGCATGAGGAGAACATGTGGTTTAATGTATGCATAGCCATGTTCCAACATTCTATGAACCCAATATCCTCAATTTTTCGTTGCAGGTTCCCACCGAAAATGCTCACAAGTGAACCACACTGAGGTATTTTGTACTGTGATAGTGACTGATTTCCAACAATCTGCCTTAAATCATACATTTTTAGAAACAGCATGAGGAGAACATTTGGTTTAATGTATGCATAGCCATGTTCCAAAATTCTATGAACCCAATATCCTCAATTTTTCGTTGCAGGTCCCCACTGAAACTTTGGACGAGTGAACCACACTGAGGTATTTTTTACTCTGTCACTGACTGATTTCCAACAATCTGCCTTAAATCATACATTTTTAGAAACAGCATGAGGAGAACATGTGGTTTAATGTATGCATAGCCACGTTCCAACATTCTATGAACCCAATATCCTCAATTTTTCGTTGCAGGTCCCCACTGAAACTTTGGACGAGTGAACCACAATGAGGTATTTTGTACTGTGATACTGACTGATTTCCAACAATCTGCCTTAAATCATACATTTTTAGAAACAGCATGAGGAGAACATGTGGTTTAATGTATGCATAGCCATGTTCCAACATTCTATGAACCCAATATCCTCAATTTTTCGTTGCAGGTTCCCACCGAAAATGTTCACAAGTGTACCACACTGAGGTATTTTGTACTGTGATAGTGACTGATTTCCAACAATCTGCCTTAAATCATACATTTTTAGAAACAGCATGAGGAGAACATTTGGTTTAATGTATGCATAGCCACGTTCCAAAATTCTATGAACCCAATATCCTCAATTTTTCGTTGCAGGTCCCCACTGAAACTTTGGACGAGTGAACCACACTGAGGTATTTTTTACTCTGTCACTGACTGATTTCCAACAATCTGCCTTAAATCATACATTTTTAGAAACAGCATGAGGAGAACATGTGGTTTAATGTATGCATAGCCATGTTCCAACATTCTATGAACCCAATATCCTCAATTTTTCGTTGCAGGTCCCCACTGAAACTTTGGACGAGTGAACCACACTGAGGTATTTTTTACTCTGTCACTGACTGATTTCCAACAATCTGCCTTAAATCATACATTTTTAGAAACAGCATGAGGAGAACATGTGGTTTAATGTATGCATAGCCACGTTCCAACATTCTATGAACCCAATATCCTCAATTTTTCGTTGCAGGTCCCCACTGAAACTTTGGACGAGTGAACCACAATGAGGTATTTTGTACTGTGATAGTGACTGATTTCCAACAATCTGCCTTAAATCATACATTTTTAGAAACGGCATGAGGAGAACATGTGTTTTAATGTATGCATAGCCATGTTCCAACATTCTATGAACCCAATATCCTCAATTTATCGTTGCAGGTTCCCACCGAAAATGTTCACAAGTGAACCACACTGAGGGATTTTGTACTGTCATACTGACTGATTTCCAACAATCTGCCTTAATTCATACATTTTTAGAAACGGCATGAGGAGAACATGTGTTTTAATGTATGCATAGCCATGTTCCAACATTCTATGAACCCAATATCCTCAATTTATCGTTGCAGGTTCCCACCGAAAATGTTCACAAGTGAACCACACTGAGGGATTTTGTACTGTCATACTGACTGATTTCCAACAATCTGCCTTAATTCATACATTTTTAGAAACAGCATGAGGAGAACATGTGGTTTAATGTATGCATAGCCACGTTCCAACATTCTATGAACCCAATATCCTCAATTTTTCGTTGCAGGTCCCCACTGAAACTTTGGACGAGTGTACCACACTGAGGGATTTTGTACTGTCATACTGACTGATTTCCAACAATCTGCCTTAATTCATACATTTTTAGAAACAGCATGAGGAGAACATGTGGTTTAATGTATGCATAGCCACGTTCCAACATTCTATGAACCCAATATCCTCAATTTTTCGTTGCAGGTCCCCACTGAAACTTTGGACGAGTGAACCACACTGAGGTATTTTTTACTCTGTAACTGACTGATTTCCAACAATCTGCCTTAAATCATACATTTTTAGAAACAGCATGAGGAGAACATGTGGTTTAATGTATGCATAGCCACGTTCCAACATTCTATGAACCCAATATCCTCAATTTTTCGTTGCAGGTCCCCACTGAAACTTTGGACGAGTGAACCACAATGAGGTATTTTCTACTGTGATAGTGACTGATTTCCAACAATCTGCCTTAAATCATACATTTTTAGAAACGGCATGAGGAGAACATGTGGTTTAATGTATGCATAGCCATGTTCCAACATTCTATGAACCCAATATCCTCAATTTTTCGTTGCAGGTTCCCACCGAAAATGTTCACAAGTGTACCACACTGAGGTATTTTGTACTGTGATAGTGACTGATTTCCAACAATCTGCCTTAAATCATACATTTTTAGAAACAGCATGAGGAGAACATTTGGTTTAATGTATGCATAGCCACGTTCCAAAATTCTATGAACCCAATATCCTCAATTTTTCGTTGCAGGTCCCCACTGAAACTTTGGACGAGTGAACCACAATGAGGTATTTTGTACTGTGATACTGACTGATTTCCAACAATCTGCCTTAAATCATACATTTTAGAAACAGCATGAGGAGAACATGTGGTTTAATGTATGCATAGCCATGTTCCAACATTCTATGAACCCAATATCCTCAATTTTTCGTTGCAGGTTCCCACCGAAAATGTTCACAAGTGAACCACACTGAGGTATTTTGTACTGTGATAGTGACTGATTTCCAACAATCTGCCTTAAATCATACATTTTTAGTAACAGCTTGAGGGAGAACATTTGGTTTAATGTATGCATAGCCATGTTCCAACATTATATTAACCCAATATCCTCAATTTTTCGTTGCAGGTCCCCACTGAAACTTTGGACGAGTGAACCACACTGAGGTAATTATTACTCTGTCACTGACTGATTTCCAACAATCTGCCTTAAATCATACATTTTTAGAAACAGCATGAGGAGAACATGTGGTTTAATGTATGCATAGCCACGTTCCAACATTCTATGAACCCAATATCCTCAATTTTTAGTTGCAGGTCCCCACTGAAACTTTGGACGAGTGAACCACACTGAGGTATTTTGTACTGTCATACTGACTGATTTCCAACAATCTGCCTTAAATCATACATTTTTAGAAACAGCATGAGGAGAACATGTGGTTTAATGTATGCATAGCCACGTTCCAACATTCTATGAACCCAATATCCTCAATTTTTCGTTGCAGGTCCCCACTGAAACTTTGGACGAGTGAACCACACTGAGGTATTTTTTACTCTGTCACTGACTGATTTCCAACAATCTGCCTTAAATCATACATTTTTAGAAACAGCATGAGGAGAACATGTGGTTTAATGTATGCATAGCCACGTTCCAACATTCTATGAACCCAATATCCTCAATTTTTCGTTGCAGGTCCCCACTGAAACTTTGGACGAGTGAACCACAATGAGGTATTTTGTACTGTGATACTGACTGATTTCCAACAATCTGCCTTAAATCATACATTTTTAGAAACGGCATGAGGAGAACATGTGGTTTAATGTATGCATAGCCATGTTCCAACATTCTATGAACCCAATATCCTCAATTTTTCGTTGCAGGTTCCCACCGAAAATGTTCACAAGTGAACCACACTGAGGGATTTTGTACTGTCATACTGACTGATTTCCAACAATCTGCCTTAATTCATACATTTTTAGAAACAGCATGAGGAGAACATGTGGTTTAATGTATGCACAGCCATGTTCCAACATTCTATGAACCCAATATCCTCAATTTTTCGTTGCAGGTCCCCACCGAAAATGTTCACAAGTGAACCACACTGAGGGATTTTGTACTGTCATACTGACTGATTTCCAACAATCTGCCTTAATTCATACATTTTTAGAAACAGCATGAGGAGAACATGTGGTTTAATGTATGCATAGCCACGTTCCAACATTCTATGAACCCAATATCCTCAATTTTTCGTTGCAGGTCCCCACTGAAACTTTGGACGAGTGTACCACACTGAGGGATTTTGTACTGTCATACTGACTGATTTCCAACAATCTGCCTTAAATCATACATTTTTAGAAACAGCATGAGGAGAACATGTGGTTTAATGTATGCATAGCCACGTTCCAACATTCTATGAACCCAATATCCTCAATTTTTCGTTGCAGGTCCCCACTGAAACTTTGGACGAGTGAACCACACTGAGGTATTTTTTACTCTGTAACTGACTGATTTCCAACAATCTGCCTTAAATCATACATTTTTAGAAACAGCATGAGGAGAACATGTGGTTTAATGTATGCATAGCCACGTTCCAACATTCTATGAACCCAATATCCTCAATTTTTCGTGGCAGGTCCCCCCTGAAACTTTGGACGAGTGAACCACACTGAGGTCTTTTTACTGTAATACTGTCTGATTTCCAACAATCTGCCTTAAATCATACATTTTAGAAACAGCATGAGGAGAACATGTGGTTTAATGTATGCATAGCCATGTTCCAACATTCTATGAACCCAATATCCTCAATTTTTCGTTGCAGGTACCCACAGAAAATTTTCACAAGTGAACCACACTGAGGTATTTTGTACTGTGATACTGACTGATTTCCAACAATCTGCCTTAAATCATACATTTTTAGAAACAGCATGAGGAGAACATGTGGTTTAATGTATGCATAGCCATGTTCCAACATTCTATGAACCCAATATCCTCAATTTTTCGTTGCAGGTCCCCACTGAAACTTTGGACGAGTGAACCACACTGAGGTATTTTGTACTGTGATACTGACTGATTTCCAACAATCTGCCTTAAATCATACATTTTTAGAAACAGCATGAGGAGAACATGTGGTTTAATGTATGCATAGCCATGTTCCAACATTCTATGAACCCAATATCCTCAATTTTTCGTTGCAGGTCCCCACCGAAAATGTTCACAAGTGAACCACACTGAGGGATTTTGTACTGTCATACTGACTGATTTCCAACAATCTGCCTTAAATCATACATTTTTAGAAACAGCATGAGGAGAACATTTGGTTTAATGTATGCATAGCCATGTTCCAACATTCTATGAACCCAATATCCTCAATTTTTCGTTGCAGGTCCCCACTGAAACTTTGGACGAGTGAACCACACTGAGGTATTTTTTACTCTGTAACTGACTGATTTCCAACAATCTGCCTTAAATCATACATTTTTAGAAACAGCATGAGGAGAACATGTGGTTTAATGTATGCATAGCCATGTTCCAACATTCTATGAACCCAATATCCTCAATTTTTCGTTGCAGGTCCCCACTGAAACTTTGGACGAGTGTACCACACTGAGGGATTTTGTACTGTCATACTGACTGATTTCCAACAATCTGCCTTAAATCATACATTTTTAGAAACAGCATGAGGAGAACATGTGGTTTAATGTATGCATAGCCACGTTCCAACATTCTATGAACCCAAAAACCTCAAATTTTCGTTGCAGGTCCCCACTGAAACTTTGGACGAGTGAACCACACTGAGGTATTTTTAACTCTGTAACTGACTGATTTCCAACAATCTGCCTTAAATCATACATTTTTAGAAACAGCATGAGGAGAACATGTGGTTTAATGTATGCATAGCCACGTTCCAACATTCTATGAACCCAATATCCTCAATTTTTCGTTGCAGGTCCCCACTGAAACTTTGGACGAGTGAACCACACTGAGGTATTTTGTACTGTGATACTGACTGATTTCCAACAATCTGCCTTAAATCATACATTTTTAGAAACGGCATGAGGAGAACATGTGGTTTAATGTATGCATAGCCATGTTCCAACATTCTATGAACCCAATATCCTCAATTTTTCGTTGCAGGTTCCCACAGAAACTGTTCACAAGTGAACCACACTGAGGTATTTTTGTACTGTGATAGTGACTGATTTCCAACAATCTGCCTTAAATCATACATTTTTAGAAACAGCATGAGGAGAACATGTGGTAATTAATGTATGCATAGCCATGAACCCAATATCCTATGAACCCAATATCCTCAATTTTTCGTTGCAGGTCCCCACTGAAACTTTGGACGAGTGAACCACACTGAGGTATTTTTTACTCTGTCACTGACTGATTTCCAACAATCTGCCTTAAATCATACATTTTTAGAAACAGCATGAGGAGAACATGTGGTTTAATGTATGCATAGCCACGTTCCAACATTCTATGAACCCAATATCCTCAATTTTTGCTGAAACTTTAGACGAGTGAACCACACTGAGGTATTTTGTACTGTGATAGTGACTGATTTCCAACAATCTGCCTTAAATCATACATTTTTAGAAACAGCATGAGGAGAACATGTGGTTTAATGTATGCATAGCCATGTTCCAACATTCTATGAACCCAATATCCTCAATTTTTCGTTGCAGGTTCCCACCGAAAATGTTCACAAGTGTACCACACTGAGGGATTTTGTACTGTCATACTGACTGATTTCCAACAATCTGCCTTAATTCATACATTTTTAGAAACAGCATGAGGAGAACATGTGGTTTAATGTATGCATAGCCATGTTCCAACATTCTATGAACCCAATATCCTCAATTTTTCGTTGCAGGTCCCCACTGAAACTTTGGACGAGTGTACCACACTGAGGGATTTTGTACTGTCATACTGACTGATTTCCAACAATCTGCCTTAATTCATACATTTTAAGAAACAGCATGAGGAGAACATGTGGTTTAATGTATGCATAGCCACGTTCCAACATTCTATGAACCCAATATCCTCAATTTTTCGTTGCAGGTCCCCACTGAAACTTTGGACGAGTGAACCACAATGAGGTATTTTGTACTGTGATACTGACTGATTTCCGACAATCTGCCTTAAATCATACATTTTTAGAAACGGCATGAGGAGAACATGTGGTTTAATGTATGCATAGCCATGTTCCAACATTCTATGAACCCAATATCCTCAATTTTTCGTTGCAGGTTCCCACCGAAAATGTTCACAAGTGTACCACACTGAGGTATTTTGTACTGTGATAGTGACTGATTTCCAACAATCTGCCTTAAATCATACATTTTTAGAAACAGCATGAGGAGAACATGTGGTTTAATGTATGCATAGCCACGTTCCAACATTCTATGAACCCAATATCCTCAATTTTTCGTTGCAGGTCCCCACTGAAACTTTGGACGAGTGAACCACACTGAGGTATTTACTCTGTCACTGACTGATTTCCAACAATCTGCCTTAAATCATACATTTTTAGAAACAGCATGAGGAGAACATGTGGTTTAATGTATGCATAGCCACGTTCCAACATTCTATGAACCCAATATCCTCAATTTTTCGTTGCAGGTCCCCACTGAAACTTTGGACGAGTGAACCACAATGAGGTATTTTGTACTGTGATAGTGACTGATTTCCAACAATCTGCCTTAAATCATACATTTTTAGAAACGGCATGAGGAGAACATGTGTTTTAATGTATGCATAGCCATGTTCCAACATTCTATGAACCCAATATCCTCAATTTATCGTTGCAGGTTCCCACCGAAAATGTTCACAAGTGAACCACACTGAGGGATTTTGTACTGTCATACTGACTGATTTCCAACAATCTACCTTAATTCATACATTTGTAGAAACAGCATGAGGAGAACATGTGGTTTAATGTATGCATAGCCACGTTCCAACATTCTATGAACCCAATATCCTCAATTTTTCGTTGCAGGTTCCCACCGAAAATGTTCACAAGTGTACCACACTGAGGTATTTTGTACTGTGATAGTGACTGATTTCCAACAATCTGCCTTAAATCATACATTTTTAGAAACAGCATGAGGAGAACATTTGGTTTAATGTATGCATAGCCACGTTCCAACATTCTATGAACCCAATATCCTCAATTTTTCGTTGCAGGTCCCCACTGAAACTTTGGACGAGTGAACCACACTGAGGTATTTTTTACTCTGTCACTGACTGATTTCCAACAATCTGCCTTAAATCATACATTTTTAGAAACAGCATGAGGAGAACATGTGGTTTAATGTATGCATAGCCACGTTCCAACATTCTATGAACCCAATATCCTCAATTTTTCGTTGCAGGTCCCCACTGAAACTTTGGACGAGTGAACCACAATGAGGTATTTTGTACTGTGATAGTGACTGATTTCCAACAATCTGCCTTAAATCATACATTTTTAGAAACGGCATGAGGAGAACATGTGTTTTAATGTATGCATAGCCATGTTCCAACATTCTATGAACCCAATATCCTCAATTTATCGTTGCAGGTTCCCACCGAAAATGTTCACAAGTGAACCACACTGAGGGATTTTGTACTGTCATACTGACTGATTTCCAACAAACTGCCTTAACTCACACACATTTAGAAACAGCATGAGGAGAACATGTGGTTTAATGTATGCATAGCCATGTTCAACATTCTATGAACCCAATATCCTCAATTTATCGTTGCTGGTTACCACCGAATATGTTCACAAGTGAACCACACTGAGGGATTTTGTACTGTCATACTGACTGATTTCCAACAATCTACCTTAATTCATACATTTTTAGAAACAGCATGAGGAGAACATGTGGTTTAAAAAAGGTAAAAAATACCTCAGTGTGGTTCACTCGTCCAAAGTTTCAGTGGGGACCTGCAACGAAAAATTGAGGACATTGGGTTCATAGAATGTTGAACGTATATGCATACATTAAACCACATGTTCTCTCATGCTGTTTCTAAAAATGTATGAATTAAGGCAGATTGTTGAAATCAGTCAGTATGACAGTAGAAAATCCCTCAGTGTGGTACACTTGTGAAAGTTTCAGTGGGGACCTGCAACGAAAAATTGAGGATATTGGGTTCATAGAATGTTGGAGCGTGGCTATGCATACATTAAACCACATGTTCTCCTCATGCTGTTTCTAAAATGTATGATTTAAGGCAGATTGTTGGAAATCAGTCAGTGTCACAGTAAAAATACCTCAGTGTGGTTCACTTGTCCAACAGTGTCGGTGGTAACCTGCAACGAACAATTGAGGATATTGGGTTCATAGAATGTTGGAACGTGGCTATGCATACATTAAACCACATGTTCTCCTCATGCTGTTTCTAAAAATGTATGATTTAAGGCGAGACACTACAGGTGAATAGGGTAAAATTTTAAAATAGAAGTGATCTCTATGAAACTTTACCAGTTGATTATTTACATTAGTATGAGAAAAAAATGTATTACAAGTTTTAGAATTTTGCATATTTAATTATGCAAATTAGGTACTATGCATAAATATGCATTAAACCACATGTTTCTGGTGCATTTATCTGAAACTGTGATAAAGGCAGGACCAGATTCTTTTCAATCAGTCAGTATACACAAGATGACAAAAAAACTCAGTGTGGGACACTTAGGATATCAGCTTTCATGGCCTGGGAAATCAAAATATACTGCATGGCCTTAAAAACCCTATTTTCGCCATGATTTTCCAGGTAAAATTGCCCATAAATCTGGCCACGAACAATTTATCCGCAAATCCCTCTGAGGATTTCTTTATCATAATGCTATAAGTGTAACTGTAAGGTTTGGTGCATGTAGGTGCAACAAGTCAGTGAAATATGAACCGAAAAATTAAAAAACATGCATTTTGAGAAAACGCCATTTAAAGATTTATATAGGGGATTTTCATACATTTATACAGTAAAAATCTGCTGGAACACAGAATAAAGGCTCAAGCTCTTAGTATTAACAGTGCTGAATATATAAAGAACATCTAAACAAGTACTTTAATAACATGGCAGCCATATATGGCCAACAACTGCTGTAACGCGATGACAGGTGAATCATAATAGTATGATACAGGTGAATAGGGTAACATTTTTAATTTAAACATATCACCATGACACTTTACCAATTCATTACTTGAACCAATATGAGAAAAAAATGTATTACAAGTTTTGTGTAATCTTATGTTTAAGTACCTCCACCTCCACTACATCTCTATTGGGCCTACATTTCAATTCCAGCACCATATGTTGCCCCCTCTACCATCTCTTGCTGGTGCCTTTTCACCTTCCTCTCATTGCTTTCATGCTTCCTCCTTTTTTTGCTTGAGGGGACAGGATGGCATTTGCTTTGGTCACCCTCAGCATGTCAGCTTGCTTTATGGTGTTCAGTGTTATTGCTGTGCTCTCCAGCCACAGGTTGGCCATCACATTGAGAATCGCAGACGCACCCTCATTGAACGAGGTTATGGCCATACCGACAGCCGCCTCCACTCTGTTTTTGCCCACAAAGATGGTTTTAGGGCAGCAATTTCTGCCACTAAAATTAAAATGCACACTGTGTCAAAAACTGTTCATCTGATACAGTTTTTTGTATACAGTACATTTTTCATTTGAGTGGCAAAAGCCCAATTTCTTTTGGAAAGGACCAGAGAGTGCAGAGGTCACTGAATCACTGTGTCAGGATACAGACGCAGTGCTAAACATTGGAGGCTCCTTCAATGGGACATGGCAAAAACCACCATCAGCTCAGATACACTGAAATGCTGGCAGATGGAGATAGCTCTACATTACGATAGGTGGTAGACTTGAAACCCTACCGGGTTCATGAAGTCATAAAATTGGAATGCATTAGGACTAATCATGCACATAAAAGAATGGGTACGGCACTCAGAAAGTGCAGACAAAAAAATGTGGGTTTTTTTTTTGGAGGGGGGTGGTGATGGTAATTAATCAGGGTAATATTAAGGGTATGAAGTTAGAGATATCATTGCATGTCCACTGATGAAGTGCCATTGCACACCAGATGGTGCTTTTTTAGGAGAGCAGAGAACAATTGAGACACCCCTGACAACCACTCCCTATGCTACAAATTCTGCAGCTTTTTTGATGTCCCTTGTTTTTGCCACTGAACTGAAAACAGAAAACTGTCAGAAGAATAATTGTGATTATAATTGAAACACTGTGATGCCATTTTGTATTCCTGTTATGAATTCATCTTTGTTGCATCCATGAAATTGTTTTAACTATATTATTATTATATGACTATTATAAAGTCTTCAACCATTCCTCATTCCTTCAATCTTTCCATAGCCTACCTGTAACTCTTTTGTCATGCCTCTGGTACGTTTTTAAGTGAAGACCGTGCTGATCTTTTTCAGTGCAGCATTGCCCAAACCCAACTCATGTGCCAAAAGCACCATGCGCACATTGACGTCAAAGGCGACATCTCCGCGGGTCTCACTTTGTAGTCGTATGGATGTATACACACTTCGCCTATACCCACCCTTGCAGTTGTTGCATTCAAGTAGTAAGCTACTACAAAAGCCCTGGTTCTGTGGATCAATGTTTATTGATAAACCTGATGCAGCAGCACAATTTGGGCAGAGAAGATCATTAATCAACTCATTCAATCGCGACACATGCACTATCAACCACTACTGTGTCGCACGTTCAGTGGCACCCTCTACAACCTCGCGGTTTGCTGACAATTTACGGTCGGACGCGCTTTTCCCTGGATGACTGAAAGATAATCCAGTCGGATTTTGTACCCTCGCAGACCTTGCTAAACGCAATAGTTTGTTTTTTCTCCTTGATATTTTGGCTAAACGAGGCATTTTTAATCTTCCCGCGGCAAGATAACACGGAAGTCATCTGTGAGCGAATCACGTTAGCAGAAACGGGCCGTCGGCCAATGAATAGACTTTAGTCCTTTAAAGCCCCTTCCAGAAAGTCAGGATTGGTTGCTGAAAGAGAGGAAATGCCCATATTTGGATCACACAGCCTTCTGCTCGAGGCTCGGAGCATGAAAACAATACCAGGCATGACATATGTCAGGAAACAGACGAGACGCTGCATGCCGCGTTTGAAGGAAGAATTTTGGGAGAAAATGGATAGCGCGAGTGAACTAAATGTCATGAAATAAACACTCAAACGTGTAATTTCGATGTTTTCTTTGTGGCAGTGTGAAAGGTAACAAGTTAAGGAGGTAAACTAGCCCAAAATCTCAAATTTGACCAGGGCATGAAAAAATCGATATTTCACCTGCCGTGTCTCGCCTTAAATCATACATTTTCAGAAACAACATGAGGAGAACATGTGGTTTAATGTATGCATAGCCACGTTCCAACATTCTATGAACCCAATATGCTCAATTTTTCGTTGCAGGTCCTCACTGAAACTTTGGAGGATTGTACCACACTGAGGTATTTTTTACTGTGACACTGACTGACTTCCAACAATCTGCCTTAAATCATACATTTTTAGAAACAGCATGAGGAGAACATGTGGTTTAATGTATGCATAGCCACGTTCCAACATTCTATGAACCCAATATCCTCAATTTTTCGTTGCAGGTTCCCACCAAAACTGTTCACAAGTGTACCACACTGAGGTATTTTGTACTGTGATACTGACTGATTTCCAAGAATCTGCCTTAAATCATACATTTTTAGAAACAGCATGAGGAGAACATGTGGTTTAATGTATGCATAGCCATGTTTCAACATTCTATGAACCCAATATCCTCAATTTTTCGTTGCAGGTCCCCACTAAAACTTTGGACGAGTGAACCACACTGAGGTATTTTTTACTGGGACACTGACTGATTTCCAACAATCTGCCTTAAATCATACATTTTTAGAAACAGCATGAGAAGAACATGTGGTTTAATGTATGTATAGCCTATATTCCAACATTCTATGAACCCAATATCCTCAATTTTTCGTTGCAGGTCCCCACTGAAACTTTGGACGAGTGATCCTCACTGAGGTATTTTTTACTCTGTCACTGACTGATTTCCAACAATCTGCCTTAAATCATACATTTTTAGAAACAGCATGAGGAGAACATGTGGTTTAATGTATGCATAGCCACGTTTCAACATTCTATGAACCCAATATCCTCAATTTTTCGTTGCAGGTCCCCACTGAAACTTTGGACGAGTGAACCGCACTGAGGTATTTTTACTGTGACACTGACTGATTTCCAACAATCTGTCTTAAATCATACATTTTTAGAAACAGCATGAGGAGAACATGTGGTTTAATGTATGCATAGCCACGTTCCAACATTCTATGAACCCAATATCCTCAATTTTTAGTTGCAGGTTCCCACCAAAACTGTTCACAAGTGTACCACACTGAGGTATTTTGTACTGTGATACTGACTGATTTCCAAGAATCTGCCTTAAATCATACATTTTTAGAAACAACATGAGGAGAACATGTGGTTTAATGTATGCATAGCCACGTTCCAACATTCTATGAACCCAATATCCTCAATTGTTCGTTGCAGGTTACCACCGAAACTGTTCACAAGTGTACCACACTGAGGTATTTTGTACTGTGACACTGACTGATTTCCAAGAATCTGCCTTAAATCATACATTTTTAGAAACAGCATGAGGAGAACATGTGGTTTAATGTATGCATAGCCACGTTCCAACATTCTATGAACCCAATATCCTCAATTTTTCGTTGCAGGTTCCCACCAAAACTGTTCACAAGTGTACCACACTGAGGTATTTTTTACTGTGACACTGACTGATTTCCAACAATCTGCCTTAAATCATACATTTTTAGAAACAGCATGAGGAGAACATGTGGTTTAATGTATGCATAGCCACGTTCCAACATTCTATGAACCCAATATCCTCAATTTTTCGTTGCAGGTTCCCACCAAAACTGTTCACAAGTGTACCACACTGAGGTATTTTGTACTGTGATACTGACTGATTTCCAAGAATCTGCCTTAAATCATACATTTTTAGAAACAGCATGAGGAGAACATGTGGTTTAATGTATGCATAGCCACGTTCCAACATTCTAGGAACCCAATATCCTCAATTGTTCGTTGCAGGTTACCACCGAAACTGTTCACAAGTGTACCAAACTGAGGTATTTTGTACTGTGACACTGACTGATTTCCAACAATCTGCCTTAAATCATACATTTTTAGAAACAGCATGAGGAGAACATGTAGTTTAATGTATGCATATCGTCCGATCTACTTCCTATGAACCCAATATCCTCAATTTTTCGTTGCAGGTTCCCACCAAAACTGTTCACAGTGTACCACACTGAGGTATTTTGTACTGTGATACTGACTGATTTCCAAGAATCTGCCTTAAATCATACCTTTTAGAAACAGCATGAGGAGAACATGTGGTTTAATGTATGCATAGCCACGTTCCAACATTCTATGAACCCAATATGCTCAATTTTTCGTTGCAGGTCCTCACTGAAACTTTGGAGGATTGTACCACACTGAGGTATTTTTTACTGTGACACTGACTGATTTCCAACAATCTGCCTTAAATCATACATTTTTAGAAACAGCATGAGGAGAACATGTGGTTTAATGTATGCATAGCCACGTTCCAACATTCTATGAACCCAATATCCTCAATTTTTCGTTGCAGGTTCCCACACAAACTGTTCACAAGTGTACCACACTGAGGTATTTTGTACTGTGACACTGACTGATTTCCAACAATCTGCCTTAAATCATACATTTTTAGAAACAGCATGAGGAGAACATGTGGTTTAATGTATGCATAGCCACGTTCCAACATTCTATGAACCCAATATCCTCAATTTTTCGTTGCAGGTCCCCACTGAAACTTTGGACGAGTGAACCACACTGAGGTATTTTTACTGTGACACTGAGTGATTTCCAACAATCTGTCTTAAATCATACATTTTTAGAAACAGCATGAGGAGAACATGTGGTTTCATGTATGCATAGCCACGTTCCAACATTCTATGAACCCAATATCCTCAATTTTTCGTTGCAGGTTCCCACCAAAACTGTTCACAAGTGTACCACACTGAGGTATTTTGTACTGTGATACTGACTGATTTCCAAGAATCTGCCTTAAATCATACATTTTTAGAAACAGCATGAGGAGAACATGTGGTTTAATGTATGCATAGCCACGTTGCAACATTCTATGAACCCAATTTCCTCAATTTTTCGTTGCAGGTTCCCACCAAAACTGTTCACAAGTGTACCACACTGAGGTATTTTGTACTGTGATACTGACTGATTTCCAACACTCTGCCTTAAATCATAATTTTTTAGAAACAGCATGAGGAGAACATGTGGTTTAATGTATGCATAGCCACGTTCCAACATTCTATGAACCCAATATCCTCAATTTTTCGTTGCAGGTTCCCACCAAAACTGTTCACAAGTGTACCACACTGAGGTATTTTGTACTGTGACACTGACTGATTTCCAACAATCTGCCTTAAATCATACATTTTTAGAAACAGCATGAGGAGAACATGTGGTTTAATGTATGCATAGCCACGTTCCAACATTCTATGAACCCAATATCCTCAATTTTTCGTTGCAGGTCCCCACTGAAACTTTGGACGAGTGAACCACACTGAGGTATTTTTACTGTGACACTGAGTGATTTCCAACAATCTGTCTTAAATCATACATTTTTAGAAACAGCATGAGGAGAACATGTGGTTTCATGTATGCATAGCCACGTTCCAACATTCTATGAACCCAATATCCTCAATTTTTCGTTGCAGGTTCCCACCAAAACTGTTCACAAGTGTACCACACTGAGGTATTTTGTACTGTGATACTGACTGATTTCCAAGAATCTGCCTTAAATCATACATTTTTAGAAACAGCATGAGGAGAACATGTGGTTTAATGTATGCATAGCCACGTTGCAACATTCTATGAACCCAATTTCCTCAATTTTTCGTTGCAGGTTCCCACCAAAACTGTTCACAAGTGTACCACACTGAGGTATTTTGTACTGTGATACTGACTGATTTCCAAGAATCTGCCTTAAATCATACATTTTTAGAAACAGCATGAGGAGAACATGTGGTTTAATGTATGCATAGCCACGTTCCAACATTCTATGAACCCAATATGCTCAATTTTTCGTTGCAGGTCCTCACTGAAACTTTGGAGGATTGTACCACACTGAGGTATTTTTTACTGTGACACTGACTGATTTCCAACAATCTGCCTTAAATCATACATTTTTAGAAACAGCATGAGGAGAACATGTGGTTTAATGTATGCATAGCCACGTTCCAACATTCTATGAACCCAATATCCTCAATTTTTCGTTGCAGGTTCCCACCAAAACTGTTCACAAGTGTACCACACTGAGGTATTTTGTACTGTGATACTGACTGATTTCCAAGAATCTGCCTTAAATCATACATTTTTAGAAACAACATGAGGAGAACATGTGGTTTAATGTATGCATAGCCACGTTCCAACATTCTATGAACCCAATATCCTCAATTTTTCGTTGCAGGTTCCCACCAAAACTGTTCACAAGTGTACCACACTGAGGTATTTTGTGCTGTGATACTGACTGATTTCCAAGAATCTGCGTTAAATCATACATTTTTAGAAACAGCATGAGGAGAACATGTGGTTTAATGTATGCATAGCCATGTTTCAACATTCTATGAACCCAATATGCTCAATTTTTCGTTGCAGGTCCCCACTAAAACTTTGGACGAGTGAACCACACTGAGGTATTTTTTACTGTGACACTGACTGATTTCCAACAATCTGCCTTAAATCATACATTTTTAGAAACAGCATGAGAAGAACATGTGGTTTAATGTATGCATAGCCTATATTCCAACATTCTATGAACCCAATATGCTCAATTTTTCGTTGCAGGTCCTCACTGAAACTTTGGAGGATTGTACCACACTGAGGTATTTTTTACTGTGACACTGACTGATTTCCAACAATCTGCCTTAAATCATACATTTTTAGAAACAGCATGAGGAGAACATGTGGTTTAATGTATGCATAGCCACGTTCCAACTATCTATGAACCCAATATCCTCAATTTTTCGTTGCAGGTTCCCACCAAAACTGTTCACAAGTGTACCACACTGAGGTATTTTGTACTGTGACACTGACTGATTTCCAACAATCTGCCTTAAATCATACATTTTTAGAAACAGCATGAGGAGAACATGTGGTTTAATGTATGCATAGCCACGTTCCAACATTCTATGAACCCAATATCCTCAATTTTTCGTTGCAGGTTACCACCAAAACTGTTCACAAGTGTACCACACTGAGGTATTTTGTAATGTGATACTGACTGATTTCCAAGAATCTGCCTTAAATCATACATTTTTAGAAACAGCATGAGGAGAACATGTGGTTTAATGTATGCATAGCCACGTTCCAACATTCTATGAACCCAATATCCTCAATTTTTCGTTGCAGGTTACCACTGAAACTGTTCACAAGTGTACCACACTGAGGTATTTTGTACTGTGACACTGACTGATTTCCAAGAATCTGCCTTAAATCATACATTTTTAGAAACAGCATGAGGAGAACATGTGGTTTAATGTATGCATAGCCACGTTCCAACATTCTATGAACCCAATATCCTCAATTTTTCGTTGCAGGTCCCCACTGAAACTTTGGAGGATTGTACCACACTGAGGTATTTTTTACTGTGACACTGACTGATTTCCAACAATCTGCCTTAAATCATACATTTTTAGAAACAGCATGAGGAGAACAAGTGGTTTAATGTATGCATAGCCACGTTCCAACATTCTATGAACCCAATATCCTCAATTTTTCGTTGCAGGTCCCCACTAAAACTTTGGATGAGTGAACCACACTGAGGTATTTTTTACTGTGACACTGACTGATTTCCAACAATCTGCCTTAAATCATACATTTTTAGAAACAGCATGAGAAGAACATGTGGTTTAATGTATGCATAGCCTATATTCCAACATTCTATGAACCCAATGTCCTCAATTTTTCGTTGCAGGTCCCCACTGAAACTTTCGACGAGTGAACCACACTGAGGTATTTTTTACTGTGACACTGACTGATTTCCAACAATCTGCCTTAAATCATACATTTTTAGAAACAGCATGAGGAGAACGTGGTTTAATGTATGCATAGCCACGTTCCAACATTCTATGAACCCAATATCCTCAATTTTTTGTTGCAGGTTACCACCAAAACTGTTCACAAGTGTACCACACTGAGGTATTTTGTAATGTGATACTGACTGATTTCCAAGAATCTGCCTTAAATCATACATTTTTAGAAACAGCATGAGGAGAACATGTGGTTTAATGTATGCATAGCCACGTTCCAACATTCTAGGAACCCAATATCCTCAATTGTTCGTTGCAGGTTACCACCGAAACTGTTCACAAGTGTACCAAACTGAGGTATTTTGTACTGTGACACTGACTGATTTCCAACAATCTGCCTTAAATCATACATTTTTAGAAACAGCATGAGGAGAACATGTAGTTTAATGTATGCATAGCCACGTTCCAACATTCTATGAACCCAATATCCTCAATTTTTCGTTGCAGGTTCCCACCAAAACTGTTCACAAGTGTACCACACTGAGGTATTTTGTACTGTGATACTGACTGATTTCCAAGAATCTGCCTTAAATCATACCTTTTTAGAAACAGCATGAGGAGAACATGTGGTTTAATGTATGCATAGCCACGTTCCAACATTCTATGAACCCAATATGCTCAATTTTTCGTTGCAGGTCCTCACTGAAACTTGGAGAGGATGTACCACACTGAGGTATTTTGTTCTGTGACACTGACTGATTTCCAACAATCTGCCTTAAATCATACATTTTTAGAAACAGCATGAGGAGAACATGTGGTTTAATGTATGCATTCCCAAGTTAAAACATACAATGAAACCAAAATACACAATATTTAATAGCAGGTTCCCACCAAAACTGTTCACAAGTGTACCACACTGAGGTATTTTGTACTGTGACACTGACTGATTTCCAACAATCTGCCTTAAATCATACATTTTTAGAAACAGCATGAGGAGAACATGTGGTTTAATGTATGCATAGCCACGTTCCAACATTCTATGAACCCAATATCCTCAATTTTTCGTTGCAGGTCCCCACTGAAACTTTGGACGAGTGAACCACACTGAGGTATTTTTACTGTGACACTGAGTGATTTCCAACAATCTGTCTTAAATCATACATTTTTAGAAACAGCATGAGGAGAACATGTGGTTTCATGTATGCATAGCCACGTTCCAACATTCTATGAACCCAATATCCTCAATTTTTCGTTGCAGGTTCCCACCAAAACTGTTCACAAGTGTACCACACTGAGGTATTTTGTACTGTGATACTGACTGATTTCCAAAAATCTGCCTTAAATCATACATTTTAGAAACAGCATGAGGAGAACATGTGGTTTAATGTATGCATAGCCACGTTGCAACATTCTATGAACCCAATTTCCTCAATTTTTCGTTGCAGGTTCCCACCAAAACTGTTCACAAGTGTACCACACTGAGGTATTTTGTACTGTGATACTGACTGATTTCCAAGAATCTGCCTTAAATCATACATTTTTAGAAACAGCATGAGGAGAACATGTGGTTTAATGTATGCATAGCCACGTTCCAACATTCTATGAACCCAATATCCTCAATTTTTCGTTGCAGGTTCCCACCAAAACTGTTCACAAGTGTACCACACTGAGGTATTTTGTACTGTGATACTGAGTGATTTCAACAATCTGCCTTAAATCATACATTTTTAGAAACAGCATGAGGAGAACATGTGGTTTAATGTATGCATAGCCACGTTCCAACATTCTATGAACCCAATATCCTCAATTTTTCGTTGCAGGTCCCCACTGAAACTTTGGACGAGTGAACCACACTGAGGTATTTTTACTGTGACACTGAGTGATTTCCAACAATCTGTCTTAAATCATACATTTTTAGAAACAGCATGAGGAGAACATGTGGTTTCATGTATGCATAGCCACGTTCCAACATTCTATGAACCCAATATCCTCAATTTTTCGTTGCAGGTTCCCACCAAAACTGTTCACAAGTGTACCACACTGAGGTATTTTGTACTGTGATACTGACTGATTTCCAAGAATCTGCCTTAAATCATACATTTTTAGAAACAACATGAGGAGAACATGTGGTTTAATGTATGCATAGCCACGTTCCAACATTCTATGAACCCAATATCCTCAATTTTTCGTTGCAGGTTCCCACCAAAACTGTTCACAAGTGTACCACACTGAGGTATTTTGTGCTGTGATACTGACTGATTTCCAAGAATCTGCGTTAAATCATACATTTTTAGAAACAGCATGAGGAGAACATGTGGTTTAATGTATGCATAGCCATGTTTCAACATTCTATGAACCCAATATGCTCAATTTTTCGTTGCAGGTCCCCACTAAAACTTTGGACGAGTGAACCACACTGAGGTATTTTTTACTGTGACACTGACTGATTTCCAACAATCTGCCTTAAATCATACATTTTTAGAAACAGCATGAGAAGAACATGTGGTTTAATGTATGCATAGCCTATATTCCAACATTCTATGAACCCAATATGCTCAATTTTTCGTTGCAGGTCCTCACTGAAACTTTGGAGGATTGTACCACACTGAGGTATTTTTTACTGTGACACTGACTGATTTCCAACAATCTGCCTTAAATCATACATTTTTAGAAACAGCATGAGGAGAACATGTGGTTTAATGTATGCATAGCCACGTTCCAACATTCTATGAACCCAATATCCTCAATTTTTCGTTGCAGGTTCCCACCAAAACTGTTCACAAGTGTACCACACTGAGGTATTTTGTACTGTGACACTGACTGATTTCCAACAATCTGCCTTAAATCATACATTTTTAGAAACAGCATGAGGAGAACATATGGTTTAATGTATGCATATCCATGTTTCAACATTTTATGAACCCAATATCCTCAATTTTTCGTTGCAGGTCCCCACTAAAACTTTGGACGAGTGAACCACACTGAGGTATTTTTTACTGTGACACTGACTGATTTCCAACAATCTGCCTTAAATCATACATTTTTAGAAACAGCATGAGGAGAACGTGGTTTAATGTATGCATAGCCACGTTCCAACATTCTATGAACCCAATATCCTCAATTTTTCGTTGCAGGTTACCACCAAAACTGTTCACAAGTGTACCACACTGAGGTATTTTGTAATGTGATACTGACTGATTTCCAAGAATCTGCCTTAAATCATACATTTTTAGAAACAGCATGAGGAGAACATGTGGTTTAATGTATGCATAGCCACGTTCCAACATTCTATGAACCCAATATCCTCAATTTTTCGTTGCAGGTTACCACTGAAACTGTTCACAAGTGTACCACACTGAGGTATTTTGTACTGTGACACTGACTGATTTCCAAGAATCTGCCTTAAATCATACATTTTTAGAAACAGCATGAGGAGAACATGTGGTTTAATGTATGCATAGCCACGTTCCAACATTCTATGAACCCAATATCCTCAATTTTTCGTTGCAGGTCCCCACTGAAACTTTGGAGGATTGTACCACACTGAGGTATTTTTTACTGTGACACTGACTGATTTCCAACAATCTGCCTTAAATCATACATTTTTAGAAACAGCATGAGGAGAACAAGTGGTTTAATGTATGCATAGCCACGTTCCAACATTCTATGAACCCAATATCCTCAATTTTTCGTTGCAGGTCCCCACTAAAACTTTGGATGAGTGAACCACACTGAGGTATTTTTTACTGTGACACTGACTGATTTCCAACAATCTGCCTTAAATCATACATTTTTAGAAACAGCATGAGAAGAACATGTGGTTTAATGTATGCATAGCCTATATTCCAACATTCTATGAACCCAATGTCCTCAATTTTTCGTTGCAGGTCCCCACTGAAACTTTCGACGAGTGAACCACACTGAGGTATTTTTTACTGTGACACTGACTGATTTCCAACAATCTGCCTTAAATCATACATTTTTAGAAACAGCATGAGGAGAACATGTGGTTTAATGTATGCATAGCCACGTTCCAACATTCTATGAACCCAATATCCTCAATTTTTTGTTGCAGGTTACCACCAAAACTGTTCACAAGTGTACCACACTGAGGTATTTTGTAATGTGATACTGACTGATTTCCAAGAATCTGCCTTAAATCATACATTTTTAGAAACAGCATTAGGAGAACATGTGGTTTAATGTATGCATAGCCACGTTCCAACATTCTATGAACCCAATATCCTCAATTTTTCGTTGCAGGTTCCCACCAAAACTGTTCACAAGTGTACCACACTGAGGTATTTTGTGCTGTGATACTGACTGATTTCCAAGAATCTGCGTTAAATCATACATTTTTAGAAACAGCATGAGGAGAACATGTGGTTTAATGTATGCATAGCCATGTTTCAACATTCTATGAACCCAATATGCTCAATTTTTCGTTGCAGGTCCCCACTAAAACTTTGGACGAGTGAACCACACTGAGGTATTTTTTACTGTGACACTGACTGATTTCCAACAATCTGCCTTAAATCATACATTTTTAGAAACAGCATGAGAAGAACATGTGGTTTAATGTATGCATAGCCTATATTCCAACATTCTATGAACCCAATATGCTCAATTTTTCGTTGCAGGTCCTCACTGAAACTTTGGAGGATTGTACCACACTGAGGTATTTTTTACTGTGACACTGACTGATTTCCAACAATCTGCCTTAAATCATACATTTTTAGAAACAGAAAGAGGATAACATGTGGTTTAATGTATGCATAGCCACGTTCAACATTCTATGAACCCAATATCCTCAATTTTTTGTTGCAGGTTACCACCAAAACTGTTCACAAGTGTACCACACTGAGGTATTTTTTAATGTGATACTGACTGATTTCCAAGAATTTGCCTTAAATCATACATTTTTAGAAACAGCATGAGGAGAACATGTGGTTTAATGTATGCATAGCCACGTTCCAACATTCTAGGAACCCAATATCCTCAATTGTTCGTTGCAGGTTACCACCGAAACTGTTCACAAGTGTACCAAACTGAGGTATTTTGTACTGTGACACTGACTGATTTCCAACAATCTGCCTTAAATCATACATTTTTAGAAACAGAATGAGGAGAACATGTAGTTTAATGTATGCATAGCAAAGTTCAAACATTCTATGTACCCAATATCCTCAATTTTTTCGTTGCAGGTTCCCACAAAACTGTTCACAAGTGTACCACACTGAGGTATTTTGTACTGTGATACTGACTGATTTCAAGAATCTGCCTTAAATCATAATTTTAGAAACAGCATGAGGAGAACATGTGGTTTAATGTATGCATAGCCACGTTCCAACATTCTATGAACCCAATATCCTCAATTTTTCGTTGCAGGTCCTCACTGAAACTTTGGAGGATTGTACCACACTGAGGTATTTTTTACTGTGACACTGACTGATTTCCAACAATCTGCCTTAAATCATACATTTTAGAAACAGCATGAGGAGAACATGTGGTTTAATGTATGCATAGCCACGTTCCAACATTCTATGAACCCAATATCCTCAATTTTCGTTGCAGGTTCCCACCAAAACTGTTCACAAGTGTACCACACTGAGGTATTTTGTACTGTGACACTGACTGATTTCCAACAATCTGCCTTAAATCATACATTTTTAGAAACAGCATGAGGAGAACATGTGGTTTAATGTATGCATAGCCACGTTCAACATTCTATGAACCCAATATCCTCAATTTTTAGTTGCAGGTCCCACTGAAACTTTGGACGAGTGAACCACACTGAGGTATTTTTACTGTGACACTGACTGATTTCCAACAATCTGCCTTAAATCATACATTTTAGAAACAGCATGAGGAGAACATGTGGTTTAATGTATGCATAGCCACGTTCAACATTCTATGAACCCAATATCCTCAATTTTTCGTTGCAGGTTCCACCAAACTGTTCACAAGTGTACCACACTGAGGTATTTTGTACTGTGATACTGACTGATTTCCAAGAATCTGCCTTAAATCATACATTTTTAGAAACAGCATGAGGAGAACATGTGGTTTAATGTATGCATAGCCACGTTCCAACATTCTATGAACCCAATATCCTCAATTTTTCGTTGCAGGTACCCACAAAGACTGTTCACAAGTGTACAACACTGAGGTATTTTTGTACTGTGATATTGACTGATTTTCAACAATCTGACTTAAATCATACATTTTAGAAACAGCATGAGGAGAACATGTGGTTTAATGTATGCATAGCCACGTTCCAACATTCTATGAACCCAATATCCTCAATTTTTGTTGCAGGTTCCACCAAAACTGTTCACAAGTGAACCACACTGAGGTATTTTTACTGTGACACTGACTGATTTCCAACAATCTGCCTTAAATCATACATTTTTAGAAACAGCATGAGGAGAACATGTGGTTTAATGTATGCATAGCCACGTTCCAACATTCTATGAACCCAATATCCTCAATTTTCGTTGCAGGTCCCACTGAAACTTTGGACGAGTGAACCACACTGAGGTATTTTTACTGTGACACTGACTGATTTTCAACATTCTGCCTTAAATCATACATTTTAGAAACAGCATGAGGAGAACATGTGGTTTAATGTATGCATAGCCACGTTCCAACATTCTATGAACCCAATATCCTCAATTTTTCGTTGCAGGTTCCCACCAAACTGTTCACAAGTGTACCACACTGAGGTATTTTTACTGTGATACTGAGTGATTTCCAACAATCTGCCTTAAATCATACATTTTTAGAAACAGCATGAGGAGAACATGTGGTTTAATGTATGCATAGCCACGTTCCAACATTCTATGAACCCAATATCCTCAATTTTTTACGTTGCAGGTTCCCACCAAAACTGTTTGGAGTGTGAACACAAGTGACCACACTGAGGTATTTTTTACTGTGACACTGACTGATTTCAAACAATCTGCCTTAAATCATACATTTTTAAACAGCCAAACAGCATGAGAGAACATGTGGTTTAATGTATGCATAGCCACGTTCCAACATTCTATGAACCCAATATCCTCAATTTTTAGTTGCAGGTCCCCACTGAAACTGTTGGCACGAGTGTACCACACTGAGGTATTTTTACTGTGACACTGACTGATTTCCAACAATCTGCCTTAAATCATACATTTTTAGAAACAGCATGAGGAGAACATGTGGTTTAATGTATGCATAGCCACGTTCCAACATTCTATGAACCCAATATCCTCAATTTTTCGTTGCAGGTTCCCACCAAAACTGTTCACAAGTGTACCACACTGAGGTATTTTGTACTGTGACACTTACTGATTTCCAACAATCTGCCTTAAATCATACATTTTTAGAAACAGCATGAGGAGAACATGTGGTTTAATGTATGCATAGCCATGTTCCAACATTCTATGAACCCAATATCCTCAATTTTTCGTTGCAGGTCCCCACTGAAACTTTGGACGAAGTGA
Organism: Tenualosa thibaudeaui; assembly: GCA_027481765.1. NCBI lineage: Eukaryota > Metazoa > Chordata > Actinopteri > Clupeiformes > Clupeidae > Tenualosa > Tenualosa thibaudeaui. Next base: position 10,691,360 of record JAIFZK010000016.1, on the reverse strand, counting down.
ACCACACTGAGGTATTTTTACTGTGACACTGACTGATTTCCAACAATCTGCCTTAAATCATACATTTTAGAAACAGCATGAGGAGAACATGTGGTTTAATGTATGCATAGCCACGTTCCAACATTCTATGAACCCAATATCCTCAATTTTTCGTTGCAGGTGTGTGGTTTAATGTATGCCCACTGAAACTGTTCAGGAGTGAACCACACTGAGGTATTTTTACTGTGACACTGACTGATTTCCAACAATCTGCCTTAAATCATACATTTTTAGAAACCGCATGAGGAGAACATGTGGTTTAATGTATGCATAGCCACGTTCAACATTCTATGAACCCAATATCCTCAATTTTTAGTTGCAGGTTCCCACTGAAACTGTTGGACAAGTGTACCACACTGAGGTGTTTTGTACTGTAACAGTGACTGATTTCCAACAATCTGCCTTAAATCATACATTTTTAGAAACAGCATGAGGAGAACATGTGGTTTAATGTATGCATAGCCACGTTCCAACATTCTATGAACCCAATATCCTCAATTTTTCGTTGCAGGTCCCCACTGAAACTGTTCACTAGTGAACCACACTGAGGTATTTTTACTGTGACACTGACTGATTTCCAACAATCTGCCTTAAATCATACATTTTTAGAAACAGCATGAGAGAACATGTGGTTTAATGTATGCATAGCCACGTTCCAACATTCTATGAACCCAATATCCTCAATTTTTCGTTGCAGGTCCCCACTGAAACTGTTGGACGAGTGAACCACACTGAGGTATTTTTACTGTGACACTGACTGATTTCCAACAATCTGCCTTAAATCATACATTTTAGAAACAGCATGAGGAGAACATGTGGTTTAATGTATGCATAGCCACGTTCAACATTCTATGAACCCAATATCCTCAATTTTTCGTTGCAGGTCCCACTGAAACTGTTCACGTGTACCACACTGAGGTATTTTTACTGTGACACTGACTGATTTCAACAATCTGCCTTAAATCATACATTTTAGAAACAGCATGAGGAGAACATGTGGTTTAATGTATGCATAGCCACGTTCAACATTCTATGAACCCAATATCCTCAATTTTTTCGTTGCAGGTCCCCACTGAAACTGTTCAAGTGAACCACACTGAGGTATTTTTTTACTGTGACACTGACTGATTTCAACAATCTGCCTTAAATCATACATTTTTAGAAACAGCATGAGGAGAACATGTGGTTTAATGTATGCATAGCCACGTTCCAACATTCTATGAACCCAATATCCTCAATTTTTCGTTGCAGGTCCCGCTGAAACTTTGGACGAGTGAACCACACTGAGGTATTTTTACTGTGACACTGACTGATGTCCAACAATCTGCCTTGATTCATATATTTTTAGAAACAGCATGAGGAGAACATGTGGTTTAATGTATGCATAGCCACGTTCAACATTCTATGAACCCAATATCCTCAATTTTTCGTTGCAGGTCCCACTGAAAAACTGTTGACGAGTGAACCACACTGAGGGTATTTTTACTGTGTGACACTGACTGATTTCCAACAATCTGCCTTAAATCATACATTTTAGAAACAGCATGAGGAGAACATGAGGTTTAATGTATGCATAGCCAAGTTCAACATTCTATGAACCCAATATCCTCAATTTTTCGTTGCAGGTCCCACTGAAACTGTTGACAAGTGTGTACCACACTGAGGTATTTTTACTGTGACACTGACTGATTTCAACAATCTGCCTTAAATCATACATTTTAGAAACAGCATGAGGAGAACATGTGGTTTAATGTATGCATAGCCACGTTTCAACATTCTATGAAACCCAATATCCTCAATTTTTCGTTGCAGGTCCCACTGAAACTTTTGGACGAGTGAACCACACTGAGGTATTTTTACTGTGACACTGACTGATTTCCAACAATCTGCCTTAAATCATACTTTTTTAAAAAACAGCATGAGGAGAACGTGTGGTTTAATGTATGCATAGCCACGTTCCAACATTCTATGAGTCCAATATCCTAAATTTCGTTGAAGGTCCCCACTGAAACGTTGGACGAGTGAACCACACTGAGGGTATTTTTACTCTGACACTGACTGATTTCCAACAATCTGCCTTAAATCATACATTTTTAGAAACAGCATGAGGAGAACATGTGGTTTAATGTATGCATAGCCACGTTCCAACATTCTATGAACCCAATATCCTAATTTTTTCGTTGCAGGTTCCCACTGAAACTGTTGACGAGTGAACCACACACTGAGGTATTTTGTACTGTGACACTGACTGATTTCAACAATCTGCCTTAAATCATACATTTTAGAAACAGCATGAGGAGAACATGTGGTTTAATGTATGCATAGCCACGTTCCAACATTCTATGAACCCAATATCCTCAATTTTTCGTTGCAGGTCCCACTGAAACTGTTGGACGAGTGAACCACACTGAGGTATTTTTACTGTGACACTGACTGATTTCCAACAATCTGCCTTAAATCATACATTTTTAGAAACAGCATGAGGAGAACATGTGGTTTAATGTATGCATAGCCACGTTCCAACATTCTATGAACCCCCAATATCCTCAATTTTTCGTTGCAGGTCCCACTGAAACTTTGACGAGTGAACCACACTGAGGTATTTTTACTGTGACACTTACTGATTTCCAACAATCTGCCTTAAATCATACATTTTTAGAAACAGCATGAGGAGAACATGTGGTTTAATGTATGCATAGCCACGTTCCAACATTCTATGAACCCAATATCCTCAATTTTTCGTTGCAGGTCCGCACTGAAACTTTGGACGAGTGTACCACCCTGAGGTATTTTTACTGTGACACTGACTGATTTCCAACAATCTGCCTTAAATCATTAAATTTTAGAATGCTCATGAGGAGTACTTGCTGATTATTGTTTTCATAGCCACGTTCCAACATTCTATGAACCCAATATCCTCAATTTTTCGTTGCAGGTCCCCCACTGAAACTTTGGACGAGTGTTCCACACTGACGTATTTTGTACTGTGACACTGACGGATTTCCAACAATCTGCCTTAAATCATACATTTTTAGAAACAGCATGAGGAGAACATGTGGTTTAATGTATGCATAGCCACGTTCCAACATTCTATGAACCCAATATCCTCAATTTTTCGTTGCAGGTGCCCACTGAAACTTTGGACGAGTGAACCACACTGAGGTATTTTTTACTGTCACACTGACTGATTTCCAACAATCTGCCTTAAATCATACATTTTTAGAAACAGCATGAGGAGAACATGTGGTTTAATGTATGCATAGCGACGTTCCAACATTCTATGAACCCAATATCCTCATTTTTTAGTTGCAGGTCCCCACTGAAACTTTCGACGAGTGAACCACACTGAGGTATTTTTTACTGTGACACTGACTGATTTCCAACAATCTGCCTTAAATCATACATTTTTAGAAACAGCATGAGGAGAACGTGGTTTAATGTATGCATAGCCACGTTCAACATTCTATGAACCCAATATCCTCAATTTTTCGTTGCAGGTCCCCACTGAAACTGTTGGACAAGTGTACCACACTGAGGTAATTACTACTCTGACACTGACTGATTTCCAACAATCTGCCTTAAATCATACATTTTTAGAAACAGCATGAGGAGAACATGTGGTTTAATGTATGCATAGCCACGTTCCAACATTCTATGAACCCAATATCCTCAATTTTTCGTTGCAGGTCCCACTGAAACTTTGACGAGTGAACCACACTGAGGTATTTTTTTACTCTGTCACTGACTGATTTCCAAGAATCTGCCTTAAATCATACATTTTTAGAAACAGCATGAGGAGAACATGTGGTTTAATGTATGCATAGCCACGTTCCAACATTCTATGAACCCAATATCCTCAATTTTTCGTTGCAGGTCCCCACTGAAACTTTGGACGAGTGAACCACACTGTGGTATTTTTTACACTGTCAATGACTGATTTCCAACAATCTGCCTTAAATCATACATTTTTAGAAACAGCATGAGGAGAACATGTGGTTTAATGTATGCATAGCCACGTTCCAACATTCTATGAACCCAATATCCTCAATTTTTCGTTGCAGGTCCCACTGAAACTTTGGACGAGTGAACCACACTGAGGTATTTTTACTGTGACACTGACTGATTTCCAACAATCTGCCTTAAATCATACATTTTTAAACAGCATGAGGAGAACATGTGGTTTAATGTATGCATAGCCACGTTCCAACATTCTATGAACCCAATATCCTCAATTTTTCGTTGCAGGTCCCACTGAAACTGTTCACAGTGTACCACACTCAGGTATTTTGTACTGTGTGACTGAGTGATTTCCAACAATCTGCCTTAAATCATACATTTTTAGAAACAGCATGAGGAGAACATGTGGTTTAATGTATGCATAGCCACAGTCCAACATTCTATGAACCCAATATCCTCAATTTTTCGTTGCAGGTCCCCACTGAAACTTTGACGAGTGAACCACACTGAGGTATTTTTACTGTGACACTGACTGATTTCCAACAATCTGCCTAAAATCATACATTTTAGGAAACAGCATGAGGAGAACATGTGGTTTAATGTATGCATAGCCACGTTCCAACATTCTATGAACCCAATATCCTCAATTTTTCGTTGCAGGTCCCACTGAAACTGTTGGACAAGTGAACCACACTGAGGTATTTTTTACTGTGACACTGACTGATTTCCAACAATCTGCCTTAAATCATACATTTTTAGAAACAGCATGAGGAGAACATGTGGTTTAATGTATGCATAGCCACGTTCCAACATTCTATGAACCCAATATCCTCAATTTTTCGTTGCAGGTCCCACTGAAACTTTGGACGAGTGAACCACACTGAGGTATTTTTTACTGTGACACTGACTGATTTCCAACAATCTGCCTTAAATCATACATTTTTAGAAACAGCATGAGGAGAACATGTGGTTTAATGTATGCATAGCCACGTTCCAACATTCTATGAACCCAATATCCTCAATTTTTCGTTGCAGGTCCCACTGACTGAAACTGTTCACGAGTGAACCACACTGAGGTATTTTTACTGTGACACTGACTGATTTCAACAATCTGCCTTAAATCATACATTTTTAGAAACAGCATGAGGAGAACATGTGGTTTAATGTATGCATAGCCACGTTCCAACATTCTATGAACCCAATATCCTCAATTTTTCGTTGCAGGTCCCCACTGAAACTGTTGGAGTGTACCACACTGAGGTATTTTTTACTGTGACACTGACTGATTTCCAACAATCTGCCTTAAATCATACATTTTTAGAAACAGCATGAGGAGAACATGTGGTTTAATGTATGCATAGCCACGTTCCAACATTCTATGAACCCAATATCCTCAATTTTTCGTTGCAGGTACCCACAGAAACTGTTGACGAGTGAACCACACTGAGGTATTTAAGACTGTGAGACTGACTGATTTCCAACAATCTGCCTTAAATCATACATTTTTAGAAACAGCATGAGGAGAACATGTGGTTTAATGTATGCATAGCCACGTTCCAACATTCTATGAACCCAATATCCTCAATTTTTCGTTGCAGGTCCCCACTGAAACTTTGGACGAGTGAACCACACTGAGGTATTTTTACTGTGGCACTGACTGATTTCCAACAATCTGCCTTAAATCATATATTTTAGAAACAGCATGAGGAGAACATGTTGTTTAATGTATGCATAGCCACGTTCAACATTCTATGAACCCAATATCCTCAATTTTTTGTTGCAGGTTCCCACCAAACTGTTCACGAGTGCACCACACTGAGATATTTTATACTGTGACACTGACTGATTTCCAACAATCTGCCTTAAATCATACATTTTTAGAAACAGCATGAGGAGAACATGTGGTTTAATGTATGCATAGCCACGTTCCAACATTCTATGAACCCAATATCCTCAATTTTTCGTTGCAGGTCACAAATGAAAATTTGGACGAGTGAACCACACTGAGGTGATTGTTACTCTGGCACTGACTGATTTCCAACAATCTGCCTTAAATCATACATTTTTAGAAACAGCATGAGGAGAACATGTGGTTTAATGTATGCATAGCCACGTTCCAACATTCTATGAACCCAATATCCTCAATTTTTCGTTGCAGGTCCCACTGAAACTGTTGGACAAGTGAACCACACTGAGGTATTTTTACTGTGACACTGACTGATTTCAAACAATATGCCTTAAATATTATATTTTAGAAACAGCATGAGGAGAACATGTGGTTTAATGTATGCATAGCCACGTTCAACATTCTATGAACCCAATATCCTCAATTTTTCGTTGCAGGTCCCACTGAAACTTTGGACGAGTGAACCACACTGAGGTATTTTTTACTGTGACACTGACTGATTTCCAACAATCTGCCTTAAATCATACATTTTAGAAACAGCATGAGGAGAACATGTGGTTTAATGTATGCATAGCCACGTTCCAACATTCTATGAACCCAATATCCTCAATTTTTCGCTTGCAGGTCCCACTGAAACTTTGGACAAGTGAACCACACTGAGGTATTTTTACTGTGACACTGACTGATTTCCAACAATCTGCCTTAAATCATACATTTTTAGAAACAGCATGAGGAGAACATGTGGTTTAATGTATGCGTCGCCACGTGCCAACATTCTATGAACCCAATATCCTCAATTTTTCGTTGCAGGTCCCACTGAAACTTTGGACGAAGTGAACCACACTGAGGTATTTTTACTGTGACACTGACTGATTTCCAACAATCTGCCTTAAATCATACATTTTTAGAAACAGCATGAGGAGAACATGTGGTTTAATGTATGCATAGCCACGTTCCAACATTCTATGAACCCAATATCCTCAATTTTTCGTTGCAGGTCCCACTGAAACTTTGTTCACGAGTGTACCACACTGAGGTATTTTTACTGTGACACTGACTGATTTCCAACAATCTGCCTTAAATCATACATTTTTAGAAACAGCATGAGGAGAACATGTGGTTTAATGTATGCATAGCCACGTTCAACATTCTATGAACCCAATATCCTCAATTTTTCGTTGCAGGTCCCACTGAAACTTTGGACGACTGAACCACACTGAGGTATTTTATACTCTGACACTGACTGATTTCCAACAATCTGCCTTAAATCATACATTTTTAGAAACAGCATGAGGAGAACATGTGGTTTAATGTATGCATAGCCACGTTCCAACATTCTATGAACCCAATATCCTCAATTTTTCGTTGCAGGTCCACACTGAAACTTTGGACGAGTGAACCACACTGAGGTATTTTTTGCTCTGTCACTGACTGATTTCCAACAATCTGCCTTAAATCATACATTTTTAGAAACAGCATGAGGAGAACATGTGGTTTAATGTATGCATAGCCACGTTCCAACATTCTATGAACCCAATATCCTCAATTTTTCGTTGCAGGTCCCCACTGAAACTTTGGACGAGTGAACCACACTGAGGTATTTTGTCCTGTTCGACTGACTGATTTCCAACAATCTGCCTTAAATCATACATTTTTAGAAACAGCATGAGGAGAACATGTGGTTTAATGTATGCATAGCCACGTTCCAACATTCTATGAACCCAATATCCTCAATTTTTCGTTGCAGGTCCCACTGAAACTGTTCACGAGTGAACCACACTGAGGTATTTTTACTGTGACACTGACTGATTTCCAACAATCTGCCTTAAATCATACATTTTTAGAAACAGCATGAGGAGAACATGTGGTTTAATGTATGCATAGCCACGTTCAACATTCTATGAACCCAATATCCTCAATTTTTCATTGCAGGACCCACTGAAACTATTGATTAGTGAACCAGACTGAGGTATTTTTTTAATGTGACACTGACTGATTTCCAACAATCTGCCTTAAATCATACATTTTTAGAAACATCATGAGGAAAACATGTGGTTTAATGTAGGCATAGCCCACGTTCCAACATTCTATGAACCCAATATCCTCAATTTTTCGTTGCAGGTCCCACTGAAACTTTGACGAGTGAACCACACTGAGGTATTTTTACTGTGACACTGACTGATTTCCAACAATCTGCCTTAAATCATACATTTTTAGAAACAGCATGAGGAGAACATGTGGGTTTAATGTATGCATAGCCATGTTCCAACATTCTATGAACCCAATATCCTCAATTTTTCGTTGCAGGTCCCACTGAAACTTTGGACGAGTGAACCACACTGAGGTATTTTTACTGTGACACTGACTGATTTCCAACAATCTGCCTTAAATCATACATTTTTAGAAACAGCATGAGGAGAACATGTGGTTTAATGTATGCATAGCCACGTTCAACATTCTATGAACCCAATATCCTCAATTTTTCGTTGCAGGTCCCACTGAAACTGAGTGAACCACACTGAGGTATTTTTTACTGTGACACTGACTGATTTCCAACAATCTGCCTTAAATCATACATTTTAGAAACAGCATGAGGAGAACATGTGGTTTAATGTATGCATAGCCACGTTCCAACATTCTATGAACCCAATATCCTCAATTTTTCGTTGCAGGTCCCCACTGAAACTTTTGGACGGGTGAACCACACTGAGGTATTTTTACTGTGACACTGACTGATTTCCAACAATCTGCCTTAAATCATACATTTTTAGAAACAGCATGAGGAGAACATGTGGTTTAATGTATGCATAGCCACGTTCCAACATTCTATGAACCCAATATCCTCAATTTTTCGTTGCAGGTCCCCACTGAAACTGTGGACGAGTGAACCACACTGAGGTATTTTTTACTGTGACACTGACTGATTTCCAACAATCTGCCTTAAATCATACATTTTTAGAAACAGCATGAGGAGAACATGTGGTTTAATGTATGCATAGCCACGTTCCAACATTCTATGAACCCAATATCCTCAATTTTTCGTTGCAGGTTCCCACTGAAACTTTGGACGAGTGAACCACACTGAGGTATTTTTTACTCTGTCACTGACTGATTTCCAACAATCTGCCTTAAATCATACATTTTTAGAAACAGCATGAGGAGAACATGTGGTTTAATGTATGCATAGCCACGTAGCACATGTTCTATGAACCCAATATCCTCAATTTTTGTACTGTGATGCACTGACCACCATTTCCAACGAATGAACCACACTGAGGTCATTTTTTAGAAACACTGACAGATTTCAACAATCTGCCTTAGAATCATACATTTTAGAAACAGCATGAATGGAGAAAATATGTGGTTTAATGTATGCTTAGCAACGTTCAACATTCTATGAACCCAATATCCTCAATTTTTCGTTGCAGGTTACCACTGAAACTGTTGGAGGAGTGTACCACACTGAGGTATTTTTTACTGTGACACTGACTGATTTCCAACAATCTGCCTTAAATCATACATTTTTAGAAACAGCATGAGGAGAACATGTGGTTTAATGTATGCATAGCCACGTTCCAACATTCTATGAACCCAATATCCTCAATTTTTCGTTGCAGGTCCCCACTGAAACTTTGGACGAGTGAACCACACTGAGGTATTTTTTACTGTGACACTGACTGATTTCCAACAATCTGCCTTAAATCATACATTTTCAGAAACAACATGAGGAGAACATGTGGTTTAATGTATGCATAGCCTATATTCCAACATTCTATGAACCCAATGTCCTCAATTTTTCGTTGCAGGTCCCCACTGAAACTTTCGACGAGTGAACCACACTGAGGTATTTTTTTACTGTGACACTGACTGATTTCCAAGAATCTGCGTTAAATCATACATTTTTAGAAACAGCATGAGGAGAACATGTGGTTTAATGTATGCATAGCCACGTTCCAACATTCTATGAACCCAATATGCTCAATTTTTCGTTGCAGGTCCTCACTGAAACTTTGGAGGATTGTACCACACTGAGGTATTTTTTACTGTGACACTGACTGATTTCCAACAATCTGCCTTAAATTATACATTTTCAGAAACAACATGAGGAGAACATGTGGTTTAATGTATGCATAGCCACGTTCCAACATTCTATGAACCCAATATCCTCAATTTTTCGTTGCAGGTAACCACTGAAACTTTGGAGGAGTGTACCACACTGAGGTATTTTGTACTGTGACACTGACTGATTTCCAACAATCTGCCTTAAATCATACATTTTTAGAAACAGCATGAGGAGAACATGTGGTTTAATGTATGCATAGCCACGTTCCAACATTCTATGAACCCAATATCCTCAATTTTTCGTTGCAGGTTACCACTGAAACTGTTCACAAGTGTACCACACTGAGGTATTTTGTACTGTGACACTGACTGATTTCCAAGACTCTGCCTTAAATCATACATTTTTAGAAACAGCATGAGGAGAACATGTGGTTTAATGTATGCATAGCCACGTTCCAACATTCTATGAACCCAATATCCTCAATTTTTTGTTGCAGGTCCCCACTGAAACTTTGGACGAGTGAACCACACTGAGGTATTTTTTACTGTGACACTGACTGATTTCCAACAATCTGCCTTAAATCATACATTTTTAGAAACAGCATGAGGAGAACATGTGGTTTAATGTATGCATAGCCACGTTCCAACATTCTATGAACCCAATATCCTCAATTTTTCGTTGCAGGTACCCACAGAAACTGTTCACAAGTGTACCACACTGAGGTATTTTTTACTGTGAGACTGACAGATTGCCAACAATCTGCCTTAAATCATACATATTTAGAAACAGCATGAGGAGAACATGTGGTTTAATGTATGCATAGCCACGTTCCAACATTCTATGAACCCAATATCCTCAATTTTTCGTTGCAGGTACCCACAAAAACTGTTCACAAGTGAACCACACTGAGGTATTTTGTACTCTGAAACTGACTGATTTCCAACAATCTGCCTTAAATCATACATTTTTAGAAACAGCATGAGGAGAACATGTGGTTTAATGTATGCATAGCCACATTCCAACATTCTATGAACCCAATATCCTCAATTTTTCGTTGCAGGTCCCCACTGAAACTTTGGACGAGTGAACCACACTGAGGTATTTTTTACTGTGACACTGACTGATTTCCAACAATCTGCCTTAAATCATACATTTTCAGAAACAACATGAGGAGAACATGTGGTTTAATGTATGCATAGCCACGTTCCAACATTCTATGAACCCAATATGCTCAATTTTTCGTTGCAGGTCCTCACTGAAACTTTGGAGGATTGTACCACACTGAGGTATTTTTTACTGTGACACTGACTGATTTCCAACAATCTGCCTTAAATCATACATTTTTAGAAACAGCATGAGGAGAACATGTGGTTTAATGTATGCATAGCCACGTTCCAACATTCTATGAACCCAATATCCTCAATTTTTCGTTGCAGGTTCCCACCAAAACTGTTCACAAGTGTACCACACTGAGGTATTTTGTACTGTGATACTGACTGATTTCCAACAATCTGCCTTAAATCATACATTTTTAGAAACAGCATGAGGAGAACATGTGGTTTAATGTATGCATAGCCACGTTCCAACATTCTATGAACCCAATATCCTCAATTTTTTGTTGCAGGTCCCCACTGAAACTTTGGAGGATTGTACCACACTGAGGTATTTTTACTGTGACACTGACTGATTTCCAACAATCTGCCTTAAATCATACATTTTTAGAAACAGCATGAGGAGAACATGTGGTTTAATGTATGCATAGCCACGTTCCAACATTCTATGAACCCAATATCCTCAATTTTTCGTTGCAGGTTACCACCAAAACTGTTCACAAGTGTACCACACTGAGGTATTTTGTAATGTGATACTGACTGATTTCCAAGAATCTGCCTTAAATCATACATTTTTAGAAACAGCATGAGGAGAACATGTGGTTTAATGTATGCATAGCCATGTTTCAACATTCTATGAACCCAATATCCTCAATTTTTCGTTGCAGGTCCCCACTAAAACTTTGGACGAGTGAACCACACTGAGGTATTTTTTACTGTGACACTGACTGATTTCCAACAATCTGCCTTAAATCATACATTTTTAGAAACAGCATGAGGAGAACATGTGGTTTAATGTATGCATAGCCACGTTCCAACATTCTATGAACCCAATATCCTCAATTTTTCGTTGCAGGTTACCACTGAAACTGTTCACAAGTGTACCACACTGAGGTATTTTGTACTGTGACACTGACTGATTTCCAACAATCTGCCTTAAATCATACATTTTTAGAAACAGCATGAGGAGAACATGTGGTTTAATGTATGCATAGCCACGTTCCAACATTCTATGAACCCAATATCCTCAATTTTTTGTTGCAGGTCCCCACTGAAACTTTGGACGAGTGAACCACACTGAGGTATTTTTTACTGTGACACTGACTGATTTCCAACAATCTGCCTTAAATCATACATTTTCAGAAACAACATGAGGAGAACATGTGGTTTAATGTATGCATAGCCACGTTCCAACATTCTATGAACCCAATATGCTCAATTTTTCGTTGCAGGTCCTCACTGAAACTTTGGAGGATTGTACCACACTGAGGTATTTTTTACTGTGACACTGACTGATTTCCAACAATCTGCCTTAAATTATACATTTTCAGAAACAACATGAGGAGAACATGTGGTTTAATGTATGCATAGCCACGTTCCAACATTCTATGAACCCAATATCCTCAATTTTTCGTTGCAGGTCCCCACTTAAACTTTTGACTAGTGTACCACACTGAGGTATTTTTTACTGTGACACTGACTGATTTCCAACAATCTGCCTTAAATCATACATTTTTAGAAACAGCATGAGGAGAACATGTGGTTTAATGTATGCATAGCCACGTTCCAACATTCTATGAACCCAATATCCTCAATTTTTCTAATCAGCTTACCACAAAAACTGTTCACAATTGTAACACACTGAGGTATTTTGTGTACTGTGATACTGACTGATTTCCAAGAATCTGCCTTAAATCATACATTTTTAGAAACAGCATGAGGAGAACATGTGGTTTAATGTATGCATAGCCAATGTTCCAACATTCTATGAACCCAATATCCTCAATTTTTGTTGCAGGTCCCCACTGAAACTTTGGACGAGTGAACCACACTGAGGTATTTTTACTGTGATACTGACTGATTTCCAACAATCTGCCTTAAATCATACATTTTTAGAAACAGCATGAGGAGAACATGTGGTTTAATGTATGCATAGCCACGTTCCAACATTCTATGAACCCAATATCCTCAATTTTTCGTTGCAGGTGCACACGGAAACTGTTGAGGATTGTACCACACTGAGGTATTTTGTACTGTGACACTGACTGATTTCCAACAATCTGCCTTAAATCATACATTTTTAGAAACAGCATGAGGAGAACATGTGGTTTAATGTATGCATAGCCACGTTCCAACATTCTATGAACCCAATATGCTCAATTTTTCGTTGCAGGTCCTCACTGAAACTTTGGAGGATTGTACCACACTGAGGTATTTTTTACTGTGACACTGACTGATTTCCAACAATCTGCCTTAAATCATACATTTTTAGAAACAGCATGAGGAGAACATGTGGTTTAATGTATGCATAGCCACGTTCCAACATTCTATGAACCCAATATCCTCAATTTTTCGTTGCAGGTTACCACCAAAACTGTTCACAAGTGTACCACACTGAGGTATTTTGTGCTGTGATACTGACTGATTTCCAAGAATCTGCGTTAAATCATACATTTTTAGAAACAGCATGAGGAGAACATGTGGTTTAATGTATGCATAGCCATGTTTCAACATTCTATGAACCCAATATCCTCAATTTTTCGTTGCAGGTCCCCACTAAAACTTTGGACGAGTGAACCACACTGAGGTATTTTTTACTGTGACACTGAGTGATTTCCAACAATCTGCCTTAAATCATACATTTTTAGAAACAGCATGAGGAGAACGTGGTTTAATGTATGCATAGCCACGTTCCAACATTCTATGAACCCAATATCCTCAATTTTTCGTTGCAGGTTCCCACCAAAACTGTTCACAAGTGTACCACACTGAGGTATTTTGTACTGTGATACTGACTGATTTCCAACAATCTGCCTTAAATCATACATTTTTAGAAACAGCATGAGGAGAACATGTGGTTTAATGTATGCATAGCCACGTTCCAACATTCTATGAACCCAATATGCTCAATTTTTCGTTGCAGGTCCTCACTGAAACTTTGGAGGATTGTACCACACTGAGGTATTTTTTACTGTGACACTGACTGATTTCCAACAATCTGCCTTAAATCATACATTTTTAGAAACAGCATGAGGAGAACATGTGGTTTAATGTATGCATAGCCACGTTCCAACATTCTATGAACCCAATATCCTCAATTTTTCGTTGCAGGTTACCACCAAAACTGTTCACAAGTGTACCACACTGAGGTATTTTGTGCTGTGATACTGACTGATTTCCAAGAATCTGCGTTAAATCATACATTTTTAGAAACAGCATGAGGAGAACATGTGGTTTAATGTATGCATAGCCATGTTTCAACATTCTATGAACCCAATATCCTCAATTTTTCGTTGCAGGTCCCCACTAAAACTTTGGACGAGTGAACCACACTGAGGTATTTTTTACTGTGACACTGAGTGATTTCCAACAATCTGCCTTAAATCATACATTTTTAGAAACAGCATGAGGAGAACGTGGTTTAATGTATGCATAGCCACGTTCCAACATTCTATGAACCCAATATCCTCAATTTTTTGTTGCAGGTCCCCACTGAAACTTTGGACGAGTGAACCACACTGAGGTATTTTTTACTGTGACACTGACTGATTTCCAACAATCTGCCTTAAATCATACATTTTCAGAAACAACATGAGGAGAACATGTGGTTTAATGTATGCATAGCCACGTTCCAACATTCTATGAACCCAATATGCTCAATTTTTCGTTGCAGGTCCTCACTGAAACTTTGGAGGATTGTACCACACTGAGGTATTTTTTACTGTGACACTGACTGATTTCCAACAATCTGCCTTAAATTATACATTTTCAGAAACAACATGAGGAGAACATGTGGTTTAATGTATGCATAGCCACGTTCCAACATTCTATGAACCCAATATCCTCAATTTTTCGTTGCAGGTAACCACTGAATCTTTTGAAGAGTGTACCACACTGAGGTATTTTTACTGTGACACTGACTGATTTCCAACAATCTGCCTTAAATCATACATTTTTAGAAACAGCATGAGGAGAACATGTGGTTTAATGTATGCATAGCCATGTTTCAACATTCTATGAACCCAATATCCTCAATTTTTCGTTGCAGGTTACCACCAAAACTGTTCACAAGTGTACCACACTGAGGTATTTTGTGCTGTGATACTGACTGATTTCCAACAATCTGCCTTAAATCATACATTTTTAGAAACAGCATGAGGAGAACGTGGTTTAATGTATGCATAGCCACGTTCCAACATTCTATGAACCCAATATCCTCAATTTTTCGTTGCAGGTTACCACAAAAACTGTTCACTAGTGAACCACACTGAGGTATTTTTTACTGTGATACTGAGTGATTTCCAACAATCTGCCTTAAATCATACATTTTCAGAAACAGCATGAGGAGAACATGTGGTTTAATGTATGCATAGCCACGTTCCAACATTCTATGAACCCAATATCCTCAATTTTTTGTTGCAGGTCCCCACTGAAACTTTGGACGAGTGAACCACACTGAGGTATTTTTTACTGTGACACTGACTGATTTCCAACAATCTGCCTTAAATCATACATTTTCAGAAACAACATGAGGAGAACATGTGGTTTAATGTATGCATAGCCACGTTCCAACATTCTATGAACCCAATATGCTCAATTTTTCGTTGCAGGTCCTCACTGAAACTTTGGAGGATTGTACCACACTGAGGTATTTTTTACTGTGACACTGACTGATTTCCAACAATCTGCCTTAAATTATACATTTTCAGAAACAACATGAGGAGAACATGTGGTTTAATGTATGCATAGCCACGTTCCAACATTCTATGAACCCAATATCCTCAATTTTTCGTTGCAGGTCCCTACTGAAATTTTGGAGGATTGTACCACACTGAGGTATTTTCTACTGTGACACTGACTGATTTCCAACAATCTGCCTTAAATTATACATTTTCAGAAACAACATGAGGAGAACATGTGGTTTAATGTATGCATAGCCACGTTCCAACATTCTATGAACCCAATATCCTCAATTTTTCATTGCAGGTTCCCACCAAAACTGTTCACAAGTGTACCACACTGAGGTATTTTGTACTGTGATACTGACTGATTTCCAACAATCTGCCTTAAATCATACATTTTTAGAAACAGCATGAGGAGAACATGTGGTTTAATGTATGCATAGCCATGTTTCAACATTCTATGAACCCAATATCCTCAATTTTTCGTTGCAGGTCCCCACTGAAACTTTGGACGAGTGAACCACACTGAGGTATTTTTTACTGTGACACTGACTGATTTCCAACAATCTGCCTTAAATCATACATTTTTAGAAACAGCATGAGAAGAACATGTGGTTTAATGTATGCATAGCCTATATTCCAACATTCTATGAACCCAATGTCCTCAATTTTTCGTTGCAGGTCCCCACTGAAGCTTTTCACAAGTGTACCATACTGAGGTATTTTTCACTGTGACACTGACTGATTTCCAACAATCTGCCTTAAATTATACATTTTTAGAAACAACATGAGGAGAACATGTGGTTTAATGTATGCATAGCCACGTTCCAACATTCTATGAACCCAATATCCTCAATTTTTCATTGCAGGTCCCAACTGAAACTTTGGAGGATTGTACCACACTGAGGTATTTTGTACTGTGATAGTGACTGATTTCCAACAATCTGCCTTAAATCATACATTTTCAGAAACAGCATGAGGAGAACATGTGGTTTAATGTATGCATAGCCATGTTCCAACATTCTATGAACCCAATATCCTCAATTTTTCATTGCAGGTTCCCACCGAAACTGTTCACAAGTGTACCACACTGAGGTATTTTGTACTGTGATAGTGACTGATTTCCAACAATCTGCCTTAAATCATACATTTTTAGAAACAGCATGAGGAGAACATGTGGTTTAATGTATGCATAGCCATGTTTCAACATTCTATGAACCCAATATCCTCAATTTTTCGTTGCAGGTCCCCACTAAAACTTTGGACGAGTGAACCACACTGAGGTATTTTTTACTGTGACACTGACTGATTTCCAACAATCTGCCTTAA
Source organism: Tenualosa thibaudeaui (assembly GCA_027481765.1). Lineage (NCBI taxonomy): Eukaryota > Metazoa > Chordata > Actinopteri > Clupeiformes > Clupeidae > Tenualosa > Tenualosa thibaudeaui. The sequence goes on along the minus strand of JAIFZK010000016.1, from coordinate 10,674,053 downwards.
ATCATACATTTTTAGAAACAGCATGAGAAGAACATGTGGTTTAATGTATGCATAGCCTATATTCCAACATTCTATGAACCCAATGTCCTCAATTTTTCGTTGCAGGTCCCCACTGAAGCTTTTCACAAGTGTACCATACTGAGGTATTTTTCACTGTGACACTGACTGATTTCCAACAATCTGCCTTAAATTATACATTTTTAGAAACAACATAAGGAGAACATGTGGTTTAATGTATGCATAGCCACGTTCCAACATTCTATGAACCCAATATCCTCAATTTTTCATTGCAGGTCCCTACTGAAACTTTGGAGGATTGTACCACACTGAGGTATTTTTTACTGTGACACTGACTGATTTCCAACAATCTGCCTTAATCATACATTTTTAGAAACAGCATGAGGAGAAGATGTGGTTTAATGTATGCAGAGCCATGTTCCAACATTCTATGAACCCAATATCCTCAATTTTTCATTGCAGGTTCCCACCGAAACTGTTCTCAAGTGTACCACACTGATTTATTTTGTACTGTGACACTGACTGATTTCCAACAATCTGCCTTAAATCATACATTTTTAGAAACAGCATGAGGAGAAGATGTGGTTTAATGTATGAATAGCCATGTTCCAACATTCTATGAACCCAATATCCTCAATTTTTCATTGCAGGTTCCCACCGAAACTGTTCACAAGTGTACCACACTGAGGTATTTTTTACTGTGACACTGACTGATTTCCAACAATCTGCCTTAAATCATACATTTTTAGAAACAGCCTGAGGAGAACATGTGGTTTAATGTATGTTTAGCCACGTTCCAACATTCTCTGAACAGAATATCCTAAATTTTTCGTTGCAGGACCTCACTGAAACTGTGGACGAGTGAACCACACCGAGGTATTTTTTACTGTGACACTGACTGATTTCCAACAATCTGCCTTAAGTCATACATTTTAGGAAACAACATGAGGAGAACATGTGTTTTAATGTATGCATAGCCACGTTCCAACATTCTATGAACCCAAAATCCTCAATTTTTTGTTGCAGGACCCCACTGAAACTGTGGACGAGTGAATCACTCTGAGGTCATTTTTACTGTGACACTGAGTGATTTCCAACAATCTGCCTTAAATCATACATTTTCGAAATAGCATGAGGAGAACATGTGGTTTAATGTATGCATAGCCACGTTCCAGCATTTTATGAACCCAATATCCTGAATTTGTCGTTGCAGGACACCACTGAAACTGTGGACGAGTGAACCACACCGAGGCATTTTTTACTGTGACACTGACAGATTTCCAACAATCTGCCTTAAATCATACATTTTAGGAAAGAGTATGAGGAGAAAATGTGGTTTAATGTATGCTTAGGCACGTTTCAACATTTTATGAACCCAATATTCTGTATTTTCGTGGCAGGACCCCACCAAATCTGTGGACGAGTGAACCACTCTGAGGTATTTTTTAACGTGAAACTGACTGATTTCCAACAATCTGCCTTAAATCATACATTTTTAGAAACAGCATGAGGAGAACATGTGGTTTAATGTATGCATAGCCACGTTCCAACAATCTATGAACCCAAAATCCTCAATTTTTCGTGGCAGGACCCCACTGAAACTTTGGACGAGTGAACCACACTGAGGTATTTTTTACTGTGACACTGACTGATTTCCAACAATCTGCCTTAAATCATACATTTTTAGAAACAGCCTGAGGAGAACATGTGGTTTAATGTCTGCATAGCCACGTTCCAACATTCTATGAACCCAATATTCTCAATTTTTCATTGCAGGACCCAACTGAAATTGTGGACGAACTACACTGAGGTATTTTTTACTGTGACACTGACTGATTTCAAACAATCTGCCTTAAATCATACATTTTTAGAAACAGCATGAGGAGAAAATGTAGTTTAATCTATGCATAGCCACGTTCCAACTTTCCATGAGCCCAATATCTTGAATTTTTCTTTGCAGGACCCCACCGAAACTGTTGAGAAGTGTACCACACTGAGGTATTTTTTACTGTGACACTGACTGATTTCCAACAATCTGCCTTAAATCATACATTTTAGAAACAGCATGAGGAGAACTTGGTTTAATGTATGCATAGCCACGTTCCAACATTCTATGAACCCAATATCCTGAATTTTCCGTTGCAGGACCCCACCGAAACTGCAGACGAGTTAACCACACTGAGGTATTTTTTACTGTGACACTGACTGATTTCCAACAATCTGCCTTTAACCATCCATTTTTAGAAACAGCATGAGGATAACATGTGGTTTAATGTATGCATAGCCACATTCCAACATTGTAGAAGCCCAATATCCTGAATTTTTCGTTGCAGGACCCCACTGAAACTGTTGACGAGTGAACCAGACTGACGTATTTTTTACTGTGACACTGACTGATTTCAAACAATCTGCCTTAAATCATCCATTTTTAGAAACAGCATGAGGAGAACAATGGTTCAATGTATGCATAGCCACGTTCCAGCTTTCCATGTGCCCATTATTCTGAATTTTTCATTGCAGGATCCCACCAACACTGGTGGCGTGCGATCCAGATTGAAGGATTTTTTGCTGTGACTTTGACTGATTTCAAACAATCTGCCTTAAATCATACATTTTTAGAAAGAGCATGAAGAGAACATGTGGTTTAATGTATGTAAAGCCACTTTCCAACTTTGCATGTGCAAGAGACCAATGAAACGCATGCTCTGTGAATCTTATCAAAAGTAAGATTCAAGTCAAGATGAACTTTTGATATAGCTGCACAGAGTTCTATCCTACTGGAAGCAGTATATATATCTATAAATATAAATTCGTGAAGAACAACATTTAAGGTAAACACTAGGTTTTAATATTTGGTTCGTTTGCTGCTACCCATATGTTTCAGAAAATTGCTATCCATGATGCAAAATGCTATTGGCCTGCTATGATGTGGATTGTGTGGGGCAAAATATGTGTGTGTTTGGTGGGAGGATTTTTTTTTATCCCAAAAGGCTATTCTTATCAAAAAAGATTTTGGTTTACCTTTTTTGCACTGAAATCGTTAAACGTTGTATAGTCTAGGCATTAATATTTAGCACTGAAATTGTTAAAACTTGTATAAGATATGCCTAATATTTTTTTTATTTAATAGGCCGGGCCTGATTTTTTTTTTTTGACTTGCACTTTTAGTTGAATTTGATCAAAAATAAGAGCATACTTTTAGTTGGATCATGCTTGGTCCTTTTAACAGTTGGCTAATTTAATAGTACTAATAAAGACAAGATGTTGCAAAATTAGTGTTTTGTCTTTGCCTATGCCGTATATGTAGAAATCTTCGGCTATCTTTTGGGTCAGTTAGTGTCAGTCTTTTGGCAAAAACTAATGTGTCTCGGTAAATTAGACAGACATTACATCTTAAGTTTAAAGTTATTATGGCTGTCCCACATTATCCCACTTAAACTTGTTATTTGTCCCACATTTTGTCTGTCTGGAGGTGGTGACCCTTGTTGTTGCACTCTTCTTTTGGTAAGACTCACTTGCAATTCACATCTTAAATTCCACCATACCTGACAGAAAAATTGCTTTTACATAAAGTGAAAAAAGCTCTATCTGCTACGCTATCCACCAGTCTTAACCAAGAGTGTGGTCCAATTGCTACTGAAACCACATCTTCTCTTTTTTTGTGGCCACACTGGCCATGGCTGCCTAACTTGACCAAATGGCGCACTGTCAAATTTGAGATTACTGGGTGAATTCAAGATCACACAGCACTACACAGGGGCATTGGTCTCTAAACAATACACTTCAGTGTTATGATGTAAATGCTCTATCAAGGTAGTCTAGAGATCAGTGCCCCTGCACAGTGCTGCGACTAAGCATATCCGTGGATCTGTCTGTGTTTTTATTTTCAGTTAGGTAGGGTCAGATGAAAAAGCAGGACAGAATGGTAAATAATGGATGGATCCTGATCCCATATGGATGAATGCCCTTTTATTTGCTGTATCTTTCTTTTTCAGAATGAGCCAATAAACTGTTTTAAGCTATGCAATTTCACTACATGTCATACATTAGTATTTCAATGTATGTGACAAACTCCTTGATCCTTAATAAGCGTGATGCAGGACAAAGTGTAAAATTGTTGTACAGTAAACCGTAAAAGGGGACAGGTGATCAGACCGTAGAACGCTGGAAAGTACCACTGAAGTGAGTTATTGGTGAGTTATTGGCATACACCCGAATAGCTGTATGCCAATAACTAAACTTAATTCAATTCAATTCAATTATGTTTATGCCTTTTACAATAGTATTGTCTCATGGCGCTTTAAAGCAAGGAGCACCCAAGAGCAGCAGGGGCAAATAAAAATTCCTTTATGTTTAGTTAGTCTAGGAGGAAACCTTGGGCAGATCCACAACTCAAGGGACTAACCCAACTGCCAGGGGTCATGCAGGAAAAGTACAATCAGTCGTAACCATAATAGCCTACAAGTTATCATAATAGTTCCAAAACATTACATGGTAGCCAATTCATCAGTGGTTATCAAGAACCTATGTAGCAGAGGCAGTCCCTCCCAAAAGACCCATAACTGATGATTTACCATGCACCATCCCTAATTATGGGAAACAATAAAACAGTTCAAGTCTAGACTTAAAGGTATTGAGAGTGTCTGCTTGTAGGATGTGTGTGTGGGGGGGGGATTATTCCACATTGATACAGGTATTACTACATCCAGAGAACAGAGAATTACAATAATCAACCCTGAAGATAATAAATGCATGTATTCATTTTTCAGCATCCACAAAGTATAGGAGCTGCCTAACCTTGGCAATATTTCATAGGTGGAAAAAAGATCTTTTTGAAATGTGTTTTAACATGACTATTTAGAGAGAGGTCCTGGTCAATAATTACCCCAAGGTCTTTAACTTTTGTGTTACATGAATGGGAGGGACTGCCTCTGCTGTTGCGGCAGCTGCAAGGCATGGTGGCCACTGATCATCTTTGCAGTAGTGTTGCTATGCACCATACCTTAGTTATAGCTGCGATAGCCTATTGCCGCCACAAACCTCTCATGTGTCATGCCATACAACTCTCTCTCTCTTTCCCTCCTTTCCCTCCCTCTCGCTATATATCTATAATATTTTTTTCTCCATATACATATTTGTATGCACATATGATCAGTGAAGTGTGAGTCTAACTCATTTGCTTCCTCTGTCCACCTACACCACAGCCATCCCTGCCTGCTGTCACCTTTTCCTGAGTGGACTGCAACCAACATTACGGGAGGCCAGGACTGACTCTCCATCCTCAAGGCCCTTCCTCGATGCCTATGACAGGACCAACTTTACTTCCTTGAGGCCTTGTGACTGACCCCCCGCCCACACCCACAATGACACTGTCAAAAATGGACCCTTACATGACCCACCTCACTCCTTGACTTTAACACTATATCTGGCTGTTACACTGTCTAGCCATAATTCTTGATAACCACTTATGAATTGACTACCATGTAATGTTTTTGGTTTCCCCAGATCCCATCACAATTAAGCATTACTAAACTGTCAAATCTCCATTTACATACATGATTTAGAAAATATTTCTAAAAAATATATGTCTAACAATTTAATTATGTTTAATAAACCATTGTAAACTATGACTTATTTGTTATTTCACACTATAATAACTTTTGATGAAATTTTAATAAACCATAATTTACAATTTATAGGTGGTGGTTATGCTTTATGCATAATGCTTTTATGCATTTACCTACTGTACTTACTGTAATTTACTCTTATTTTTGCAAAGCACATTAAACTGCCTCTCTGTATGAAATGTGCTATATAAAAAACATGCATTGCTCTGCCTGCTTTTTTCAAGAAATCTTTTTCTTTTCAGTGTTTCTTTTCTCCAGTATTTTCCCCAAAAGAGATTTTTTTTTCTCCCTTATTTTTGGAGGGACATTTTTTGCTTCTACCTGAATTATTGTAACAGTAGCGTAGCAATTTACCCATCAAAGGTAATAATCTAGTTTTTAAACCCAGCATAATCAATGAGGGAGGAGGGACATGGTGGTTACTCCCTCATTTCAATGTGTGGACATAGTTGTGGCAGTGTGGTTTTGGGTAGCTTAAACAGTACATGATGCAATGAACTAAGATCTGTCTGAAAATGAGATTACAAATTTGTAGCACTTCTTCGCTGAAACTGCATACGTACTGCAAAACATATCTTTCTCCACCGTAAGTCGTTTTCTTTTTCTTTCTGTGTTTGTTTTTTGTTGCAACAAGACTATTTCAACATATATGAGTATGATTTTGTGAAATACATACTTTTGTTTGCTGAAGCTCATAGCTTAATGATAGAGTAAAGATGCAATATGTAAAAGTAAGAAAGGATTATATTACTACATGAAGCATACTGTGAGTTAAAGCAACTCAGTGTCATCATAAATCTTTGCTTACATCTGCCCTGAAACAGCATCCTGTCACGCACAATGACATTTGCATGTCTATAAATGACAGCTGCTTAAAGTGAATTAAAATACTTAATTGGTCATTTTCAGAAATAATATAATAATAATAATAAATTCCATATTCTTTTACAGTCAGCAATTTAAATATATATATATATATATGGATATTGTTGGATAGTCAGTTTGTGAAATCTGTAACTTGTGAATAAATGTATTTGTTTATACTTGTTATATGCTGATTTTTCTTATATTTCATTAATTTCTCATGGTACATTCTAAAGGTTTTATATTTTTGTTGTATTTGTATATTTTGGTTATTGTGTGTGAATTCATGCCTCTCACATGCATGTGGCTTAAGCATGTCTAAAACAATTGCTCATTGCATCTGGTTAAGTTTATCTGGTTAGTTTGCATTTTACAGTGACCAACCTATTACCTACAACAGTGTGTTACTAAATAAAAGTTTGTATGGGTATTATCACCATCGCTTAGATTTAAAGGTGAATAATGCATGTGTAAATTATACAATGTGTACTGCACACAGCAAACCTTTAGTCATGCAGTAACTTTTTTGCCTCTTCTCTCAGCTCAGGTGCCACAGACCTCTGTGAGAATAAATAATCATGGTTTTGGTTTGGAAGAAATAAGAAAGCACTTGAAATGAAAAATGTGAAGAGTGCAAAAAGCAATTTTGGCAAAGGGGAAAAATACAGCTCATGAAGACACCATTGGATCAGATACAAAGGATGATAAAAATAACGGAAATCAAAAAGGAAAAAGGATGTTGCAAATTCTGGAGAATCAGCTTCCTTCATCCTTTTTTTTGGTTCAATAAGCCATCATCATTGCCCTGAAAATCAAAACTGACAAGAGTCAAAATGCAAAAGAAAGAACACCTAGAACTCTCCCCAGGAGCTGATGCTGATACAAATGAAATATGTAGCTGTGACAGAAGATGTGACTAATGTTTCAGGGTCTTTAATTCAAGGACTAAGCCAATATGGAAGAGCAGATGATTCAGATATATGTGAATGTGAATGGCACTGATCAGCTTAATGTCTCATATGATTACAACTCAACACATTTAAAGGAGACCCCAGACACATATCAGTTCTATATCATCAGCCTTTTCCTCTCCTGTCTGTACACCATTTTCCTTTTCCCAATCGGCTTCATTGGTAACATCCTTATCCTAGTTGTGACCCTAAACCACAGGGACAAGATGACCATTCCAGATCTGTATTTTGTTAACTTGGCTGTGGCAGACCTGATACTAGTTGCTGACTCACTCATCGAGGTATTCAATCTAAATGAAAAGTACTATGACATTGCAATCTTATGTACATTCATGTCCCTCTTCCTGCAGGTCAATATGTACAGTAGCATTTTTTTTTTGACATGGATGAGTTTTGACCGATATGTAGCACTTGCCAGCTCCATGAGCAGCAGTCCCTTGAGGACAATGCAGTATGCTAAACTTAGCTGTAGTCTCATCTGGATGGCTTCCATCCTGGCTACCTTGCTACCTTTTACCATTGTCCAAACACAACATACAGGAGAGGTGCACTTTTGTTTTGCCAATGTCTTTGAAATTCAGTGGCTGGAAGTCACCATTGGTTTTGTGGTTCCCTTTTCAGTAATTGGCTTATGCTACTCCTTAATAGTACGCATTCTTATGAGAGCACAAAAGCACCGTGGGTTATGGCCACGCAGACAGAAGGCACTGCGTATGATTGTAGTGGTTGTTCTGGTCTTTTTTATTTGTTGGCTCCCTGAGAATGTTTTCATCAGCATCCAGCTTCTGCAGGGCACAGCAGACCCATCACAACGTAGTGCCACTACACTGTGGCATAACTATCCATTGACAGGTCACATTGTCAACCTTGCAGCTTTTTCCAACAGCTGTCTGAACCCAATTATTTATAGTTTTCTAGGGGAGACCTTTAGGGACAAGCTGCGGCTTTTCATTAAACAAAAGGCTAGTTGGTCAGTGATTTATCGTTTATGCCATCATACCTTAGACTTGCACATCCCTGTAAAGAGTACTGAAGTATCTGAAGTGTAGCATGGGAATACTGTGATGAAAACTCATGATTTTACAGAAGAATTGTCCCTATTCTCCAGGACAGGCTAAAGACACAACAAACATTCACTGACCTAGAGTGAAGATTCTGCAGGCTGGTGAGCAGTAATATGGTAATTTGATAATAAACTGTGTGTAGAGTGTACAATTACAGATTAACATGTAACAGGACTATGCAAAACAATCGCAATGTACACACAGTTTATTATATCTGTCCTGCTCCTTTCAGACAGTATTTTTGTTGTACAATCCTACTCTAGGATCTAAGTGAAATCAGATATTTACAACCTCCTCTATTTTCAGTACCATTTTTACATAAATTTGGCAGGTAACTGAAATGCAGACAAAGCATCATCCTTAATGAGGATATATAACACATTCTAATTTCAGATGCAAAGTCTGCATTCTCCACATTGCTGGTGGCAATTAGAAATTGTACTGTTAGATACAAACAAAGCGCTGATTAAGATGAATCTCTGATTTCACTTTTCATTTTTTTCCTTTCCTCACAAATGACATTCCATTTATAAAACACAGTTAAATATTACAGTGTGTGCTCATGTCTAGTCATATCCATAACATGTATTTCACCAAAATGTTTATGTTCTATGGATTCTACAGACAATTTCTATGTTAATAACCATGCATGTTTAATTGTCAGTTTTCAGATTTACTTAATTCAATTGTCCAGAGGACAGAATCTTGTTGGGTTTTGTACATTATATGACTAAACCCAACTTCAAGAAAATAACTTGACCGATACAAAGGGAGTACACTGTACTAATAATTTATCATATTTAAACAAACAATATCAAATCATTTATTTCAATTTGTTTCAGCACAAAAAACTTCTGTCTGTCTAACACCAGCTATGAACAACTTCAGTTTAAAACCAGCTATGTTCTCTCAAAGCTTTGTAAGACCTAAATATATATCGGAAGACTAATAGTTTCCAAGAACAAAGGTAGTCAAGAACGCTTAACCAAACACACACATTTTTTTCCTGTGTTTTCCAAAGATATGATTGTATCACAAAATTTCAAATACCAGACAGTGAGGTTTTAGCAGATGTTTGTGTATACAGTTCTGACCCATGCTGTGTATGGGAAACCCAGTAACCAAGATTTATTTTTCCAGCTGTGATGGTCCAGCCTGGGAAATGAACACTGACCACTGTTTAGATAATTGCTTAGAAAACAGGGGACATAAGTGAAAATGTAAAAAAAAAAAATTAAATAATGAATAAATAAAAAAAATTACATTTCTCATTAGTAAAATGTGTAAACAATTTTCACATGGGAAATTTGACTGTGGTCAATTGTGTGGCAGTGAACATTGTCATTCCCTTTCTCATTTCATATTGGTGTCACATAATGCAGATCAAATAACCTACAGTTGAGAATACAACATTTTCAGAACATGACGTGATGGTAACACAATGTTGATATAAATTCTGTATAAATCCTGAATAAAAAAGTTACATAAATTACCAGTTTCTATTAAAAACACTGAGCCCCAAGCAAAACAAATAGATTTGTGTATGTGCATTTCATACTTTTAAGGTTAATTTTTCTCCTGTTTTAATTTAATTCTGATTCTTGCATGCCAAGTTTTTTACATATTATGAGATCAACTGTATAATGTGGTTGACTCAAGACTATGTATCCAGCTGGAGTTCTTGGAGGATGTTCAGGACATGGAGTGAATGACGTCATTGAGGGTAAACATGTTCATTGTTTTTATGGGATGGAAGCCTTGTGGAAAACATAATTATTTTTTTTCAGCAAACACAAATAGTAAGAAATCAGTACTTCACATTATAAATGCATAATGTGGCGTGAATGGGAAAAGTCATAATAACAATGGTAAAAGTTACATAATAAAGAGCACACAGTGTGTCTCATATTGACATGGATAACACAGTAACGATAAAATGGGATTTGTTTAACTTAACAGTATTACAATATTGGTCTGCATGCTCATAGGCATAAGCTGCTGGTTTGACTCATTTAGGCAGGTTCAAATAAAACAACACCATGGATGTGACAGCTGTTGGAAGGTAATTAAAAGAAGAGAGACTTAATGAATAGTCTGGGGCTCTGCAATAGTGGAAGCTGAATAATGAATATGACCTGTTGGCTAATTACATTTGCACATTGAAATATAGCATGTATTATATTTTGAACACCTGTCTGCTGCTATATTTAATATTAAGCAATTTATAGTGTAGAGTGTCGTGAACCAATTCAATCAATATGTTTTTCAATCAAAATATTCCAATTATTCAAAAAAGAATGTAAAGAAAGTAAATACTGACTATGGGTGAGTAATGCTTTGTGGTAGTGACCTAAAATGTTGTAAACAAGAAAATAATTGGCTTTTTCAAACAGAAATTGTACAGTCACAAGAAAAAATTATGTTTTCATTTCAATTATTTTAATTGTGTTTCAGACAAATCCATGGAATAAAAAAGAATAATGCGTTCACAAATAAAAAAACAATAAGGGTGAAATTACTGTGTGAAAAATTATACAAATCACCAATTTACATGTATGAGGGTACATCAGTGCTAAATAATAACAGAAATAAAAATGTACAAAATAAAGTTTTAACATAAATGACAAAATGTAAGGCAGGTGTGTGTGGGAGTGGGGGGGGGGGGTTGCAACAAAATAGGGGGAAATATTATATATTATATTATATTATATTATATTATATTATATTATATTATATTATATTATGTAGAGGGTGGGGTTAAGGCTTTAATTCATGAGGCTAGCAGAGAGTAAGTTATTGAAGTAGTCTTATAAGGGCTGCCAAATTTTGTAGCATTTCTTAGTTAAGTCTTTAATGCGGAACCTTAGTTCCTCTAGTTGTAGGTGTGCCATTACCTCCTTTACCCACAGGCTATGTTAAGGTGGGAGCTTGTTCTTCCACTTCAATTCAATTCAATTCAGTTTTATTTATACACCGCCTTTTACAATAGTATTGTCTCGTGGCGCTTCACAGAAGGAGCACCCAAGAGCAACAGGGGCAAGGAAAAACTCCCTTATGTTCAGTTAATCTAGGAAGAAACCTTGGGCACTTAGGATTCAATGGGCTAAGAAAAATACAAAGCTGACTAGTGAGGTAAGATCAGCCAGCCCACATGCCTTTTGCTCCATGTGGTACCAGTCTAGCCCAGCCCTATAAAAGAAAGACATCAGAAACGCAACTTTATGAATACTGACAGCCCAGTAATAATGTAGAAAATTTGTTAAGACCACCTTTGGAATTAGATTTTTCAGATTCTTGGGTAGGAAAGAGATTGTGTGAAAGTTCTTTGTAATACAGTGTAACAGATTTCTATTAGACAGATTCAGAGAGTGAATATAGGCCTGAGAATGTATTCCTGCTCTGGTGTAATTTACTCTCTTTACTCTCTCCAACTCACCAGTAAAGCAGATTTGAAGTTTCTCCCTGAGTCAGTGTTCAATAATTATTCAATAAAATATGTGCTAACGCTTGGTTACAGTAGTAATCTTGTCTCATGTTAGCATTTAACGCCCCCAGGTTCCCAAAGTGAAAATCCCTGTGCGAAAATGAATGGTCCTTTTGATCTCATTTGACTTTTGAACAAAACGTTAAGGTTGTTACCAAAAAGTTAAAGCAAGAAGTCTACCGAACTAAGGTAGGGTGAGCACCTGTCCCGCTTTACGTTTTTACTGTTTGTCCCGCGTCTTGCAAACTGAGCATTCTGTCCCGCTTTTTCATTCGACGCAATCTAATTGAAAATAAAAACAGGGACACGGTGACTGATCTCTAGAACACCTTGATAGAGCATATACGTCATAACGCTGAATCATATTGTTTAGAGATCCGTGCCCCTGCGCAGTGCTGCGTGATCTTGAATTCGCCTAGTAATTTAAAATTTGAGAGCGCGCTGTTCGGTCAGGTTAGGCAGCCATGGCCAGTGTGGCCACGAAAAAGAGATGTGGTTTCAAAAGCAAATACACCGCAACATACTTTTGATTAAGACCGGTGGATGGCTAAGCAGATGGAGCTTTTTGCACTTTATGTAAAAGCAGTTTCACAATGTGAGTTTCACCGAAAAAATAGTGCAACAACAAGAGACATGCAAATCAATGCAATCTTTCTTCGTTAAACCAACCCCCAGATCAGAAGTGACGAGCATATATCATGCTTTACAACACACACATTCATATCCCTCAATCGACTGCAGTAACAAACTGTTAAAAAAATCTGTTTATTTAGACTAACTGTATGGCTCATATCGTGCATAATTATGCAAAATATGCTGCGGACATTGAATGTACAACTAACAAGATTTAGTCACTTCTCATCATCTGCAAAGCGTACTGAAGAACTGAAATCGTTGTTTGAATATGTAGAGCAAGACTGTAGACTGATCATGCTGTACTGAGGCATGTACTTACAAGATGGCTAAGCATATGGCCTGCTGTCTCAAGGCTTCATGTCAACTGGCCTGCAGTTAATGCCTACTTTTTGTCACGAGGAAAGGAACATTGTCCAAAGGTGATATGAAAGATATTTTAAACACAGTGATGGATACCCTCTTGAGTTACAGGCAATGTTCCCTTTAATCTGCGCGCGTGCATGAACATTTCACATCCCCGCGCGCAAAGTTTTTCAAGCCGCGCACAAAATGATTTCAGGAGAAAAGTGGGGAAATCCGATAATTTTGTGCGATCTGAGAAAAGCGGAGCTCTTGTGCCCTCTCGACTCACCGTTTCTTCTGCTCTTGCACTAATATTACTCTGCCAAGAACGCAAAATATACGGTCAGGGATTTTCATTTTCCATTTCGTTGTTTGCGATATAGCTGCATCTCCTCTCAGCCGCATCTTCCAAGCATTACACGCGCAGTGCGTAGCCTGTCTCTTGTATAAAAACACTCCGTCATTATTCATATGGCCATACGGGCGCATGCATAACCTACCACGTTTCATCAAGTCTCTTTTATTTGTATTACTTTAAATTATTTCACCACTGTGTCACACCATTATGTAGGCTATTTTGCTGTAGAAGCGATGAGGTTCAAGTAATGAAACCGTATGCATTAGGCCCTCATTAGACACGTATGCTGTCAAATGCATGCCACTCCAAAGTTGCCTGTCAAACAATGAGTTAAAGAAACAACATGGTTGGTTTTCCTGTCTGCCCATTAAAGAAATATTTCATGGACATCCATCCGTGAATAATTTCAATGTAAGAAAATCTGTAATTTGTCTTATACTTAACATCTTCTAGCCTATAAGTTAGGCAATGTGTTCATGATGACTATGTGTGACGGGTAATGTGTGTTCATATTAACTAGCTTATTATTGCAGAATTAAGGTGGTGAAAACCCTTCACTTGAAACAATTGATTTATTTTATTTGCCCTATATTCCAAGGCCAGAGGACTGTGTTAGTGATGTGATAGCAAATAACCCCATTCCTTTCCCCACTGCCTGTCTCTTTTGATTAAACTTTTAAGCTTAAGAATGAGTAGGCAGCTCAATGGTGCCCAGTTTGTCAATTACCAACTAAATACCAAACAGCCGAATAAATTAATACTGGCCAGTTATTATCAATGATCAATTATCATTATCAATCGGCCACAAAAGGCCGCTCATAATGCAGAGGCATGCCACTCAGACAAATTTAAATTTGCTTAGTGTAGAGGAAACATTGGTCACAGGCCTATCTGTTCTTTTTTTTCGTAATACACTGAAGATATTCCATGATGTTATTCTGCTGTAGGAGGGGGACACTATGACAGTCTGTGAGTTATATAGCATTCTCTCCACTCCACAGAGAAAACTCTGGCAGCAACAGGCAGACTGCTTTTTTGGAGTTGAGACTAGTGCACCTCTCCTACAGTCTCCAGACTGAAACAACAGCAATCAAGCAGGACTTGTCTAATTTCTACATGACTTCACTCAGCTAGCTTGAGAAATGGTATGACTTTTTATACAGCACCTTTCACAAGCATGTGGAAATGTTAGGACTTAAGAGTGAATTCACATTCTCCCACCTCTGTGATGTTGTGGAGATCCTTCAGGATAAACTAAACATGAATGAACTCTATGAAGAGTACTGTGTGACTTTGCCATGCCAGCAGGAGGTTGTAAAGAGAACAGTTCCTGTTGTGGAGGAGTGGCTAACATTGCCCCAAGGCAAAAACACACCAAATTTGACTGTGCATCCATGTGACAAATGTACATGTGGAAAGAGTGTTTTCTCTGATGATTGCAGCAAGGACTGACCAATGAAACAGGTGCTCTGTGGATCTTATCAAGAGCTATATAACTTTGGATATAGCTGCATGGATTTCTACAGCTATGCACAGCTTCCGTCCTTCACAACCTCTGCATTGCAAACGGGGACAGAGGAGCCAGAGGATGATGATGGGGATGGTGAAGCAGATGCGGATGCGGATGCTGACAATGGTCCTGCAGACAGAGAGACAAGGCATGGTAATGATGCATGCAAAATTCTAGCGGCAGCAGCATCTGCTTGTCCTGGTGTACCAGTGTGTCATGGACACGACTATCTGTAGAGCAGACAAAGGCAGTTATTCATTGATCAGTTTAAAAATATAGATGTGTTGCCTTAGGGTTCTGTCATCATTTAGGCTGTTGTCACCAATGCTGTTTAGGTCTGTTGTTATTTATTGTTATTAATTGTTTATTTATTGTTATTAATTGATAGGGATTGATAGGGATTTGCAGGATTTTTATCAGCATCAACATTCTTGTCAATCCTACATATCAGTTCAATTCTTAACAACCTTCCTTAAGGAGGTAATCCAGTTTTTCGTATCACCACTTGAACCTGTACCACAGCTCACATTACTGCTGTGGTCTTAACAGTTTATATGTAATTCAACTGATTTCATTTCCATGTTTCTCAACCCCCTTCTCTGTGTGCCATAACAGGAATATTTGTGTAAACCACAGACTCATGTCACAGCAGCCAATTTTACAGAAAGTAGCAAGCCAGTTGGTGTTGCAACTGACAGCCAGTAAGGTTCTGCTTCAGTGTAGCATAATTAGAATGTCATGCCATCAGGATGTCATTAGTATGCCATCAGGATGTCATTAGTTACACCTGTACTTACCTTGCTACTTCCTGGAAATTGGCTGCTGTGACATGGGTCCATGGTTTACACAATTACTCCCATCTCTATATAGCATTTCCATCACTGAATATTGACCATAGTACCCATCCTATGGAGTTCAGTGGCCTCTCTGTCCCTCACCATCTCCCATCTCTCTTTCTGTTCCATTAAGGACGTAATGCCCCCATGTCCACCACTTGCCACTTCCTTGCTGCTGCCACTGCCACTAGGTTTGGTGGGTGCTGAAACCACAGTGGCACCCTGGCCGGGTAAGGATTAGCCCCCACCTTCCCCTCCAGACCTTTCTCTTTCACAAATGTTCTGCAAAGGATCAACACTGTTACAACTGTTACAATACAAGTGAGGTAGTCATATGACAACACAATACATATTGCATTAGGATAAATGATAAATAATGAGAAAACACTGACATACATTATCACACAGTAAGATGCTTTCCTTTCCAACCATGTAGGTCACTTGTGGCCCAGCACATCACAACTTCTTTCTTCAATTTCAATTAGTAAATTTCACTTTAAAAGAAATGAGATGGTAGATGAGATGAGTTGATAAGTGACACTATTGTTGACTAACTGGAGACTCACTTATGTTAACGTTAAAATTACGTATATACAAATGGTAAAACTGATACATTTCAGCTCCTGTTACCACAAGAGCATGTTAAACAACTTATCTGCAATAAACACAATGCATTTTTACAATAACTGTTTTGTTGAGACTTATATTTGTAAAGTGCTGCTGTCCCTGAGGCTGAGGATGCTGCTGCTGGTGGAACATCCACCATGTTGTTTGATTTTGCACTTTGCGGGTGTTGTATTAGGCCAACTGGGTACTGGGCCAATTACCTTCATGCCAACTACTTGAATAGTTGAAGTAGTTAAATAATTTAATAGTAAATGAAATAACTAACTACGCTAATAGTGTTGCTTAGCTAACTTAGCAGTGTTTGTTAGCAATTATGCTAACATTGATAACTATGCTAATGATGCTAACTAGTTGACTGTGCTAACAAGTTGCTGACATCAAAGCTTTAATACAGTGGTTGCAATTTTTTGTTCGTAGGTAGTTGGAGGTTTAATATAGATGCCTGGAGACATAGATGATGACAGCTGACAGTCTGAATGGCTGAACCGTTAAACAGTTGAATAGTATAAATAGTTAAATTATTTAATTATGAATTTCTGTAGTGAGCCAACAGTCAAAAGGAAGAGCAAAGGGAATAGTTAGCCAGAGTCATAGTTGATGAGATTTTACAGTTGGATTGTCTGAACAGTTAAATAGTTGAATAGTTTGAATAGTTTAATTGTTATATAATTATTATAGGAAGGACTTTTATTGTGAAACAGTTGTGGATGTTGGCTGCTTGGTTTTAACTGTGGAAGTGGTTTGCTAGGTTGTTGCTAGGATACTTGAGGTGGTTATTAGGCTGTTGCTAGGGTACTTAGGGTGGTTGGTATGCAATTGTTAGGCTAATCGCATTGCTTGCTATGTTCGTTGGTAGGTAACATTGTAAGTGGTTACTAGGTTGTTGCTAGGATACTTGAGGTGGCTGCTATCAGGTGGTGGTGGCTGCTATCAGAAAAAAAGGAGTTACTATAGTGGTTGGTAGTTTGATCAGGTTAATTGATATGGAAACTGACATAGATGCTTTATTTCAGTGGTTGTTATATTGGTTTCTAGGTAGGTGATGGTTTAATGTAGTTGGCTTGAGGCATAGTTTATAACAATTTGATTTCTATTGATAAGAAACTGTTGAATAGAAGTAGTTATCTATCTTTATACTCATATTTCTGACGTTGGCTAAAGATTTTGACTTTAATCAGACATTAGGCCGTTGAGTGGAGGAAAAATGAGTGAGTGACATTTTAATCGTGTCAAACAAGAATTGAACCCTGCTCTCCTGCATTCATAGCAGGTATCAATGCTAGTAGCACCACCACCATTTCTTAGCAGTTGATAAGAGCAGTTGCACAGCTTTGCCGTGTCATTTCATGTAAGCTAACTGATAAGGAACTAAACAACATAAAATGTATGTGCCAAATACATCTTCATCAGAGTTGACACGATAAAGAAAGTCTGATATTACAGTATATATACAGCCCTATGTACAGTCAGTTGAAGAAAACAAAAATGAAGTAGGCTAAAGATTTTCACTTTAATATGACATTAGACTATGATAGAGAGAGATAGAAACTGAGTGAAAAAGAACTTTGATCACGTCAAAGACGAATCGAATTCTGCTCTCCCTCGTACAAAGCAGGAGTTGTAACCAGCAGTGCCACCACTGTCTCTTAGCTATGTTTGGACACAAAACGTAATCATAATATGTATCCTTGGCTTTGATGTGTCAAACATTTAATGTGGGCTAAATGATAAGTATTAAATAACATAAAGTGTATTTGCCAAATACATCTTCATCAGAGTTAGTCAACCCTTTCAATAAATGATACTAAAGAATCAGCCTGATATAAGCTACATGCATCTGTAACCAGTGTTGGGCAAGTTACTGCATTTATATAGCACTTTTCCACTCCTACAAGTACTCAAAGCTTTACTGAGTATGCCTCACCTTCACCTTCACCATTCACACACATGCACTGGTGGCGGAGGCTGCAATGCAAGGTGCCAACCTGCCACCAGGAGCAATTTGGGGTTCAGTATCTTGCTCAAGGACACTTTGATGGGGTCAGCCAGAGGGGGGCACTAACCTGCAACCCTGCGGTTGCCGAACGGCACCTCTACCACCTGCGCCACCATCTCCCAAGTTAGTTACAGTTGGTTGGTTACATTGTGACAAATTATTTTAGCAAATTCCATTAAATAAAATATTTCACTCCTGACTTTTTACTTAAAATACTTTAAGCACTAAATGAAAAATAAAAATGTAATTTGAAGGCCTTGTACTGAATTAAGAAAATTAATGGCCACTTGCGTACATAGTTGAGTGAAAAACAAGAGATAGTGGATTATTTGTAATATGAGTCATGGAGAGGCAATGAGTGACTGATACCCAGGTGATTTGGGGCAGGAAGAGGTGGATTCTAGGAGACAGCTGTCATGAACAAAATGAACAAAATGATGAATGAATGAACAAAAAACAATTAAAACAGGCAAATAGCTCTGTTCTCTGGGTGTAGTAATACCTGTATCAAAAACCTACAACTAATACAAAATGCTGCAGCCCGAACACTCACCAGGACTAAAAAATATGAACATATCTCTCCTATCCTTGCTTCCTTACATTGGCTCTCTATTGAAAGTTGAATTGATTTTAAAATACTCCTCCTCACCTACAAAGCTCTCAAGGGCGACGCACCAACATATATTAAAGACTTACTTGTCCCTTACTACCCTCCTAGAACCCTAAGATCCTAAAATGCTGGTCTCCTTGTAATCCCAAGAATATCAAAATCTACGATAGGAGGAAGAGCCTTTTGTTACCGTGCACCCCTCTTGTGGAATAATCTCCCCCCCACATTCGACAAGCGGACACTCTCAATACCTTTAAATCTAGACTTGAAACCTTCCTCTTTACTGTTTCCCATAGTTAGGGATGGTGCGTGGCAAATCATCACTTCTCATGGGTCTTTTGGGAGGGACTGCCTCTGCTGTTGCCTCCAGTTGCGAGGCATGGCAGCCACTGACCATCCCTGCAGTGGTGCTGGGTTGCCACGCATCATACCTTAGTTATGCTGCTATAGCCTAGTTCATGTGTCATGCCGCACAACTCTCTCTCTCTCTCTCTCCCTCTTTATCTCTCAATATTTATATATATATATATATATATATATATATATATATATATATATATATATATATATATATATATATATATATATATGTGTGTACGTATGTATGTGTATAAATGTATGTGTACATGTGTGTGTGTATGTGTGTATATACATTCATATATATTATATGTATGCCCAAATTACACATTTGCTCTCTGATGTGTGTACCTGGCCTAATTCACTTTCTTCCTCTGTCCACAATTATCTCTGCTGAGTGTCATCCCTGCCTCATTTCGACAGACTCCTCTCACCCTCCCCTCCTGAGTGGACTACAACCAACACTAAGGGAAGCCCATGACAGGACTGACTCTCCATCATAGAGGCCCTTCCTTGACGCCCATGCTAGGCCTGTCTCCCCTTCCTTGAGGCTTTGTGATTGCCCCCCTCCCCCCTCACAATGGCACTGTCAAATGGACCCTTACTGTTACCCCCATGACCTATCTCACTCCACTGAGTTGACACTATGTCTGGCCACTGCTACATTGTCCAGCCATGATTCCTGATAACCACCTATAGACTGACTACCATATAATGTAAAGTGGGATAACACTTGAACTATTATGAACCTTAGCTAAAACCATAGGCAACTTGTAGTCTGTCATGGTTACCACTGACTTACATTTTTCTGCATGACGCCCGGCAGTTGGGTTAGCCCCTTGAGTTGTGGATCTCCCCAAGGTTTCTTCCTAGATTAACTGAACATAAGGGAGTTTTTCCTAGTTTTCTGAAGTGAGAGCACACATCGGGGTGAGCTAGTGAAAGATTTTCTGTGACATTCCAACTGTGTATTTTATAAAAGTGAAAAAAATAAAACATTCTAAATTATAAGAGGGTATGTCCCCTAGATAGGATTTAACAAGCATTGAGACATGTCCCACCTTCCTCCATGCCATGGACAGACCAGCTATAGCATGTTTTTAGAAATAGTGAACAGGACTAAATGGAGGACTATGTATTGAAGGTTGGACCTAGGTAGCTGTATGTAATCAGAGAGAGGATAGACGAAAGACTAAAGGAGATCTTAGAAAACATATAGGTGGTTTAATTAGCTTCCCCAGTAACAATAAAGGTCAAAAAGCATATTTCATTTTCTTCAATTCAATTCAATTTTATTTATACAGCGCCTTTTACAATAGTATTGTCTCATGGTGCTTTAGAGAAGGAGCACCAGCTACAGAGGCAAGGAAAAAGAAACTATGATACACTACAAGTTGTCCATGGTTTTAGGTAAGGATAATAATAGTTCCAGAGTATTATCCCATAACATCCCATACATGGTAGTCAGTCCATAGGTGATTATCAAGAAATACGGCTGGACAGTGTAGTAGTAGCAGCCAGTGTTATGTCCCGGTGTGTCTTGTGCTTTTGCTTTGCTCTGTCTGTCTTTGTGTCTGTGTATTGTGGTTGCAGAACATTCTGGTTGCAGTTTGGTTTATTACCAATTTTCTTCCTGCCGTTGCTGATTGGGTGCCTCGGTGTATAAAAGGGGCGCTGTTGAAATTGTGGGTGCTGCTACACTGCTCTTTTCCATGCTTGCAATGCTCCGCCCAGTCATGTCTCTGCCATCAGCACTGGTGGCTGGTGTGAGAGGCTGGCATGGCCTTGGCGTGTCGGGTTTTTGTTTGCACCTACTTTTGTCTAATGTTTTCCTTCATTACTTTTCATAGTTTTGTCTTTTTGTTCTGTGAGCCATTGTTTCTTTTCTTTAACTTTTTCTATTTTTTATGTTAACTATTTTTCTTAATAAATACTGTCCGTCATTGATTTGGGAGAGATTCGCCATATCTCTCCTTTGTTACTGTGTCTGAACCCCTAGACTGGCACGTAACACCAGATATAATGTTAAAGTCAAGGAGTGAGATGGATCATGGGGGTAACAATAAGGATCCATTTGACAGTGCCATTGTGAGGGTGGTGGGGGGTCAGTCCTTGGGGAAGCCTCAGGGAAGGGGAGTCGGTCCTTGCAAGGGCGCCTAGGAAGGGCCTCTTAGATGGAGAGTCGGTCCTGGCATGGGCCTCCCAGCATTGGTTTCAGTCCACTCAGGAGGGAAAGGTGACAGCAGTCTGCCGGAAGGAGGCAGGGATGACACTCAACAGAGATAATTGTGGACAGAGGAAGCAAATGAGTTAGGCTACACATCAGTGATCATATGTGTCATTGGTGCAAACAAATATGTATATATATAATATATAATATATATATATCATATTGAATTCAACCAATGTAAGTGTTAATTTTCCAGGATAGGAACTTAGCAATATTTCATAGGCGGAAAAAAGATGTTGTTTTACTATTTAGAGAGAGGTCCTGGTCAATAATTACTCCGAGGCCTTTAACTTTTGTGTGACAGTGATGTGTTTTACTATTTAGAGAGAGGTCCTGGTCAATAATTACTCCGAGGCCTTTAACTTTTGTGTGACAGTGAAAGGCCACTGAGTAAGTTTTGATGAAGAGGTAGAATGTTGTTCAGGTGTTTAGGGCCAATCATCATAACTTCAGTTTTATCAGAGTTTAAACAGGAAATTATTAGTCTTTCAAATTTTAATGTCTTGTCTTGTCATATAGTCATTAGGCTTCATTGAAAGGTAAAGCTGGGTATCGTATAAGAGGTCCTAAAGGTACAGGGAGGATAACAGGGGCCCGATCACTGAGCCTTGGAGTACACTAAACTTTACTTTGGTGTGCGATGATGGCTCATCATGAGAGTGTACAAACTGGTAGCACCAGAGAGATACGATTTGAACCAGGCTAGTGCAGAATCTTTGATGCCTATCATGTGTTCAAGCCTGTGCAGTAGGATGCCATGGTCAATAGTGTCAAAGGCAGCACTAAGATCCAATAGGATGCTGATATATATATATATCCATTATCAGATGAGAGAAGGAGGTCAGTTTAAGAAGCTACAGATTTGCGTAGACACAATTTTTTCAAGTATTTTTGATACAAATAAGAGGTTAGATATGGGTCGGTAGTTAGCCTGGACATCAGAATCAAGGTTAGGTGAGTGAGTCATTTATAATTTTGAGAATCGTCTCAGCCAGTAGGGGGAGAGCAGCCTTGAGAACATCTGTTGGGATAGGATCCAGTAAGCATGTTGAAGCTTTAGCTGTGTCAGAGAACAGACTGAGTCGGACCCAAAAGCGTTACGTAAATACAGTTTATTTAGGGAAAGGGGGAAACGGGAGTGTGTGGATGCTCTTCGAGTGGCGAGTTGGTAAGCCAGGGCTGGAGAGCAGGGCGTAGTCTGAGGACGGGCAGAGGTTGTTACCAGGGGCAGGAGAGCAGAGCGTAGTCCGGGGACAGGCGGAGGTTGTTACCAGGGGCAGGAGAGCAGAGCATAGTCCGGGGACAGGCGGAGGTCGTTACCAGGGGCAGGAGAGCAGAACATAGTCCGGGGACAGGCAGAGGTCGTTACCAGGGGCAGGAGAGCAGAACGTAGTCCGGGGACAGGCAGAGGTCGTTACCAGGGGCAGGAGAGCAGAACATAGCCCGAGGAGAGGCAGAGGTCGTTACCAGGGGCAGGAGAGCAGAACGTAGCCTAAGGACAGGCAGAGGTCGTTACCAGGGGCAGGAGAGCAGGGCGTAATCCGAGGGCAGGCAGAGGTCGAGAGCCGGGGCAGGAGAGCAGGGCACAGGTCAAACACGGTCCGAAGTTGTCAACAGGAAAGCAGTGGGACTGGACACGGAGAACAGAGGACAGGGACAGGCGAGGAAACAGAATGAAGACACAGGAATGGGCGGATAACAGAAACATAGGAACTTCAGGAAACAGGATTCGGGAACGGAAACAGGAGCCAGGGTCTATAATGCTTGCCGAGCGTAATGCTGAAGGTTCGCAGACGATCTGACGGGGAACACTAGGAGACAGGGGTTTAAATACACAACAGATGACAGGTAACAAGCAACAGGTGGACAGGTAATGATTGAATCAGGAAGCGAGAGTGAGTGGGAGAGAGAGACCGGGTGATACTACCAGGCAGTCATGACAAGCTGAGGAGATCAAAGATGTAATTTCTGATATATTGGTGGGTGTGAATGAATCAAGGTATGCTACAGGTTGACTAGAGCTAGCTGTAACCATTACATGTAGTCCAACTGGATTTGACGTTCCAAGGGAGTTGTTTATTTTAAAAAAGTCCATGATTATTGATTATTTTTTATTATATTGTGTAAGTGAGGAATAATTTGCTGATTTGGCATTGTTAAGTGCTGTCTTGTACTCTTTTAAGATATCTTTCCAAGCAAGGTGGAACACTTCAAGTTTAGTGGCATACTATTTCCTATACTATTTCTATGTGCAGCTTGTTTCAGTGAGCGAGTCTGTGTGGTATGCCATGGGGCAATTTTTTCTTGTTTTCTAGCTTTCTTTTTAAGTGCTGCAATGGTGTTGAATGTGGAGTGTAGTACATTTACAACCTTATCTGTTAATTGATCAACTTGGGTTGGGCTTGGAGTAGAGCCTTCTAATGTAGGCCTATATTGGGTCAGTAAAGGGTTGAGGAGAGAAGGACTTTTTGCTATGAAGTCATCTGTAGTTTTGGGAGTTATGTTTCAAGTGTAGTACTGAGTCAATTTAGGTGTTACATAGTCTAATGTGTTTTTTAAAGTTATTAAGTAGTGGTCAGTTAGTGTAGGGTGTTGAGGTAAGATTGTAAGTTGTTCTCTTTGTACTTCATATGTTAGTACAAGATCAATGGTGTGGTTACTCTGATGTGTAGGTGTATTTACATTTTGGCAGAAGCCGATGAGATCAAGTAAAGATTGGAACACAATTGCCAGGCTCATTTGATGACATCAAATTAGACATGGCTCTCCTATTAAGGGAAATCAGTTAAACCCTCTAAATTATATATTTTTTAAAAGCTTGTGTCCTGTAGAGTTTATTGGTTGTTCATTAAGACTATTGTTGCTATAGGTCTATAGCTTAATTCAATGTAGAATTTATTTGTTATTTACATATTGTTTATTTTATCTATGCTTTGGCTATGTTAGTTGTAGGATATTTTGTTCTAAATAGGCTACACTAATCCTGTGAGGAACTGAACAGGCCAATGTGGAGACCACTTGCCAAATCAAAGATCCATTTAATGCTGGTGGCCTATCTAAAAAATAACAGTGCAAATTTTATAAATAGCAACAGTGTGGAACATTTTGTTTGTCGCCTGCTTGGTAAACCATATTCTATGATTGAAAAAAAACAAAAACAAAAAACTGGAAAGTTTGCCAGAGCTCCATCAGGTGAACAGGGCGCATGCAGGCTGCGCAACACATTGCAATGCAACGATAAACAATACTCCAGATGTCACAATTGAGATGACGCTGCAGTAAGTAAGTAGGTTGTGTCGTGACTTTTTCTTGATTGCTAACATCTTCAAAACAGTCGAAGTCCATGCCAGGGAATAATGTTTTTCAGTAACAAATAACAAAATGCCACTGGGGGAAGCAGAGTGTCTAGACAAATTAGCTCTGGTGTCGTCTTATTTTTTTCCTAATTTCTTGCTATTTCGTTGTTTCCATTTCTTCCCTCATTGCTCTTCCTGTCTCTTCCCCAATTCTTTCTCCCATTCGTTCTGCTGCCCAGTTCCTTTCTGCTCCTCAATTCTGTAGTGTGTACCCGTTTTGTATCATATTCCAGGTTTACATGTGACAAATGAAATGTCTTAACCTTAGCTTGCCTCTTCACCCACGGTTAACCCTTCTGTCCATCTGACCTGATCTTGCAGGTGTTTATCTTTTGACACAATGGTTGTCTGTGCTCTCTCTGCTCTTCCAGACCAACAAGGGCTTTTATACAATAGTGGTCTAGATATGCCTGTATTATCATGTCCCCCTTTGAGGCCTCACATGGCTTCATCAGTGCACAGTCCTCGCAAGTAACTAATATTGTGTGTAAGTGTAAAACTGTGCAAATGGTGTAGTGTTAGAGGCACTATTAATAAATAAAAACATAAGCATAAGCACATATTACCTGTTGATATATATATTACCTGTTGATATATATATATACTATGTTGCAAAGCAAAAGTTTGTATCCTTATGTCAGAGGATCCATAGTGGTGTGGTTAATTTGTTGCATGTTGTGTTTTTTTATATTCCTTTTTGTTCCTTTGTTCTTCTACTTGTGTTACTGTGCCTATTAAGTTTACTTTGCTGTGTCTACTTAGTATGTTTTAAGCTGCAGGTGTGCCTACATGGGGATATCGGATTGGGAAAGCTGTTGAGTGTTGGACTGTTGACTGGCCTATAGGAATGGGATCTGCATGGAATTCCTAAGTGTGTGCCAGGACCCGCAAAGACTGATTTTTACTTTGGATTCTTAAAATATTTGTGCTCAATAAATATACTTGTTTTATGCAATTGTTGTTTGGTGAGTCTGTTTGTTGCTCCCACCAAATTCAGAGAACCTGTGTGTACAACTGAGAGTGCCCAGCTCTTCAATTGGATGGCGTAGTCAGACACCTGCTTTGCCCGTTACCCTTATGTTAACACATCTGTCTCTGTGTCATGAAGTGCCAAACAACTGTGTATAATATCAATTAATATACCATGACCATGGTGCGGAAAAGTGTTCGGTGAATTGTGCTCTGTGATTATAATATAGTTAAATATGATGTTAATAATGTCAAAACAAAAGATCCATTAACATATGATAGGGTACAGAGAGTTACTGCATGTCTTATTCACTACGTAATTAGTTCGGGAGGAGGATGGATTAGGCATCATAGACTTCACCCCCTAGGCCTCTGAACTCAGCCAGATCCAGCCGAACTGGGTGGTGGCACAACCACATCCCTAGATATACCCTCTTAAGGTAAGCAAGTGTTACCTGGGCTCACAATGGGACTAGAGAACCCTTGGAAGGCCAATCCCAGTGTTTATAGATTGGTATTGTGCCTTCTTACCCTAGATTGACAAATAACAAGAACAAGGGGTCCCCCCTTTTTTACCCACTCCATTATCCAACTAAAGCATTTCCACATATTTTTAAGCTGCTTTAAGCTCAAGGACATCTTCAAAACAGGGACACATTTTTTTTAATAGATGTTAGTCCCTGTTCCTCAAGCTCTTCTTCTTGGTTATCTGTCAGTACAAATCTAAATGTGTGGATGCAGAGTTGCATTGTGTGGGATGTGAACTTGAGCTGTAAATCCTCTTCAGCATCACATGCTTCTCATTCTCACGTGGCTGAGTTTAAAGAATGTGATAGCATCCGCAATCATGTGTTTCATCTTCATACTCCAGAGGGATATGGCTCGCTGGATTGCAGGCCAGGTCACACATGTTGATGGTCACATCAGGGCAGAAGGTGAACTCAAAGTACTTAATTTGCCTCTGAGGAGTTTTTTGTTCAATCAGATGCACCACCACAAGATGGTGACCAGCCATTCCCCAGTGATGGTGAAAGTTTTACAGTACACCAGGTGTAGGGCCCCCACTTCTTGGTGGCATGGAGGATATCCCTGGGCTACCGTGTCCAACTTAGTGCTGTAGTAGGCAATAGCCTGCTTCACTTGACCTTTGCATTGGTTCTGGGCCAGAATGGTGGTCATGGAAGCGTCTTGTCCTCCTTCGTCCTTTGAGGCAACATACAGTGCGAAGAGCTTGAGGTAATCAGGTAGGGTCAGCTGTAGCCTGGCTTTGATGAGGTCAAAAGCCTCCATCCCCTCCATCGTCCACACTAATTTGTCCTTCAGGTTATCCAGACCAGCTCTCCCCATCATGGCTTGCAATGGTCCAATCTTCTGTTCATAGTATTCTATCCATTCTGATGAAAATCCAATCAGTTTGATCATTTGTCTGACAGTCATGGATTGTGGTGTTGCTGTTATGGCCTCTGTTCCTGATCCTCTGGCCAGTCCTTCACTATCACATTAATTGGGGAGAGGTCTTGAGCCATTGTCCATCTGACCTTGTCAGCCTTCAGCACTGGGAAGACTGGTGTCCTGTATTTTGCTTCAGGAACTTCTTCATTGATCCTGAGAGTAATAGCTTCCGGTTTGTAGGAAGTTCCAGACTCTGGAACTTCAGGAAACAGGTTTAATTGTTACAATGGCGCGCGTGAAGGGAGACATAAGGGTTTCAGCCCGAAAGTATTCACCATTAAATCTAACTAAACAAAGAAAGTGTTCCACTTCAATACACTTAACCGAAGGGAGTTGCATACATTTAGCAGTTGAAGGAAGTACAATGGAAGGTGATTGGTTCTTTACCTGGCGCCACTCTGTCTAATGGCCTGAGGACACACCTATGGCAATTAGCATTGTTAAGTGGCTATCCAGTTGTACATATACACCAAGCTTCAGAAATATTACTTATGGTTTGTTCTGACAAGTCATACACTTTGATTATTACACTCCTTGTACTGAGACCGTAAAAATTATACCAAACATGAATACATTCACATTTCATAACATACAGAAATACATTCCAAATCTATCTGAGGTAAGGTCTTTGCAATGTAAATGAACAAAAGGCTCTACCCAGCCACAGGGGTACCAGCAGTTAATTTACATTTATCACTAAGGAAGGATGATTCCTATTGTTTCTGTGCCATGCAAATGCATGGCGGCTCCTGGCTGTCTAAAGCAAATGCATGGCGGCTCCTGGCTGTCTCTCCTGGAGCTCCCCTTCCTCCCAGGGTTTTCTTTTGGCTCTCCTGTTCTTTCCAGCTGCACTTCTGTTTGAGCACCTGTCCATCTTGTTTCATTTGTCCTCCCACTCTCAAGGTTTTCATTGATAGCAGTGGGAGCTCTGTTACCTTCTCTTCATCCTCCTTTTCTTGTCCAATGTGAAGAACTTTCCTTCCACACTCAGCCTCCCCTTCCATGTATCGTCTTACTCTTGTTATCTCTTCCACTGAACGAGGCCTGGTCATCTCCCTCTGGACTCTCTCAGCTTGTGGAGACTGTAGTGGGCTTTCGCATAGTCTTCCTTCTTCATATTCACTGTCTTCTTCAGCTTCTTCCTCATAACAGCTGTCATCACTCTCACTCTGTACACTTCTTGTGCTTCCTGGGCTGCCACCCTCAATCATTTAATACAGCCCATCATAATTATTCTTCCTTCCTTTCTTTCATGTATCCCCTGGCTCCTCTTGGCCTCCTTGAATTCTTCACAGATGTGAAGTCTCTGTATGTCTTGTCTCCTCTGCCCCTCCTAATGTCCAACAGTTCTTTCTCTATTTCTTTCCAGGCCTTTTCTCATACTTGCTGGTACTTGGGTATTGACCTCTGTAGGCATCTTTCTGTTCTTTTCTTGCTCTCCAAGAGGCGCTCCATGTCCTCTATTTCTTTCTTCAGCTTCTGTTTCTCCTTTTAGCATGTTTCTCATTAGTTTGGCAGGGCATCCACTAATTCTTCCTTGTTTTCTTTTTGGTGTGCTCTCACAGGGCTCTTGGTCCTGCATTTGTTTTTCTCTCACTTCTACTTGTTTCTTCCATAGAACTGAATCTGGGGAGGCATTAATACCTCTACATACCTCTCTGGTCGCTACCAGTTTGTACATGCTCATACTGAGTCATCAACCCATACCAAAGTAAAGTGTGGTGTACCCCAAGACTCAGTGCTAGGTCCCCTGCTGTTCTCCCTGTACATGTTACCTTTAGGATCTGTTATAAGGAAACATGGTATTACCTTCCACTCCTATGCTGATGATACCCAGCTTTACCTTTCTATGAAGCCTAATATGCCAATGACTAAACTAGATGCCTGTCTCCTAGACATAAAAAAAACTGGATGACTAATAATTTCTTATGTTTAAATTCTGATAAAACTGAGGTTATGATGATAGGCCCTAAACAGCTGAACAACATTCTACCCCATCACCAAAACTTACTCAGTGGCCTTTCACTGTCATGTAATACTAAAGTTAAAGACCTCGGGGTAATTACTGACCAGGACCTCTCTCTAAATAGTCATGTAAAACACATTTCAAAAACATCTTTTTTCACCTACAAAATATTGCTAAGGTTAGAAAGTTCCTATCCTTTGAGGATGCTGAAAAATTAATACACGCATTTATTACTTCCAGGCTTGATGATTGCAATGCTCTGTTCTCTGGGTGTAGTAATACCTGTATCAAAAACCTACAACAAATACAAAATGCTGCAGCCCGAACACTCACCAGGACTAGAAAATATGAACATATCTCTCCTATCCTTGCTTATTTACATTGGCTCCCTATTAAAAGCCGAATTGATTTTAAAATACTCCTCCTAACCTACAAAGCTATCAAGGGTGATACACCAACATATATTAAAGACTTACTTGTCCCTTACCACCCTCCTAGAACCCTAAGATCCCAAAATGCTGGTCTCCTTGTAATCCCAAGAATATCAAAATCTTCGATAGGAGGAAGAACCTTTTGTTACCGTGCACCCCTCCTGTGGAATAATCCCCCCCCCCCACATTCGACAAGCGGACACTGTCAATACTTTTAAGTCTAGACTTGAAACCTTCCTATTTACTGTTTCCCATAGTTAGGGATGGTTCGTGGCAAATCATCACTTCTCATGGGTCTTTTGGGAGGGACTGCCTCTGCTGTGCCCCCAGTTGCGAGGTATGGTGGCCACTGACCATCCCTGCAGTGGTGCTGGGTTGCCACACATCATACCTTAGTTATGCTGCTATAGCCTAGTGCCGCCACAAAAGCTTCATGTGTCACGCCGTACAACTCTCTCTCTCTCTCAATATTTATATATATATGTGTGTGCGTATGTGTGTATGTATATGTATGTACATATATATGTATATATATATGTATGTGTATCTATGTATGTGTATGTGTGTATATACATTCATATATATATGATGCAGAAGAATTACAATCAGTGGTAACCATGACTCCTCTCACCCTCCCCTCCTGAGTGGACTACAACCAACACTAAGGAAGGCCCATGTCAGGACCGACTCTCCATCATAGAGGCCCTTCCTGGACGCTCATGCTAGGCCCGTCTCCCCTTCCTTGAGGCTTTGTGACCCCCCCGCCCCTCACAATGGCACTGTCAAATGGACCTTTACTGTTACCCCCATTTACCACTGATTGTAATTTTTCTGCATGACCCCCTGCAGTTCGGTCAGCCCTTTGAGTCGTGGATCTGCCCACGTTTCTTCCTAGATTAACTGAACATAAGGGAGTTTTTCCTTTCCCCTGTTGCTCTTGGGTGCTCCTTCTGTGAAGCGCCACGAGACAATACTATTGCAAAAGGTGCTGTATAAATAAAATTGAATTGAATTGAATTGAATTGAATTAATCTTGCAGTCTCCATTCCTTTGACTCATTCGCTGGTGGACAGCTTAACTCCTGTTGCGCAGCCAGTCTTCCTCTCTTTTGGCTTACTCTTGTTCTCATTTTTCCATTCTTTTCTCTGCAGCTTCCATTCTTGTGGCAACCTCCCCCATTTGGTGAATAATCAAATTCCACTTGCATCTACTACAAAGTACGCATTCAATGACTATGTGTAATTAACAGAGGCAAGAGGAGGAATACTATCTTAGACTTCAATCAGTGCTCGACAATAATTAATAAAACGGTATTTCTTATTTAAACTGGGCAACGTAATATTAACATTAGGCTATTCATTAATTCCTAATTACAGGTTTTCTCAATTGGTTTGGTACATTTCTCACATCAGAATTGAAATTCTCAAAAGTTCTCGTTCAATTGTCACATCATCATGTCATTTGTGCAGATGAAAAAGGCAGTTTCTAATTGCATTAAACAAATTGCAAATGCTTTTGTCCATCCATGCAAATGATTGTGTACAATTCTCAGTTTTTTCGTACATTATCAATTGCTTTTATCACGCTAATCAAAATGCTTTGTTATGGGAATCTATCAAATAGTCTCACTCCCCAAAACATTTAGGCTATAGTTCATCGTATAAGTCTTCACATGCAAAATGATTTACCAAGCTATCATAACATATAACATAGCAAGCGTAGTTCTATACATTTCCATTAGACATTTGTCTGTAAATAAGATCTGAATTGGTAAATTGCTCCCAGGTGAATCTAGACTTTCTCTAATGAAGAGAGTTGATCAACCAGTGATCAACAGTTTTCTGAAGGAGCTCAAGGGAGCATCTCATGAACAATCTACTGGAAAGTATATAACCAGACCACAATACAAAGTTACAATGTCTGACAATGGAAGGACAAGAAATTGGACAACGGCCAGGGAGAAGGAGAGGAAAGGGGGTGAGGCTGCATGGTGGAGGATTTGGAAGAGGAAGAAGAGGAGACACATGCATGTTCCTGAGAAGATCAGAGCAACCATGTTTTGAATCATGGGCTAAAAAATGGCTGAATTATTCAAACTTTCTGCAGAGAGGACAGGTGTGTAATCTAACAGTATGCGCTGTATTGCATGTAGTTTACTGTATTTACATATCAATAATGCCCCATACAAAATTACAGTAGGCTATTCCACAGATGCTTTATACAATGCCATTGTGTCTTCCTGAAATTAGTTTTGGTTTACATTTCTATAATTTTCCCACATAGGACTGAAAGACGAGTACAGGGGTGGTAGAGGGCAGATTTGCACACTACAACAGGGTATGGCTATCTGCAACATTGTTGTGGAAATCAACGCCATTACACTAAGAGAGATAAAGACTACTATTTTAGAGGACAACAACACGTTTGCAAACATACAAACAGTCAGTATCTCTACCATTGATAGAGTGCTAAAAAAACAGCACATGCGCATGAAACAGCTATACACTGTCCCATTTGAAATAAATGGTGAGAGGGTGAAGGAGTTGCGCTACCAGTTTGTCCAGGTATAACTTGTATTCCAAAACCATATATAGATGTACACTACATTACTGTAAATGTGGCTGTATGCTATGGCTGTAGAAAAGAAAATGCAATATGTCACATACGTTTGATCTAACTTCTTTTGCAAGTGCATGTAATGCAGTAATTCCAAAAATAACATTTTGTGTCCTCTGGATATAGCGCATGATGGAACTGGAAGCTAGTGAGACACCCTATCACGTCATTTACATGGATGAGGCTGACTTCAATCTTACAAAGAGCTGAAGACGGGGTCGAAACATCATTGGACACCGAGCCACCATTGATGTGACAGGCCAAAGGGGCAACTATGTGTGCCACAAAATCAGAAAATGGCGTGCTGACACACATTCCACTGATGGGTTCATACAATAGAGCGTCTAGTAACATTCCTAGACACCTTGTACAGGGATCATATCCTAGGTGGTCCTCTGTCCACAATTATCTCTACTGAGTGTCATCCCTGCCTCATTCCGGCAGACTCCTCTCACCCTCCCCTCCTGAGTGGATTACAACCAACACTAAGGGAGGCCCACTCTCCGGACCGACTCTCCATCATAGAGGCCCTTCCTGGACGCCCATGCTAAGCCCGACTCCCGTTCCTTGAGGCTTTGTGATTGCCCCCCATGGCACTGTCAAATGGAACCTTACTGTTACCATGACCCACCTCACTCCTTTCAGTTGACACTATGTCTGGCCACTGCTACATTGTCCAGCCATGAGCCTTGAGTCGTGGATCTGCCCAAGGTTTCTTCCTAGATTAACTGAACATAAGGGAGTTTTGCCTTGCCCCTGTTGCTCTTGGGTGCTCCTTCTGTGAAGCACCACAAGACAATACTATTGTAAAAGGTGCTGTATAAATAAAATTGAATTGAATTGAATTGCACGGGAGGACATCCGGTGTGACGTGGATGAAAATTTGTGGCCAGACAGACAGGAACATGAAGAAGCTGAAGAAGCTGAAGATCAGGATTAGAATTTAGGATTTATGGAGATGTTCATATTTTTTTGTTTACTTACTGTATGACCTATATTTACATTTTTGACCTATGTTGATATTTTTGAGCTATGGCCTATGTTTAAATTTTTGGTTTACCTTTTTTCTGTGCAGTGCTGTCTATTTTTTTTCTTTACGCACTGCAATGACAATGTCTGCCAATAAAGTAGACACTTGTCATCACACCTAAACCACAGTTTACATCAAAATGTCCCTTTGAAGTGCACTATTCAATTGCCAACATGACTAATGAATTTGACTGTCTTATCCGTACACAGTGACACAATGACTAAACATTCTGATGGCACTGAAGCGTATATTGGACGACGAATCAGCGAGGGAACCCAGGCACAGAGAGAGATGGGGCTGGAAGAAGAGCCGCTGGATCTGGGAGTTACTAAGAACAGAACGGTTCATAGAACAAGACACAAAGAGACTCAATGCAGGAGAGCGACTGAACAGAGGATTGAGTGGCAGGGGGCGGCTCCAATGGATTGCCCTCAAAACCGGAGAGGTAGCAGGAGATACTGTAGAGAACTGTGGCTCCGTAGATCTCACTGGGAGCTGGGAAATCTGCACACCGGAGACGAGCCGTTGACAGGAGGTACACCCTTGTGGAGGAGGCAGGACAGAAAACACACGGGCTAATCACAGGTTGCGAAGCAGGCAGCAGTTCAGGTTTACCAGGGCAGAAGAGCAGGGATAGCCAGGTCGGTCCGTGTCTGTAACGGGCAGACAGAGACATGAAGTAACGTGGTGATTGAACAGGTGCAGTGTGGTGGAAAGTTACCGGCACAGAGTGAAACCATGACAGATCAATCTAACATGTTCCCTGTCATGTATTAACTTACATAACATATATCGTATATAGCTCGCTATTCTCACATAGCTAATCGAAACTCATGTACGTGTCTGCTATAACCATACACACATACACACACAAAATTTTGAATAATAATGTCACTTTTAAAATCTTCCAGCACCATCCTCCGTGGTTCTTACTGGAAATCCTCCTAAGATGTTTGCCCTCCCCCTTTTTTTCAGCCTGACCTATCTGAATAGTGGATTTGTGAAACATTTCACTCACTTGTTGATTTGCTATTTCTGATTCACTTGTCAGGCAGGCTGGTCGCTCCAGGGATGTCAGCAGATGGTTCTTTGGGAAGACTTGAATCCAGTCCCTTTGTGGTGGTTGCCAATCATGTTGTGACATTTCCTTGATTGCTAACTTCTTCAAAGCACACCAGGGAATAATGTTGAAGATGAATTTATTTCAGTAACAAATAACAAAATGCCACTGGGGGAAGCAGAGTGTCTAGACAAATTAGCTCTGGTTCTCGTCTTCTCCTGTTTTTCCCAATTTCTTGTTGTTTTGTTGTTTCAATTTCTTCCCTTATTGTTCTTCCCGTCTCTTCCCCAATTCTTTCTCCCATTCGTTCTGCTACCCAGTTCCTTTCTGCTCCTCAATTCTGTAGTGTGTACCCAAGTTTTGTATCATATTCCAGGTTTACACGCAACAAATAAAATTGAACCTTATCAGTTAATCAGCATATGACTAATCATGTAAATGTATGAAATGTAAGCCCCTTGCAACGTTCTACCATAAGATGGGGCTCTTCACCCACAGATATCCCTTTTGTCCATCTAACCTCGTCTTTGGCAAGTGTTTATCTTTTGACACAATGGTCATCTGTTGCTCTCTCTGCTCTTCCAGACTAAGAAGGCTATTTATACAATAGTGGTCTATAGTATTTAGCTGACTTGGTAAGATATGTCTGTTTTTTCAGGGTCTCCAAAGTGCCCTCTTTCCACTTTAAAAACAGGCACGTGCCTTGCTGTCTCTGCTTTGTGAAAGACAAGGCCTTTTCATACATGTGTGCAGAAATCAGTCACATAGTTACACAAAAGTATTTTAGAAATTCTCACAACAGTTGCTTATGATATATCTTGGTATTTAGATCATAGTTATCAAATAATGATAACTGAAGTCGACCTGATGTCAAATGGGATGCAGGGATGCAGTATGTTTCAGATGATCAGTACAATGTACAAAATAATCAGTGTAATAGCCTACAATAAAGATGTTTATCAGCATGTGAATATTAAAGCTCTTTGTCTCTCACATTTTTGTTTTTCTCACACAACAATGACCTACTTCTAATTTGGCAGCACCACTGATCTGAAAAGAGAATCTATTTCTACTATATATCAACACCTTTTGGTGATGGAGTAAGCTAACTTCACCTGTAACATGAACTGTTTTGCTTCATGTGTCCATCACCATTTTCATCTCATTAGACAACATGCTGGTCAACCTCTACCTCCTTTCTCATAATTCAATTCAGTTTTATTTATACACTTATACAATAGTATTGTCTTGTGGAGAAGGAGCACCCAAGAGCAAGGAATGGCTTGATGCCATGTGGTTTTGCGCGGGTTCTTGGAGGATGGAGGCTTTTGTTGCAGCAATGACCAGGAAGTGCAGAAAGAGCTTTGTGTACCACTTTGCAGTTTTGTGCTTTGCAGTTGTGTACTGGATCAACTGGTCAGACAGGGGCAGGGAACAGACTGTGTTGACCAGGCACCCTCTCTGCTTTTCACACTTTGCTGAACTACATCCCCAGTGTAGGCGGCATGGATGGTGGAGCAGACACCTCTCGTGTATTCATCCACTTCACATAGACCATCTCTTATCCAGTGGATTGTTCCTCTGGATGAACGCTTTGTCAGTGCATTGAGATTACTGCGTGGGCAATCCCTCCGGGATTCTCTGTATGTTCCACATGCACCAAACTTGGCATCATACAAGTCCTTGAAAAGCTTTGCCCTTGAGGGGTTTGACATGGAACAGTTTGTCATGTGCTTATTGGATCCTATCCCAACTGATCTTCTTAAGGCTGCTCTCCCTCTATTGGCTGAGACGATTCTTAAAATTATAAATTACTCACTCATAGCTGGGCATGTCCCAAAATCTTTCAAGACATCTGTTATTAAACCATCAATTAAAAAAACAAACCTTGATCCTGATGTCTTTGCTAATTACCGACCCATATCTAACCTCCCATTTGTATCAAAAATACTTCAAATAGTTTATAATTTAAATAGTGTCTAAGCAAATCTGTAGCTTCTTAAATGAAAATAATATCCAGGAAACTAATCATAGTACCGAATCAGCCCTAGTTAAAGTCTTCCATGACCTCCTTATCGCATCTGATAAATTCTGATAAAACTGAAGTTATGATTGGCCCTTCACCAAAACTTACTCAGTGGCCTGTCACCGTCATGCAACGCAAAAGACCTCGGGGTAATTATTGACCAGGACCTCTCTCTAAATAGTCATGCAAAACACATTTCAAAAACATCTTTTTTCCACCTACAAAATATTGCTAAGGTTAGAAAGTTCCTATCCTTTGAGGATGCTGAAAAATTAATACACGCATTTATTACTTCCAGGCTTGATGATTGCAATGCTCTGTTCTCTGGGTGTAGTAATACCTGTATCAAAACCCTACAACTAATACAAAATGCTGCAGCCCAAACACTCACCAGGACTAAAAAATATGAACATATCTCCCCTATCCTTGCTTCCTTACAT
This sequence comes from Tenualosa thibaudeaui, assembly GCA_027481765.1. NCBI lineage: Eukaryota > Metazoa > Chordata > Actinopteri > Clupeiformes > Clupeidae > Tenualosa > Tenualosa thibaudeaui. The sequence goes on along the minus strand of JAIFZK010000016.1, from coordinate 10,637,177 downwards.
TGGCTCCCTCAAATTGATTTTAAAATACTCCTCCTAACCTACAAAGCCCTCAAGGGCGATGCACCAACATATATTAAAGACTTACTTGTCCCTTACCACCCTCCTAGAACCCTAAGATCCCAAAATGCTGGTCTCCTTGTAATCCCAAGAATATCAAAATCTACAATAGGAGGAAGAGCCTTTTGTTACCGTGCATCCCTCCTGTGGAATAATCCCCCCCCCACCACATTCGACAAGCGGACACTCTCAATACCTAAGTCTAGACTTAAAACCTTCCTCTTTACTGTTTCCCATAGTTAGGGATGGTGCGTGGCAAATCATCACTTCTCATGGGTCTTTTGGGAGGGACTGCCTCTGCTGTTGCCCCCAGTTGCGAGGCATGGCGGCCACTGACCATCCCTCTGCAGTGGTGCTGGGTTGCCACGCATCATACCTTAGTTATGCTGCTATAGCCTAGTGCCGCCACAAAAGCTTCATGTGTCATGCTGTACTCTCTCTCTTTTTATCAGAATTTAAACAAAGGAAATTATTAGTCATCCAGGTTTTGATGTCTAGGAGACATGCATCAAGTTTAGTCATTGGCATATAGTCATTAGGCTTCATAGAAAGGTAAAGCTGGGTATCATCAGCATAGGAGTGGAAAGTAATACCATGTTTCCTTATAACAGATCCTAAAGGTAACATGTACCAAACTTCACTTTAGTATGGGTTGATGACTCATTATGAGCGTGCACAAACTGGTAGCAACCAGAGAGGTATGATTTGAACCAGGCTAATGCAGTGTCTTTGATGCCTATCATGTGTTCAAGTCTGTGTAGTAGGATACCATGGTCAATAGTGTCAAAGGCAGCACTAAGATCCAGTAGGATTAATATTGATATATATACATTATCAGATGTGATAAGGAGGTCATTGAAGACTTTAACTAGGGCTGATTCTGTGCTAGGATTAGTTCTAAAGCCTGATATGGGTCTGTAATTAGCAAGGACATCAGGATCAAGGTTTGGTTTTTTAATTGATGGTTTAATAACAGATGTCTTGAAAGATTTTGGGACATGCCCAGCTATGAGTGAGTCATTTATAATTTTAAGAATCGTCTCAGCCAATAGAGGGAGAGCAGCCTTAAGAAGATCAGTTGGGATAGTGTCCAATAAGCATGCTGAGGCTTTAGCTGAAGATATCAAAGATGTAATTTCTGATATATTGGTGGGTGTGAATGAATCAAAGTATGCTACAGGTTGACTAGAGCTAGCTGTAACCATTACATGTGGTCCAACTGGATTTGAGGTTACAAGGGAGTTGTTTATTTTAAGTCTAATAGATTCAATTTTGTCATTAAAATAGTCCATGAAGTCCTTGCTGCTTAGACTTATTGGAATGGAATGGGACACCTCAATCCTGCTTTTTGTTAAACAGGATATAGTGTTAAAAAGGAATTTTGGATTATCTTTATTATTGTGTATAAGTGAGGAATAATATGCTGATTTGGCATTGTTAAGTGCTGTCTTGTACTCTTTTAAGCTATCTTTCCAAGCAAGGCGGAACACTTCAAGTTTAGTGGCATACCATTTCCTTTCAAGTCTACAAGCAGCTTGTTTCAGTAAGCGAGTCTGTGTGGTATACCATGGGGCAATTCTTTCTTGTTTCCTAGTTTTCTTTTTGAGTGGTGCAATTGTGTTGAATGTGGAGTATAGTACATTTACAACACTGTCAGTTAATTGATCAACTTGGGTTGGGCTTGGCATAGAGCCTTCTAATACAGGGCTATATTGGCTCAGCAGAGACTCAAGGAGAGATGGAATTTTTCCTATGAAGTCATCTGTAGTTTTGGGAGTTATGTTTCTAGTGTAGACTGAGTTAGGTGCTACATAGTCTAATGTGATTTTTAAAGTTAATAAGTAGTGGTCAGTTAGTGTAGAGTGTTGAGGTAGGGTTGTAAGTTGTTCTACTTGTACTCCATGTGTCAGAACAAGATCAAAGGTGTGGTTACCTTGATGTGTAGGTGTGTTTACATTTTGGCAGAAGCCAATGTGATCAAGCAGAGATTGGAAACTAATTGCCAGGCTATCGTTTGCAACATCGATGTGGATATTGAAATCACCTAATATGATTATGTTTTCTGTTTTAATGACTAGAGAGGACAGGAAGTCAGAGAATTCTGATAAGAATTCAGTGTAGGGGCCTGGAGGTCTATATAATCTTACAATTGTTAAGGGTTTAGCACCATTCCCATCAGGATGAATCAAGTTAAGGATAAGAACTTCAAAAGATTTAAAAATATAATCAAGCTTAGGGGCCATAGTGAGATTTGAATTGTGAATTGTGGCTACTCCACCACCACGGCCATAACGACGTGGTATGTGATAATTTAGATGACTAGGGGGGTAGCTTCATTTAGTGGGAGGTATTCATCAGGTTTTAGCCAGGTTTCTGTAAGACAGAGTATGTCAATTTGATTATCAGAAATAAGTTCATTTATTAAAGTCGTCTTTGAGGAGAGCGAACAAATATTTAAAAAGCCAAATTTCAGTTGTGATTTCTGGCTATATTCTTTTTTTGTTTCTGGTTTTATTTTTGTGAGGTTGGTATGGTAAATGGACTGCATTTATATAGCGCTTTTCTACTCCTACGAGTACTCAAAGCACTTTACATTGTATGCCTCACATTCACCCATTCACACACATGCACTCACACACCGCGCCATGCAAGGTGCCAACCTGCCACCGGGAGCAATTTGGGGTTCAGTATCTTGCTCAAGGTCACTTGGATGGGGTCAGCCAGAGGGGGCACGAACCTGCAACCCTCCGGTTGCGGAACATCACCTCTACCACCTGCACCACCATCTCCCCTAATTTATACCTCTACCGGGTCGTTTTCGTCGCGGACACTCTCACTGTCTGTCTGCTGCTAGGGTGACGGCGGGGCAGCAGAGAACTGTGTAGGACAGTAATTCTGCTACCTGGACCAAACTCTGGTTCGTCAGGAACAAGCCGAGTTTAAGTGACGGTCAATGTTCCTAGAAAGGAGCTCAGCACCCATCCGAGACGGATGGATACCATCTCGATTCAGAAGTCCAGGCTTTCCCCAGAAGGAGCTGAAATTATCGATGAAGCCCACATTGGTATCGGCACACCATCCTGACAACCATCGGTTCAGTGAAAAAACTCTGCTGAGCATTTCTTCACCGCGTTTATGTATGGGACCAGAGAAAGTTACAGAGTCTGACATCGTTTGTGCCAACCTGAACAAAGAAATAAAACTCGTTTTGGTGATCTCCGACTGCCTTAATCGGACGTCGTTAGTGCCAGTATGGATAACTATCCGGGGGTACTTCATTACTTGTTTAGCCGCCAGCACTTTTAAATAGGCTTCGATGTCGCTTGCTCTAGCCCCAGAGATTGAAGTGACTACAGCCGACGGAGTCGCTAGATTCACATTTCATACAGTAGAAGCGCCAATTACCAGAGTTTTGTCTTGGTTGGAGGAGTTACTTAAGGGGGAGAATCGATTAGAAACTTGAAGTGGTTGGTGGTGTGCAGGGGGTTTTGTTCTGCGACTAGTGCCCCTCACAGTAACCCACTTTCCCTGCTGCGAGAGAGATGTCGCCGGTTCACTGGCTAGCTTGCTAGGGGATGATCTCTCTGGTACATCCACACTTGCTAAGGGGGCAGCAGTGCTATCTGGCGCTGAGTAAGTCTTCTCTAATGTGGGGAAGCGGCTTTCTAACTCAGTGATCCTCGCCTCCAGACTACATGTATCATAACCGCTAAAGGAGGCTGAGGAGTAGCTAAACATCTGACAAGCCAGGCAACGGATAGAGAGAGAGCGAGGAGGAGAAGTCATACTGTAGTGTGTGAAGGAATTTAACAGTTGTGTTAAGGTATAGTTTAAGAAACAAAATGGATAAGTGGGTAGAGAGTATGCTAATTTACGAATAATATCTGCAATTTGGACTAGCGTTGCACACAGCTACAAAGCTACAAGAGGAAATGACGTAGCACGCTTACCATAATGACGCAATCACTAGGCCAAGCCTGGGGTTTTCTGAAGTGGCAGAAATATGTTGTCAGCACATAAATGATGACAATAGCGGTGATGACAGTGAAACAGGTGGATTATCTAGTGGAGAGGAGTACGAGTTGGACCTTGAACTGGATGAAGACTTTCCTGACTCTGACTCAAACTCAAGATGTATTTTAGGCTAGTTGTAGCTTCATAAAACAGTATATTTTCAAGGGATAACACTCTGAGCAGAATGTGCTTTTTGTATAGGGTGTTTTTTGTCTTTGTTACAACTGAAAGAAATTGTAGTTTGTTTGTTTTTTTGTTTTTGTTTTTTTTTCTCACTCTTTTCCCAACCAGTTGCCATCTTTCAGTCCTTTACGTCAACCTGGTGTTCACCTAGATGTACCAGTAACACGAGGTACCATGACCGAAGCCATAGATTTTTAAAAGTTTTTTTTCGCAGATGCCCTCCTGCTACAAGTCTGCACTCATGCACTCAAGCACAAATGCTTATGTATGGCAGGAAATCCTCAGAAAGCCCTATTATGGTGGCACGGATGGCACATGGAAAGAAACCAGTCCGGATGAATTGGCACGACTGATGGCCCTTATAATGTTTTGTGGCCTTGTCCCAGTTTCTTCTTTTCACCGATTCTGGAGCACCAAAAACATGGGCTGTGGGCACGCAGCATAATGTCAAGAGACCGGTTCAAAGCATTGATGGCAATGCTCCATGTTGTGGATCCTGGTGCAGAAGATGAGCGCGATAAACTGCGGAAAATCACTGGCCTGTTAGACTTTCAAGGTGACATGTAAAGCCCTATACCAACCATTCCAGCATGTTGCTGTGGATGAAAGAATGGTGAAATCGAAACATAGGTCTGGTATTCGACAGTACATCAAGAACAAACCCACAAAGTGGGGAATTAAGCTCTGGGTGTTAGCTGACAGTTTGAATGGCTATACTTATGATTTTGATGTTTACACTGGCCGAAATTTTAATGATGCACCTTGTGAGAATGGCTTGGGGTATGATGTAGTGATGAGACTCACTAGCTCTCTTGCACACCAGGGGTATCATGTATCAGCTCCAGATGCCTTCTTGTGGGACTGCAGCTGAAAACAGAAGAGGTTTCCCAGAGTCAGTAAAGAAAGGGAAGCAGTGGGTGAAAGGGAAAGATAGGGGTGCTATGAGGTGGGTCCGCAATAATGGTTGCTTGGCATTGCAGTGGAAGGACAATAGGCCTGTGACCCTTCTGTTATCTATCCACTCGGCAAATGAGTTCCTGTATGTGAAAAGGAAAGAAAAAGTCGCACACAGGTGGCATTGTGTTAGCGTGAAACAACCCAAGGCTATACATGACTACAATGCATACATGAATGGGGTCGACCTGTCTGACCAACTTACTGGGAAGAGCACAGCCTTAAGAAAATGCATGCGAAGGTGAAAGACTCTCTAATTCCATATGATGGATATTGCAGTTGTAAACAGCTTCATATTGTTCCAGATTCACCGGGCTGCAAACCCTGATGTAGTTGCACTTGAGGAACTTGTCCAGCAGCTGGCTGGCCTTGAGGAGTATGGACAGCCTCCTGTGTACAATCCCTCAGTAAAACACCCTGAAGACTATGTCACTGAACACATTCCTCAGGTCTCTGATACAAAGAGAAATTGTAGAGTTTGCTATGAGACCATCAAACAAGCACTCAATGTTGTCACAAAATGCGGGGCCCCTCAATGTCAGGTCTACTTGCACATAACTCAAGACAAGAAATGTTTTGAAGTATGGCATGCAAAGGATTATGAACATAGAAAGAGCTATAAAAACAGAAATGAATTATGAGCACAGAAAATGATTACAGTTTTGTTCCTTGATTTTTGTTGCTTTCTCTCGTCATAATTGTTCATTGACTGCACATTACATGATTGTTCATCATAAATAAGAAGCACTTTCCTAGTTGATTGTTGATTGACTGCTGTTGTGTTATTTTTGTATTGATTGCTAAATATAAATAAGAAGCATGTTTTGATACTGTGTATAGTGATTCAAGAGATTATTGTTTATTGTATATGGAAATGGGGCACTTTCCCATTATCAGTGATTTGACATTGAGTGTTCATTCACTGCTGATTGTTTATTAGAAATGCACTTACTAATAAATTATTTACTAATCAGTTAATTTATTGCTGATCATAAATAAAACTTTTTTGGTCCATTGACTGTTTATGTTCATTGATTTTTTCATGATTGATAACTGTACTTCTTTACTGAGGTATCACACCTAAAAAATGACTGAAGCAATATATTTTGTAATGATTTATGTGTGCAAATAAATCAACTAAATACAATTATAATGGATGTTGGGTGTTTTGTGTCTGTATTTTGAGGTCAAATGTCAAATCAGCCAGTGAAGACATTCTGCTCTGTTAAGATTCTACAATTGGCAATGTGCAGGACATAATGAATTGACCATAACTTTTGAGCAGAAAGTGATAAATTGATTCTGTTTTTTTCATTAAGTAGAGGACAACTTTGTTAATCTTTCATACACTTTAAGTTTTTCTCTATCCACAACAGAAATTAGGGAAAAACTAAGATTTATGTCGAGAAATTGTAATTTTGTGATTCTTCAGATAAATTTTGAGGATATTTATAAAAATAATATGTGATACACTCAAACATAATTATTTATGTTTTATACCATTTTAAAGTGCATTTTCTGTTGATTACAATGGTGGGTATATTTTATCTCTGCCATGTAGTATGGCCACACAGCAAGCTTTTTTGTGCCATGAGGTCATCAAGTGTGAAAAAATGGAATGTTCGGCTCAGTCACCAAAGGGTCACCTAAGAGGCTATAAACCTGCTTCAAGAGTACTGACAGAAAATTTTTACCCTGGTCTGTGACTATTTCCCTCGGCACCCCCACCAGCGTGAAGAGCTGTACCAAGCAATTGGCTACCTGTCTGGCTTTGATGTTTCTCAGGGAGAATGCCTCAGGATATCTGGTGGCATAATCACATAAGACTAGAATATGGCGATTACCCCCCTTACTTTTCTCGAATGAGCCAACTGTATACATCCCAATGCATGTGAATGTTGTCTCAATGATTGGTAGTGGATGTAGAGGTGCATGTCGAGCTGCTTTGCTAAGCTGACACTGGGCATGTACGGATGAACTCAGTGACATCAGTATATAAATTCAGCCAACTAAACGGCTACTCACTCTAGCGAGGGTCTTATATTTCCCCTTATATGTCCTGACCATGGCATTGAGTGGGCTAATGTCATAACCTTAAGTCTCAGTGGGCCTGGAACAACCAAAGACTCAGTCTCTCCTTTGACCTGGTACAAAATACCATTTTTTCAAAATATACTGTTCTTCTTGCAGAAAGCTTCCCGTTTTGCTGCCTTGTGTCACTTTTTTAAAACCATGGCTCAAGTGTTTGATCCTGCCTCCGTAACTCTCCAGTAACTCACCAGTATATCCACCTCCATGGACAACTTTGGCTGTGGCCACTTCTCTGCCTGTCTGACCCAGTCCACCCCTCAACTTCTCTCTGCGCTTCTGCTGCTTTGTCAGGCACTTCCTCACAGGTCTACCCTCTACCAGATCCAATTCTACATCAGCAAAGGGAAACTCACTTATTTCTTCCTTAGCACTTTGGGCTCTAGACACAGCATTGCATTGCTAAACTTGAGGGACAAGGTCCCAAAGAATGGGAAAATCATGACCAAAGACTACTTTATATGGTAGTTTAGTGGCTATGGCTACATAAATAAAAAAGGTTTGGCCACTGACTGAAAAGTTTCAGCTGTCTGGTGTACACAACAAACTTTAACTACAGGATGACCTCCACATTCCTCCCCCAGACTCTCATGCACCAACGTCTGTAAGCTACCTGTGTCAACTAAAGCCTTTGCATATTCTCCATTGACAAGGACCTGGACCAGCTGTCCTGTGTTTGGTGCATGTTTCATGTGTGGTGTGTGCGGTCTAGGTGAATAGCAGATGGTAGAGTTGTGAGTCTTCCTGGCCTGACAGGTGTGTGTGTGACCCCATTTCCCACAGTAGTGACATTTGACTTCCTGTCTGTCTCTATCTGGCCAGCAATTAAAATTAGCAGGTCTCTCATAGGCTTGACCACGACTCTCACCACCCCCATCAGACCAAAGTCCACCTGCTGGTGTTGAGGCCCCTGGTGCCTTGCCGGGTGGTCTGAAACACGTCAGCCAGCTTGGCTGCTTCCTCAGCAGTCCTCAGGGGTCGTGCTCCTGAATCCATACTGCCATCTCCGGGCTCATCATGTCCATAAACCGCTGTAGAATGATCATCTCACAGACTCTTGAAATGAGTGCTTCTCTGGCCTTATGCACTTTGTGAAGAGCTCCTTCAAACGAATATACAGTTCCTATCTTAAGCGGTAAGTATCGGCATTGATGTTGTACTTTTTCAGGATGGCCTCTTTCACCCTCCTGTAGTCATCAGTGTCCTACATGTCCATTGCCACAAATGCGCAGCATGCCTTCCCCATGAGCAGTGGCACCAGCCTAATGGCCCATGTGGACTCTGGCCACCTGCATGTCACTGCAACCCTCTCGAACATGGCCAGAAATAGTTTGATGTCATCGTCCTTGGCCAGTGGGTGAAGCTTGGGCTCCTTGAACATCAGCTGTGGCTGTGCTTCTACTTGTGATGGGGGCTGAGGTGTAACAGATCTTGGACTGTCACTACCCTCTCGGAGTTCCCCCACCTGGCTTTGAAGAAGCTGAAAGTGATGGGTCATTGCCTTCCATCGCTGGTCCTGGGACTGTGCCATCTTCTCCCATTTTTCATCTCAAGACACCTGTGCTTGCAGCAGGGATCTCACCAGGCTGGACAACTCATTCACAGTTCCATCTGCTGAACTTGCATTGCAGTGGTGTCCACCTGCTGGTGGGCCTCACCATCTCTGGGCATCCTGGCTTTAGGTGGCATCTTTATTCAACTTCTCTCTCTCTGCAGGCGCTCCCGTGACTTCTGACACCAAATGTTGCCAAGCTAGCCTTGCGGCTTTAAAGAGCGGAGCAGTGAGATGGTATGGATGGGCAAAAAAGTTGTTGTTTTTATTTTTTCCCACAGCAGGAAAACAATGCCAGCAGAGAAAAAAAGAAAAAGAAAGAAAGAAAAAAACCCAAACCAGTTATGAATCAAAATACTTCACTTTCAAAGATAACAAAACCTGGCTAGCGTGCAAGTAGCCTGAGAAGTTGTGGGTTTGAATCCCAGCTGCCACTGTTGTGCTCCTGAGCAAGGCACTTAACCCTAATTTTCTCTAGGGGAGACTGGCCCTGATGTAATTGGTAGTTGACAAAATGTAAGTCGCTTTGGATAAAAGCGTCTGCTAAATGCATAAATGTAAATGTAGTTTCTGGTGGGTTTTGTAGCCCAAGGCCCAAACTATTCTATCCATCCAAAGTCAATAATCTCTAAAAACGTGTGAGCAGTACAAAAATATAGAATATATAATAATATATAATATAATAATATCCCTGACAGGCCGTTTACAAAACCATATCGGCGCAACACCTCCTCACACTGTAAATACCCAAATATCTTCAAACATGCAAACACCCCTCTTCTCCTACACAAGTGAAACCGGCACGTTTCTGACGTCAGCCCGCCAACTACAATTGTCCTCGTCAGGCTACCGTCGGGTTCTTTGACACAAGGAACATAAAAACACCTTTACACGTCCCAACCATTGGGATTTATTAACATTAAGACAATCACAAAATTAACAATACAAAACTTAAAATCCATGACATAATAACAACAATCCCAGGCTGAAGGGCAGCAACACAGCCAGCAGTCCCCACACCAAAAGCCCCCCCAGCAGTAAGAACTTGGAGCCTTCAACAGGTGCTTGATCACTTGGGCAGCTGGTCCGGATGAAGTCAATCACATGTAATGAAGCCAATCACATGTAACACCCTCATTTACAACTCGTAGTACGACAGAAAACTGTGCCTACGCTCATTCTGAAGCAAGTATTTATTAGTGTAGATGTGAGCTAGAATGAGCAGTATTTATGCTCAAATCCACATCAAGTCCTGACATGGTGTACGCACAATTTCAAGTTAGTGCATGAGTCATGTATTTTCTCCAAGGATAAATGACTAGTGTGTTGTGATTTTGTGTGAAATTATCTAGCATTGTAGGGCTATTTCAGCAATTCATACGTTCTGTCTGGGAACTAAAGTTTTATCAAAGTCCTTCTAGGACAAGTCTCTTCACTCAGCGGGCATCTTGGAGATGCCTTCAGGCAGTTACTTTGGCTAACAAGTGCAGGCCCTATTTAAATGAACGAGGAGATAGACATATCTCCAGATTGGCAGGTTGTATTCACTTAATAAGTGTATAGTGAATCCCAAATCAAATTGAATTGAACACTGCCCAAATAACTTTTTAAAGGACATTATTGTAAACATGCATTTGCTTACTGCGTCTGCACCAACATGGGCCACATGCCTATGATGGAGAGAATAAACAAAAAGCTAACGTCAGTAATGCCACTTCAAAACAATGGGATTGGCCAATTTCACTGCAAGGCAGTTCTTCCAGTTTATCAATTCCGCCATCTTTGCGTTGTGTTTGTGTATATCATATATATTAATATATTTGTATATATTTATTTATATATTTTATATATTTATATATAAATATATTTGGGCGTGACATTTAAATTACGCTAGTTTGAGCCGCTGCATTTACCAACACTGGTTTTTATTTACGCTGATATTTCAGCAATAGGAACAGCTTCATAAATCACACAAGAGCACTGTCGTAAAAGTATTTTTGCACTCAAACTTGCACTGGTTTCTACATTTGATAAATGAGGGTCAATGTATTTTTTATGTGGTGGGATCAATGCTTATAGGATGACTTCAGTGCTGATAGGATAGGACTTCTCTGACACACCCACCAAAGAAAAGAAAATTATGGACCATTGACCTCGCCCGTGGTAACTAATTATGATATTCCTAATATTCCTACATTTTTCTTATTTTGCTACTGTTGATTAATTATCAACAGTAGCAAATCAGGTACACATTTATGTATGTATGTATTTATTTATGCAAACAAGAAAAGAAAATACAGGGACAAATGCAGTGGAACAAATGTAGTCTACTCTGCTTCAGCCAGGCCGATACGAGTGGACAAAATATAGTTTCATTATGTCTCGATAGTTCGTTAATCTCTCGTTTCTGTTCTGATTAAATCGCACAGGGTTTTTAAAAAAGTGCTTTCTATGCATGTATGCTGACTTTATACCATTGTTTTGTCCCATGTCCTCATGTATCCCCTCTACAAAGCTCTTAAGGGTAAGACTGCTAAGCTCACCCTCGTCTGGCCAGGGAAAAGGACTCTGGTGTTCATGGACACCAAAACAGCCTTGGCCAATGACACCATGCTTGCCCACCCATCCCCAGATGCCCAGAGGGCAGCCGTTAGCCTTTTTTAGCCAGCAGTTGCACCCAGCTGAGAGGAAGTATAGCACATTTGACCAGGAACTGCTAGGTCTTTTCCTGGCCATTCAACATTTCCATTTCCTGCTGGAAGGTCAATCATTCTCTGCTTTTGTGGACCACAAGCCTTGCTATGGCCAAGGTTTCAGAGCCATGGTTGTCAGGCTGCAGCATCCTCTTTCTTTTTTTTTTAAGAGTTCACAATGGTAATCTGTCACGTTTCAGGCAAGGACGATCGTTTGGCAGACCGCCTCACCCATCGGTTTGCAGGGGCGGTGCATCTTGGAGTGGATTATGCCCGCATAGTGGTGGACCAGGCGTACAGGACTGCGTTTAGCGGATGTTCCTTTTGGCAGCAGAGGTGTCACTCTGCTTTGTGATGTTTCCACAGGTCAGGCCCAACCTGACAGCAAAATTTGTTTGACATGGGTAATAGTTAGTAAGTAAGGATATTAGTGACTGAACTGCCTCAGTCTGCCTCGAATGTCACCTCGAATATCACCTGCAAGCCAATGGACTGTGTGAGCGTTTTCACCATTCACTTAAGGCCGCATTGCAGTCACAGCCTGCTTTTACCTGTTGAGTCATTGTGTACTCTTTACTGTGTCGTGTTCTTATAACTTCCTCTGGCATGACTAGAGTGGACCTGACGTGAGCTAAGTTTTTACAGTGATTAAATTTTTATCACTGAGTTTAGGCTTTTTAAACCTATCAGATGTGTCGACTCCTTTACACTACCACACTATTTTCAGGCACAACTTGCAAACTTGTAAAAATGGGTTGTCAAAGTCAGCTTTACTGTCAAAACTACAAGTTTTTCTCGCAACTTTAAGTGGGTCATCCAGTTAAGTGTTGCTCTCAACTTTAAGTGGGTCATCCATTAAGTGTTTACATCCGGGTCAAAATCGTTTGCAAGTCGAAAACTTTTGACCATCAAAAGCTTTGGATGCTAGTTCCCCTGAACATGAAGGGGTGGATTTCTCTTGGTGTCTTGCTTTGCATTAACAGTATGCCAAGCCCCAGCTTACTCTGATTCTGTTTGGTCACTGAACTGAGCAGCTCAGCACGTAATACTTTCTTCTGCAATGAAGGAGGAAGCCCTGGGAGGCCTTTTTGCCCCTTCTGCCATTGAAATACCAGCAGTGGTAGACACCAATACCAATGGCCATTAAGATTGGTGGTAACGCTGTAATTTATGAACAGATGTAACCTTGCTCTTTTTTATTAATGCCATAATTATTATATTTGTTGTTAAATTACAGCGTTACCACCAATCTTAATGGCCATTGGTATTGGTGTCTACCACTGCTGCTCAACTTTTACGCATTGGCCTCAAGACACACGTTTGAATCAGAGCCATGAGTTGCATGATTGGTATTTTATTGTATATAAAACTTCGTAGCCTATGCACAGCGGTGCCGCTATTTATTTATATTTTGGGCCCTATGACAGAAAATAATTTTGGGCCACCCAAACATTGATTATAATATTAAAATGTTCTCTAGGGCCCCCTATCAGTGCCAGGCCCTTGGAATCATCCTAACTTTTCTGCCTGCCTGTGGAGATAAAGCTTAAATGGTGGCACAAATGTGAAGAATAATCACGAGGAACACGTGGCGGCCACTGTCTCAGGGCTCACTTCTAAACACGCCAAACTGTTCTGTTGCACGAGCAATGGATGACAGCATAACACGCCTCAAATCAACCAATCAACCAGAATCACAATGAGGCGGGTCTTGGCATGGGAGGGCCAGGCGCAAGCCACCAATAGAAGTCCGCCTCTTCTGCTCCCGCCTATCATGTTCAGTTGAACTTGAACAACCAAAACTTTTTGGTTCACAAATAGTAAAATAGTAAAACATTTCAGACTGCAAGTAAAGGTTTCAGATTTGAAATTTGAAAAAAATGAGAACACAGTCAATTTTCGACCTTGAGTTTTGCGTTCAACTCCTATTTTTTTTTCAAAATCCTTATGTTTTGAAAACAGCACTTTTTGTTTGACTTTTTTCTTTGCTTGAATAAAATTTCAAATTTCTTTGCTTCTGGATCATCTGTAGCGGTCTCACTACACAGGCTGGTAGGCCTGATAGGAGGACATTGCAGTAGTCAAGCCGAGAGATAACCAGGGTCTGTACCAGGAGCTGGGTTGCGTGTTGGGTTAGGTACGGCCTGATCTTCCTTATGTTGAATAGGGAAAAACGGTACGACCGAGCCACAGAGGCAACGTGATCTGCAAAGGTCAGTTGGTCATCAATCATGACACCTAGGTCTTGCCACTTTGGAGGGAGAAACAGACAGGGAGTCAGTCTTGATGCTGATGTCGTGATGTATGGCTTGTTTGGCTGGGAGGACCAGCAGTTCAGTTTTTGAGAGATTTAGTTGGAGGTGGTGTCCTTTCATCCATGCAGATATATCAGAGAGACAGTCCGAGATCCGTGTTGACACCGTGGAGTCAACACCGTCATTTATTAGGTTTAATATGTATTTCGCATTTTTAAATCATTATCTGGCATTCTTAGTACACATATATGCTGTTAAATGTTGGATATTCACTTCTGTTTAAATTGTTTCCTGTGTACTCCTTTAAAAGATCTACAATCATACAATGTTTACTTTAAGCCTACACAGAACAAATATTGTTTTTTAATTAACAAATATGCTTTTTGTATTAAAAGATACTATTACTTTAATAACTCAACAGCACTGAAAATGCATGTTGTAAGCATATTCATTTAAAACAAATAAAACCGCCTCTGACGGTGGTGACACTAATCTGATGGTGGTGACAGTAGCATCATTACAACATATATTTCCAAAATATATGCCTCTTAAGTCAATGGCATCTTGCATAACAACTTTGTTTAACTCTTTGGTCATCACACAAACATCAACTTAAACAGTGTAATGTTGCAAATTGTTCTCTTCCTAAGAAACTTTCTTCTTTTTTTTTCTTTCTTCTTCATTTCTTCATTCTGTACTTGCAGCAGAAGCAAAAGACTGTGAGGTGTTGTGCATCACAGAGTACATCTCTCAGTTTTACTGTACACAAGATTGGCAACAGCAGTTGCCTGCCTTGTCGAGGTTAAATGCAGGTCCTCCACTCTGTTCTTTGTTCATGTTTCTAAAAACTAAATTTAAAGTTTGTCACCCAACTACTCTGAATGTGACATTTCACATACATTTCACAAATACTATGTTGAGAGATAAATGCATGGGATACAGAAAAGTCTGGCTAATATAATATGGCTCAACTTTGTTAACTTATGGTAACTTTGTTAATTTATGGTAACTTATGGCTAAGTTGCTCAAGGGGAGACTGGCCCTGAAGTAATTGATAGTTGAAAAATGTGAGTTACTTTGCTTAAAAGTGTCTGCTAAATGCATAAATGACAATGTAAATGTATCTTTGTAATGTTTTGTTCTTTACTCTTCTTTACAGGAATGGGGAGGATTATACCAATGATACTTGTGAAATCAGACATCCAGTGCACTGGTGCACTATAAAACCACACAACTTTTATGCAATAGCTGCCACTGATACCATCTGTACCACCACAGTGAAGCAAATGCATAAAGAAGAAAGGAAAGAAAGTAGTTGGTCCTTGATTTAAGTACGTACTATTGGATATGTTCTACCAGTAATTTCTTTCGTCAGTTAAGGGTCCCAATGAAATGCAGTACGTTGGGACTATCTGTAACCATCTGAAACAATTCTAAATGCACCAAATTATACCATATGGTCAATTTGGGTAATGGGAGTTGTAATAAGTAAGGGATAACACCATTCAGAGTGATTCAAGAGACTCCTACATCTCTTTGTCGGGAGTTATTCCACGAGAGTTGGCAAGAAACTCAAAAGCTTGTAGCTTTTCACTGAGGCATTTAATACCCCCCAGCTTCCCAAGGTGAAAATCTTATTAGAAAATGAATGGTCCTTTTGCAACCCTTTTGCGAAAGCGTGTGAGTAGATGACCTAGGCATTTGGTCTGCAGAGGTAAAATCTCTCCTTTGATATTTGAACAAAAGTTTAGGTTTGTTTTGTCAAAATTACAATGTTGCTACCAAAAACCTAAAGCAGGAAATTTAGCGAACTACAGTGTTGGTTGACGCGGGTAGCAAGCCGGACTCAAGACTGGTATCCATGTGTACTGAATAGCTGCTTCCTTACTTATCTCGTTTTTTTTCTCGTTCTCGTTTTTTCCTTACTTATCTCGTTATTGCTACAGCCATAGTGCCTCAAACAGCCTGTTCACACTAATCTACAGTGATCAAACTCTTCTATATTCAGTATGTTAACCTCCGTGATTGTGAGAAAACATACAATTATCAATCGTAAAGCTAACTACAGTTAGCATCTGCTGCTTTGGTGACACTAGCAAGGAGACCTGGGACGAGGGATTGCTGTAGTTCAGTCTGATTTCCTGATAGCAAAGCTATAGTAACAGTCAGATTTCTGATACAATGGGTTTGAAGACCACACAGACAAGCAAAACGTGTGTGGAGGCACTCAGACTGTTGATCAACCATCAGCGGCGTTATTTTCTTGATTTCCCGTAATGATATTCATTTTCTTATAGGAATTTTTTTGTCGGGAGCCGGAATGTTTGAAATACTAATTCACTGCATACAAAATAATGTTGGTGGCTTGCTAACTCTATGACCACCACGCAGAACGTTTCCTGCTTATAACACAGAAGATATCAATAACATGACAACAAAGCATGTTTACCATTGCTTTCATAATCATTTTAATGATTAAGATAGATGATAGCTTCCGCAAAAACCAAAAAAGAAATACGTCCATTAACTCAGCGGATTGGTTATGGCAACTTTCTATTTCACTTTCCTTGACAGTGGTGTCTTATACTTAGCAATGGTCCGTTATCAAGAAATATTAGACCATACAACGTTGTGAAGTCCAATTGGAGTGAATGGAGGATTCTACAGCAGTACAGTAATACCATAATAAAAATTGTTAATGGTCAGACTGATTCAGAAGGAAGATTTATCATTTTCTAGCTGTCATTATACACCATGCAGCAAGAAAAAGACCTGTTGGTGGATAGCCTGCTCTATCAATGCAAGTAATGCAGAAAATAGCCAAATTGTTATCTTTCTCTTCAGGTTAAGAGATAAAACAAATAGATTTGAAAATTACAGCTTTTCTTACAAACCCTCCAACACCCACCACCACCATAACCATACTATCTAGTTTAGTGCAATTTAGATTTAGTGCCTTAGATAGAAAGTGCCAGTGGTTAGGAGTATCTCACAACTGAGAGTCTGTGCGGTAGTAGGCAATAACTTTAGTAACTCAGAACAATATAGACCATGCTAAATCAGCATTATATCAGCTAAAAACATGACCGAACTCAGAGGTCTAGAAAATCTCACACATGCCTTCATTACCAGATAGGCTGACAAAAATAATTGATTTCATATTTTATTTATTATTTATTGCACCAAGAACAATGGTTATAAACAGCACAAAAGCTTTTTAGGTTCTATTTTATTTTGATACACATTTTGCCATATTTGACAAAAGCGATCATGAGATATATCACTAAGAAGAATGAGTGTGAAATCAACACAGAGCTATACTAATGTATTAATTTAACAAATTTTCTCACAAACCATTTATCACAGTGAGTAGCAACTACCACCAGTTAAAGCTGAGGCTGAGAAATGTAGTTTCACGCACGGTCAGACTTGCAGCAAACTTGGCTCTGGCAATTGTCTTGACCGACCCCAATTGGATCAAATCAAATTTATCTTCACATTAGGAAAATGATTTTTTTTCTTTTCCACAGTCAAAACTGAACCACCCTCCAATATAAGTAGTGATTTTGATTTCAATCTTACTTGGAGTATGGTTTACACAGTTGAGAAAGTCTTTCCATATGATTCATTAATTTATAGGGTGAGGCTAAGACGACTGAGTAAGAAGGTAATTATAAGCTACATTCACCTATTATGTGAATCAAAAAGGGATTGTTTAATTGTAATAATGCCAATATATTTTTTTCCAAACATTACAGTTAAGATGACTAATGTGAATATAATTTTTTTAGGAACCCACATTTTATGAGGTGACAGAGGACCATAGATTCCAAATGATACAAAAAGAAAATTTAGTCAAAGGGGAAACATATATAGTACTACTACTATATATAGTAGACGTCCAAGCCAAAGTCAATCCCATCATGTTTGGGGCTGTATGGAGTGAGTGGAGTCACACAATAGAACTGGGGTCAGAGAAATTATTCTTGGGTAAGCTTGAAAATTCACAAGAGGAATTAATAAGTAGATTGATAGACAGATATATATAGAGAGAGAGCGAGAGACAGAGAGAAATAGAAGCTTATAACACACATACATAACAAGAAAACATGCATGCAAAACAAAACTTAAAACAACAAAGACAACAAAGTAATACAATTATGTCATAGATCATTGTTATATGTATGTATGTATATATACAGTTGATTGCCTACCATGTTGGTAAATATCAAATGTACATTTTTGGCTTTTGGCGTACCTAGAGTCTGTATTATGGGACAAGGGTATTTTTCTTAGTTTCTAGTTATCTAGTATTATTATAGTGTGATTATTAGTAGTGCATTTTATCATCTGTACTTCTACTATTAGGGGTTTTTAGGCATATTCATTTTTTTGGTCAATTCTTTGTTAATGTCAAAGACAGTTGATGAATCTAAAGTATCTTTTGTTAATTTGTTATCTGTGTAGAGATCCGGGAACTTCTACTGGCAGGAAAGTGCAGCACCAAGCCATAGACATCAGTTCAAAAATTTAACCACAAATAATTCATGATACTTGCTTGATGATTATGTTTCAAAAGTGAGCAACTGTAGCCTATGTTTATGTAAAGCTTTGTGCGTTTTGAATTCATTCAGTAGCATTAACATAGAAAATAAGCCAGATGCTGTTTGTGTCCGGGTGTATACAGAGAACAATGCTGTTTGCACCTAGTGGGCATAGTAAATGTGTCTATTTACACCGAGGTCTGTAGCAAACTCTGCCTCTGTCTCAGTCTCATTTGTGCGAAGTGCGATGGTGGAGAAGGCAGTGGAGTGAGCTGGGCGAGTGGTATGTTTGTTGTGTTACTTCAAGAGGTAATTGCAACGAGCTAAGCTAACGGTGGAGAGTATAACATGCATTGCGATTTCAGTTCATTTTTAATGGAGCATGACGAATCGTCACGTAAAACATCTCAGGAAGGTGGCGTGTAGCTCCGTAGCATCAGAAGTTGGGCTTTGCTCAACTTTATGCAAATTAATCCCTGAAACGCGACGCTATTAGCTAATAAAAGCAGAGCGTCGTGCTTGTGCAGAACTCAACCTGTCAGGAGCAGCTAGGAGCAGCTAACTGAAATCCGAAATGACACACCTCACGTTCAAAACGCAGGAGGATTCACGATTGCTAGAATGACTGACGGAGCCAGTGGATCAGTACCGTAAGGCATCTCACCAGTTGGAATATACACGCTTCCTCTAGATGGTCGGATTCGTGCTCTGTTACCAATCTAACTTGGCTACTGAAGTCAGGCCCACATAGGTCCTGACACATCGGCTTTTGGATCTATCAAACTAACTTGGATACTCAGTCAGACCCAAGCGGCTCCCCACACATTGGCTTTTGGATCTGCCGATCTAACACAACTATGATAGATCTGCGCACTTATCAATGCTTGCCTGATCCCCCTTCTAAACATCTCCTTTCTCCAACATCACTCACAATTCTCCAACAATAATGCAATCATCTTCAAACACTGAAAGCAACACTCATGAACCATATACCAAAATCCCCCTCTGTGGTTATTTTGATTTGTTTTAATCTCCTTGAATGGTGCTTTTTATTTTTTGAGAACCTTGACTTGACATGTTTAATCTGATCAGTTTGCAGTTTGCATGAGCTTTGTTTGAATGGTTATTCACGTTATTTATTTTATTTTCTCAAAGGGGAAGTAACCCAAAACAGAAACATATACTTTGGCTCTTAACCTTTTTTGGCATTTGAATGACTTCTGAAAATTGAGCTTTATAAATTGAGAAATGAGCTTTATAATTTCACTAATTACACATTTACTCCAATTAACATTTTATTATACATTTAAATCAAAACAGTTTGCATTGTTATTATCTGGAAACTGCACATTAATTGTCTAGTAACTGCATGGTAATTATGTGGCTAAAACTTATTATTACCATGAAATTATGTATATATTACCATAACATTACCCACTTATTACCAATCTGTAAAGTAAAGTGTTACCGAATAGTCTTTCAGCTTTATTACATGGCATGTCTCATACACATTGCACAGTAAATTATGCTACTATTGTTCGCCAAATGTGAAATCTTTGTTTTGTCCGTAGTCCTTAGAATATTCAGTTGGCACCCCCATTAGGCAGTGTATTAACGTAAGTCTGTTTTCCTTCGTGTGTTGTTGATCCCGTTTTCCCTTGCTGATGGCCGAGAAACACTTATGTCCAAAAAAAAAGAAATTTAATAAAGATTTGTGTTTGCTAACCCTCGTGTCCAGTGTTTGTGCTACCTCTAACTTGTCTGACAGTGGTAGCGGGAAGCAGCACTGCTACAGTAACCGAAGATGAGGGGGGTGTTGGTAGAGGGAAGGGGGTAAAACTGAATGGTTTTGTGGTGATTCCCGGAGAGAAGCATAGCCATGGGAGCGGTCTGGTGGGTAACCGTTCCTAGATCATGCCTGTCCAGGGCCTGAGCTGGCATGGGCTGAGACAGGAATTTTCTCGACCCCCAGCTGGCAAGCTAGCTCAGTATCCATAAGGTTAGCCTGCACTCCTGAATCAACCAGAGCTGCCAGCATGATTGTCACCGGGGCGGGAGAGTAAACATGGAGGAGAGGCTTCTTACATTGTGGAGGTCGGGTCTTCATTGCGCTCACCAGTATCTCCCCTACGATTGGTGAGCTCTGGCTTTTTGCTGGACAGGTGGCCACACAATGTCCCCCTCCACCACAGTAAAGGCAAAGGCCAGCACTGATTCGCATCTGCCATTCTTCTGGGGAGAGTACAGACCGACTGGCCTCCATGGGCTCAGGGCGACACAGATGGCTGGCAGACAGGGAAGAGGAACCTCACGGCACTGCACGAGTGACTGAGGATGCGTCTGTCTGGACCTCTCTCGCAGTGCAGTGTGGTGGAAAGTTACCGGCACAGGGTGAGACCATGAGACCAGTAGTCAGTGACTTGACTCTTGATCATGCTCATGTAGAATACCAGCCCAAGGAATCTATAGAATTCAGCAACTCTCAGTTAACTAGCAGCTTATTACCATGCAAATTAATAACATACTAGCCATTTTGTTAGTCATTACAAGTCACTTATTAATACCTTATTCTACATGAGCTTATTCTACCCATAGTAGAACATTAACTAAAATGTCTCCAATATAAAATCCTAATTACTGCTTACGCATAGTAAGTAAGTTAGTTGTTGCTTATGAATTATGATCTCAATATTCTTTGCTTTTTCTATTAGCTACTTAGTAGTAGTACTAGTAGTTTTGGATTTTGTTCCTATGAATTGAAATTACTAAGAAACACTATGAAACACTGTCATGAGTGCACTTTATCATGCTGTAAGGATTTAATTTTACCCCCCTACTTTACCCCACTATTAGCATGCACAAGACTTAGTTTTCTTAGCTACACTATTTGTTTCTGTGGAGAATGCCGCAGTTGGCACAGAGTGCCCTCCAAATACCGCAAAGTCATATATCATGAGAAAGCTCATTTTGTGAGGATTTCATTTTACCCACATTATTATGGTAATACTTGGTCTTCTTAGCTACACTATTTGAATGTCATGTGTGGACTCTATTTGTGTCTATGGTGAATGGTGGAATTGGCACAGAATGCCATCTAAATGCCACAAAGGCGATTCAGGGTACACAAGTCAAATATCACGTGAAAGCTTATGTCGTAAAGGATTTCCTTTTACCCCCATATTGATTATTCACAACACTTGGTTTTCTTAGCTACACCATTTAAATGTCATGTGTGCCCACCATTTGAACAAATGGTCTATCATCTAAAACAGACATGTTGCCCCAAAGATATACCAGTTTCAGATCTTGTACAATATTTTCTGGATTGATTCTTTTAAACCTTTTAGGTGTCTTACCAAGTTGCTTTGCAAAAAATATAGACTTTGGTTGTGACATACATTCAAAAACTGTGGAGTAGAAGGCATTCAATCCTGAATATGCCAAGTCTCTCCAAATCTCATTTCTGAACAACTGACAATCTTGCCATAAAGATGCATCTCATCTGTAAACACCACACCATCAAAATCAAGTGTATACATCTTCACACACGCCTCTTCATTGTGAAAAAATGTCCACCTATACGACCAGCAGACAGTATCCATTCATATTCTTCCACTTCTGTCACATTTTGAAGAAACTGTGCCAAATTCTTACTTCAGAACCCAGAATTCCAGAAGTGGCGTAAGATCAATTCTCCTCTGTGGTGTTTAATTTAGACTCATTTGTCAGGTAGGTATTATTCAGAAACACTGTGTGTACACATCTACACAATGTGTAGACCCACACATACATATCTCTGGGTCATAGACATATGCACACTCAACACAAAGGACTCATAGATCTGGTGGCTTATCACACCCAAAACAGTAAATAAGTAAAATATCATATATTATCATTCACTGGCCAACAACCATAAACAATTCTTTACAAACTTTTATCATGGTTGGGATCATGGTGGTGCTTGAAAGGGGTACATGCCAGGATAATACACACTCAGTACAAAGGAATAATGGAGGTGACGACCAATGTATTGTAGTGGCTAGTGGGAGGGACCAACATTTGACAGCTGCCATGGAACCAACAACAACAATTGCAAAAGTACATGGCTAATTTGCATATCCATCATATGGCTAATCTGCATAATTTTGATAGATAGTACCAGATAAATACTACTAGGAGAAAAGGGACAGGGGCTCAACTCCACCTCTGCATGTGCCTGCTAAATGAGATCGTTAATGGCTATGTTTTTCTTCATATTGCTACCAGATAGTTTGTGCTGTGTGTATCCTCTGCAAGCCAAATTATTAACTGGTCTCCACTAAGAGGTGTTTAGCAACTCTGTTTTTCATTTTTGCATTCATTGTTGCTTAGTCAAAAGCTGTAGGGGGAGTTTCACGGAGAGAAAGAACACAATGACAAGAACCCAATAATGTAAACCCCCCTCCTTTCCACTGCTGTACCTACATCAAATGTATGCATTTTTCATTTTTGAGAGAGACGGCGGCCATGTTGCCCCAGTGTCATTCAATCAACATGACGTTAGCTGTTCTTGAAAAAAGGCAGCCACTCGTGATGGGTAATTCAGGCATAAACTGGGCTACCAAATATTTGTTCTGCAAAGACAGGTGCAATGTCACTTAATTACAATCAGCTTTGCAAACACTTTCACATGCATCATGCTCTCAGAGCTGTTGCCATTCAGAAAAGGTTCACCCTGGAGCCCTGGTGTCTTGCTCCTCACACATTCTATGAGAACTGTATTCATAAGCTGGTAGCCCTAAGCACACAGCAAGACACAAGTAATCCATTCTCCATTCTATCTTTCTTGCTCACTTTCATAACTTTTTTGCACATTACGCATTATGCCTACATTAAGTGACGCATCGGACATACACGGTTCTGCATACCATTATCCATTGTCACCACCTACTAGGCTTCATCGTAGGCTTAAAAAACAAAAGACAACTCGCTCCCCAAAAGTCATTTATTCTGTTTTTCCATCATGAGCCAGTAGATGTCTGAGAGGAAGTGACCATTTTCACCAAAACAGGTCAGTCAATTAAAACAATGATTTCTAAATTGGTTTTATGACTATGAAAATGCTGCATAGGGTCTCTTTAATGTTATTAAACCTCCCAATGGGTCCTGTTCAGGTTGATTGCAGTGTGGGGAACTATTATTTTATTTTATTTTATTTTAACATATCAATAATATAGCAGTTTTACATATAATCAGGTGTAATCACATTTTCACTCTCTTTATTAGAGGTAGGGTCACTATAAACCTGAGCTTTTTGTGTTAGTTTTGGGGCTAAGCCCCCAGTGGTTTAGGTGGGAAGTGTTAAATTGCATGCCAGATCACTGTGTAAAATGCTTTATGCAAAAAGTGTAAAAAGAAATGTTTGAACCCAATGAAAAATGTAAGTACCTCTGCTGTGCCAAGAAAGTGAGGATGGCGATCATGTAGATATCAGTTAATTTTAAGCAACTGAGCAAATTGAGGGTTAAAAAATGTACAATAACATCATGACTTTATCAAACAACATTTCAAAAGTCTTAGCCGATTCTGGTTGGGGTTTCATTTACATCACCACAGCAAAAAAAAAAAAAGCAATAGAAAAAAACAGACCACAGTAAGGAGCTGCTGAATTACTGAGGGATTTATATGTGTCAGATGGTCAGATACAGATACAGTTTAATAACAACAGACCAACATTTGAACACCGTTTCTGTGTGGGTGTAATGGGGCAACCAGATTAAACTAGCTAATGAAATATGAACATGAAAAGGCCTTCAATGTATACGTTGTTCAGTCGCAAAAGCAAGATGTTGAGATCCAAGTTGCTGATAAAGTTCTGTATCAGGTTTCATCACAAGTGATATGATCTAATTGTGAGTTTTGTTATTATAAGGAGGAGATAACCAATTGCTGATAAAACTGCTTTCATCACATTCAGCCAGGTTATATAACATACACATTTCCATTCAAGTTGTCCTATATTGTGAAATGAACTTGTTAACATTTATCGGCACCTGTTAATGTTTTGAATTGTGTTTCAGCTATCAGTACGATTTTAACTAGGCTCAGATATGGAACTGTTCAATATAAACTGTTCATCTGACTAATCCAGTTACCTTTAAATGTGTGCAAATGAACTCTAGACATTTTGTTTGACTAACAGATGCTACTTTCGATATGCCTTCAGGGGAAAAAACCACTGAGCTAGAAACCACATCCTGTCTCAACACTGCTGTAGTTTCCACCGTCATATTCTTCATTACCATCAGACATTGTATGAAATCAACTACTATTCCAGGAAAGGAAATGCAGACATTAAGTCTAGTATGAGACACTTGTTGCCTGGTCTTTAATGGTCTTTCTTTAGGTTAAATTTAATTATTAATGAACTAATGAGACCAACATCTTGCACTCACAAAGGATTTTAATAAGAACGTTTTTAAAGAAAATAAAAGGTAGGCTACACACGTCACATTATGTTAGTCCAAAATCCAGTCAATTTATTTCATGTTATTACTGATCAAATAATTTTACTGCATCATCTTGAAATGTAAAATAATGTATAATGTTATGCAAAAATTGTGATAGTTGCCATTTTTGTGATGAAAATTCATGCCTCTCATTATGCATTCAAAAAGGAATCACAGGGTTAATTTTAGAGAGATACAATTATATCTTATATATAATATATTAATTATTATATATATAATTTTACTGATTTCATGAAGGTTCTTAGGCTAAAGGCACTTGATCAGCACTGTCATGCATGTCAGAAGTAAAATGTGGTTAAAAAAGGCAGGTTTTGGAGAGATTTGGGCACATGTATAAATGCTGTTTCATACTTAACAGGCTTGCAAATAATGGAGACTCTCTGCTGTTCCAAGGCTGCTAGCACTATAGTTAGTAATTAAATTATTTGGAGAGGCAATGCCTAACATGGTCATCATAACAGTAAAGTGATCAAAACTCAAACATCCAAATTTAATCGAACTGTAGATACATAGATTACTACATCAGAGAGATAGAAATAGATTACCCTAGGCAATTTTAATGAGAAAGCAAGACCTGTATTTAAAACGTGTCTGGTTAAAAGCCCACCCACAAAAATAAATGTTAATAAATTCTAAGATTGGTGGGGGGATCTCTAGGTTAGCTGTCTGAATATCAATTTTTGCTTGGATAATTTAATCTGTAGGTATTCTCAAGTGTTTATTCTCAATGCCATTCTTCTGGACCAAATAAGCAAATGAAGCCAGTCTTTTGTCATGAATGATGTGATGAAGTTGAGTCATGGCCTTGCCTATCCATGTGTGGGAGTTAAGTGTTTTTTTTTTGTTGACAGTGAAATTGGGATTGTTTCAGAGAGGGGTGAGTTTCAATGGTGTTACAGGTGAATTAGTGATAAAATTTCCACCAAGCTGTCAGACTGGATGGCGCTTGGCGCTTTGAAGGATGGATGTTTTTGATTACTTGACTACAGAAAGGTAAGTCTGAGATCTGGATGTCCTTGTATATGGTTTGTTCTAAGTCTAACCAGCTGTTTTCTGAAGGCATAAGGCTAGAAAGTACCACCCACCCTGACACTTCAAGGCATCAGGAAACGAGGTGGGGGTGGTCATTTACAGCATTGAGTGCTGGCTATGCAGGTGGTTTGCAGTCACTGATGTTCCTTCCAGACATAATTTCCTCTGTGACAGAGTAAGCGTAGTAAGCGTTTTCCCTGACTTAGACATTCAACAGGGTAAATGGGGTCTCGTTTTGCTACCCTGTTCCCCATATTCAGGACTTTTCTTCGCATTTGGTTGGTAAGGTCATTTTTTCAAAGGTGTGCTTTGTCCGTGGCTATCACCAGGTGCCGCTGCATCCACAAGACTTTTCCAAAACTGCCGTCATCAGTTCATTTGGTTTGTTTTGTCATGCCATTTGGGTTGAAAAACACCACCTAGACTTTCCAGCAACTCATGGACAGTGTTGCATGAATTGCTTTGTGTTTTTATGTACTTGGATGACATTCTCTTGGCTAGTGCTTACAAGGCTGAACATGTGGTGCACCTCAGGGTTCTATTTCAGCGTCTGAGTTATCTGACTGATTATGAACACAGCAAAGTGCCAGTTTGGTTTGTCTGCCACTGATTTCCTTGGCCACTATGTCACAAGTGAGGGGGCAGCTCCACTCGGTGCTAAGGTGGTGGCCATTATGCTAGTTCCCACGGTCAGCCATGGTCAAGGCCATTAAGGAGTTTCTAAGCATGCTGACTTTATACCATTGTTTTGTCCCATGTCCTCATTTATCCCCTCTACAAAGTTCTTAAGGGCAAGACTGCTAAGCTCAGAGGGAAAAGGACTCTGGCATTCATGGACACCAAAACAGCCTTGGCCAATGCCATCATGCTAGCTCACCCATCCCCATCCTCTTTCTTTTTTTTAGAGTTCACAATGGCAATCTGTCATGTGGCAGGCAAGGACAATCGTTTGGCAGACCACCTCACCCATCAGTTTGCAGGGGAGGTGCATCTCAGAGTGGATCATGCCCACATAGTGGTGGACCAGGCGTACAGGACTTATGTGTGGTGGTAGTGGACTGCGGATGTTCCTTTTGGCAGCACAGGTGTCACTCTGCTTTGTGATGTTTCCACAAGTCAGGCCCAACCTGACAGCAAAGTTTGTTTGACATGGGTAATAGTTATTAAGTAAGGATATTAGTGACTGAGCTGCCTCAGTCTGCCTCGAATGTCACCTCGAATATCACCTGCAAGCCAATGGAGCGTTTTCACCATTCACTTAAGGCCACATTGCAGTCACAGCCTGCTTTTACCTGTTGAGTCATTGTGTACTCTTTACTGTGTCGTGTTCTTATAACTTCCACTGGCATGACTAGAGTGGACCTGACATGTGAGCTACGTTTTTACAGTGATTAAAAGTTTCCCTGAGTTCAGAAGTAAGCACCACTTCAAGTTCACTTCCACCTTCTCTGGTGGCCCTCTCTTATTTCTGGCATCCACTTCTCTCTATCATCACACTTTGATTTTGACATAAAAGCTCTTACAAAAATAGGCTTATGGCAAACAGTTTCTGCAACTTATCTGTGATGTTGCTGCAGGTTCTCCACATCTAATTTGCATATTAAAATATGACCTTGCAGACTTCTGGCAAAGCTGCAGTGAGTTTCGCCAAAGGTTCATTAGAATTAAGGTTCATTTCCAATTGAGCCAGATTATTATTTATGGGCGCGGTATATGATTGACACTTGAAAGTGCAAGAATTAGCCTCTAATTCTAAAAGTAAATGAAATGTGTTTTAAATGGTGACATAGAATTGCATGAGTGTCATTCAAGTCTCATTCAAAATAAAAACAACAGGACATCTACATGTAATATATTTTGATATTTTAAAAAATCCCTCAACTCTAAATCACTTAGATCTAGCTCCCTAGTGCAACTCAGATACTTGGTAGGGGATGTACATGATTCCAGGTGGGTATATTCCTTATTTGGGTAACCCCATGACATTTGTAAGTACTAAAAGTACACAGTATTGTCATTAGATGCATTGTAATATGGTGGCATTTGAAGCTGTAGAAGGCGCTGGGAGAAATTCTATCTGTATATAACTTTTGTCAATATTACAAGTCACAATCTAGACCAAAGTTACTAAACCAATATATACATATTTAATGTATGTTGGAGCAAGGCCATTGAGTTTAGTTTAAGAGTTTAAGTTTAAGAGGAGTATTTTAAAAGGAGCTAGTGTAAGGAAGCAAGAATATCAGAGATATGTTTATATTTTTTTGTACTAGTGAGTGTTTGGGCTGCGGCATTTTGTATTAGCTGTAGGAATTTAATGCAGTTATTTCTACACAGAACAGAGCATTACAATAATCAACACTGGAAGTAACAAATGCATATATTATTTTTTCTGCATCCTGAAAGGATAGGAACTTTCTAACCTTAACAATATTTTGTAGGTGAAAAAAGGATATTTTTGAAACATATTTTCACTTCAAGTTTAGTGGCATACCATTTTCTTTCAAGTCTATGCACAGCTTGTTTCAGTCAGCAAAGGTATAGTTGTCAGCTAAAGGGATATGCGGGTAGTAGTAAATTAGATAAAATAGAAAATATTAGCAATTCAGACTAGCATGACAAATAGCTACAAACACATAGTCAATAGAGGAAATGACGTAGAACGCTTACCGTAATGATGCTACAATTACACTAAATAAATTACGCAAAAAAATGAATTACATTTACATGTTTAACTAATTGTTTAACTAATGTTTTCTATTATCAAGTCAAGTGGGTTTTATAGCCATTTCAGCCATACACACTGTATATGGTGAGACAAAACAACCTTTCACCATGGATTCAAGTGGTGCTACATAAGATATATAAAAGATATTTGAGAGGTTACATTTTAGTGCACACTAGGCTACATTTAGTGCACACACATTATAGATATACATAAAGTGCACACACATTATAGATATGCATAAAGTGCAGATACTACTTACTACTTAAGTAAAGCATTTGAGACAGACAACAGACAACAAAAGACAGGGCATAGGTAGACAGTAAACAGAACACTGTAATAAGTTTGGTAAGTTAGGTTCACAGTGAGGTGATGTAGCATTTAGCAGTATAAGTTAAGTACAGGAGTGCATTGAATATGCAAAGTATCTATGCTTCCCATAGTACCAACATGACAGTAAAAAACAAATTCACTCACTGAGAAATTATTGCCTGAGGGGATAATAAAAAAGTATCTATTCTATTTTAAGAGCTATGGGACACTGCAGTTTCTGTTGCTCCAATAAATGTTATTTCACATCTGAAATATTAGCCTTTCCACGAGGTATAGCATATCAAAATGAAACTGCTGATCTAAAGCCAAGCAAATTATAAACTGAAATAGTGATTTTTTCAGGGGTGTCCCAACTTTTACAGCAATGCTGCAAAGAGGCTAGACTGACATCATGCCATAGTTCTTTATTACACATTGATGCAACTGTCTTCTTCCCCAATGAAGTTAGGGAGTCATACATGCTACTGTTAATATAAATAAATCTTTGATGTGATTTTGCATTTCTTTCCCCAGAGCTGCCTCAATCAACTTATGAAGCATAAAATTCTGATATCTTCCTGTCTACTCTTATGGCTATGATAAAGAAGGCATTTACCTTGGTTTCTTTCTTGGGTCTGATTCATTGCAGTAAGAGCTGTACATCATTTATTAAGTTTTGACTATTTGTCAATTTCTCACACTTACAATGTTTGAATGGCTCTTTGTCAAAACCAACATCTCCAAATTTATCAAATATTGATATAATTATTGAAAAAATCACAAGTTGCAAATTGTTCTTCTTTTTTTTCTTTCTTCTTCATTTCTTCATTCTGTACTTGCAGCAGAAGCAAAAGACTGTGAGGTGTTGTGCACCACAGATTACATCTCTCAGTTTTACTGTTCACAACTCCATACAAGATTGGCAACAGCAGCTCCCTGCCTTGTCGAGGTTAAATGCAGGTCCTCCACTCTGTTCTTTGTTCATGTTTCTAAAAACAAAATATTAAGTTTGTCACCCAACTACTCTGAATGTGACATTTCACATAAATTTCACAAATACTATGTTGAGAATAAATGCATGGGATAGTGAAAAGTCTGGCTAATATAATCTGGCTCAACTTTGTTAACTTACGGTAACTTTGTTAATTTATGGTAACTTATGGCTAAGTTGCTCAAGGGGAGACTGGCCCTGAAGTAATTGATAGTTGAAAAATGTAAGTTACTTTGCATAAAAGTGTCTACTAAATGCATAAATGATAATGTAAATGTAACTTTGTAATGTAATGTCTTTACTCTTCTTTACAGGAATGGGGAGGATTATGCCAGTGATACTTGTGAAATCAGACATCCAGTGCACTGGTGCATTATAAAACCACACAACTTTTATGCAATAGCTGCCACTGATACAAACTGTACCACCACAGTGAAGCAAATGCATAAAGAAGAAAGGAAAGAAAGTAGTTGGTCCTTGATTAATTTCAGTACGTACTATTGGATATGTTCTACCAGTAATTTCTTTTGTCAGTTAAGGGTCCCAATGAAATGCAGTACATTGGGACTATCTGTAACCATCTGAAACCATTCTAAATGCACCAAATTACACCATGGTCAATTTGGGTAATGGGAGTTGTAATAAGTAAGGGAGTAATGGAACACCATTTAGAGCGATTGAAGAGATCTCTTTGTCGGGAGTTATTCCACGAGAGTTGGCAAGAAACTCAAAAGCTTGTAGTTTTTCAGAGGCATTTAATGCCCCCCAGCTTCCCAAGGTGAAAATTCTTATTAGAAAATGAATGGTCCTTTTGCAACCCTTTTGCGAAAGCATGTGAGTAGATGACCTAGACATTTGGTCTGCAGAGGTAAAATCTCTCCTTTGATATTTGAGCAAACGTTTAGGTTTGTTTTGTCAAAATTACAATGTTGCTACCAAAAAGCTAAAGCAGGAAATTTAGCAAATGACAGTGTTGGTTGATGCGGGTAGCAAGACGGACTCAAGACTGGTATCCATGGATACTGAATAGCTCCTTCCTTACTTATCTCGTTTTCATACAAGTTATTGCTACAGCCATAGTGCCTCAAACAGCCTGTTCACACTAATCTACAGTGATCAAACTCTTCTATATTCAGTATGTTAACCTCCGTGAGTGTGAGAAAACATATAATTATCAATCGTAAAATCGGCTGGTCCTCCTGCAAGAAAACACGGCTACCATGTAATAAGGAATTGTACACATCAAATCAAAACTAAGCCTACGTTGTAGCCTATGCATCAGTGAACTGCAGTCCACGCCAAGGCTCAAATGCTTCAATTAAGTCTAGACAGGACAAAATGCTAAGGGAACAACTGAACACAGACAAAACTGTAATTGTCTTTGGAAAAAAAAGGAGGAAAGACTCAAGATCGCCACTCTTCTAGACACCAAGGGGATTAAAGCCAAAGATATTGTTAAAAATCCTGGCATCCTCATTGACATTGATCTAAACTTCAATAGTCACATGAAAGCAATCGCTAAATCAGCATTATATCAGCTAAAGTTGACACAGTTCCCTTTTCCCATGAATATTAGAAGCCGAATTCCATAGACCTTTGTAATCTTGTCATCACATTCACATTCAATTCTGGGTGATGTTATAGCTTCTTATCACTAGAGTGGCGAATGTCAGGGGGGCATCACAATGCATTTCTAGGAGAGGGGGCAAAATTCAAATTAAAAAAGTAAAAAAGCTGGAGTTGTCCCTGACTGCTATACCTCCAAATATATGTGAATGCACTTTTTCCATGCACTTTGATTGCATTATGTCCTATGTACATAGAGTTAATCCACCCCCTCAAACAAATCAAATCAAATTTATCTTCACATAAGGACAATGATGCGCATTTCAGGTGAGGTTTACTGAATGTTATTTTGCTGTTTCACTTTCATATTGTACCATTATGTAATTTTCTTTTCCACAGTCAAAACTGAACCACCCTCCAATATAAGTCTGGAAGAAAGTGATTTTGATTTCAATCTTACTTGGAGTATGGTTTACACAGTTGAGAAAATCTTTCCATATGATTCATTAATTTATAGGGTGAGGCTAAGACCACTGAGTAAGAAGGTAATTATAAGCTACATTCATCTATTATGTGAATCAAAAAGGGATTGTTTAATTGTAATAATGTAATATATTTTTCAAACATTACAGTTAAGATGACTAATGTGAATATAATTTTTTTAGGAACCCACATTTTATGAGGTGACAGAGGACCATAGATTCCAAATTATACAAAAAGAAAATTTATTCAAAGGGGAAACATATACAGTGGACGTCCAAGCCAAAGTCAATCCCATTATGTTTGGGGCTGTATGGAGTGAGTGGAGTCACACGATAGAACTGGTGACAGAGAAATATGTCTTGGGTAAGCTTGAAAATTCACAAGAGGAATTCATAAATATATGCCTATAGTTGATTAAAACAACAAAGACAACAAAGTAATACAATTATGTCATAGATCATTGTTATATGTATGTGTGTATATATACAGTTGATTGCCTACCATGTTGGTAAATATCAAATGTACATTTTTGGCTTTTGGCGTACCTATAGTCTGCATTATGGGACAAGGGTATTTTTCTAGTATTATTATAGTGTGATTATTAGTAGTGCTTTTATCATCTGTACTTCTATTATTAGGGGTTTTTAGGCATATTAATTTTTTTGGTCAATGTCAGAGACAGTTGATGAATCTAAAGTGTGTTTTGTTAATTTATTATCTGTGTAGAGATCCGGGAACTTGAAAATTCTACTGACAGGAAAGTGTAGCACCAAGCCATAGACATCCGTTCAAAAATGTTAATTATTTACTCACAATAAATAATTCATGACGCTTGATGATTGTGTTTCAAAAGTGAGCAAATGTAGCCTTTTTTTCTGTAAAAGTTTGTGCATTTCGAATTCACTCAGTAGCGTTAACATAAAATATAAGCCAGATGCTGTTTGCGTCCGGGTGTATACAGCGAACAATGCTGTTTGCACCCGGTGGGCATAGTAAATGTGGCTATTTACACCCAGGTCTGTAGCAAACTATGCTATTTACACCCGAGCATACTTAATTATAAAACTACTGAGTTCTTCTCTCCATGTTTCTCTGCCCAATTATGTGGGTGTCTCATTCCTATATAGGAAGTTGTGCGAAGTGCAATGGTGGAGAAGGCAATGTAGTGAGCTGGGTGAGTGGTATGCATTTTGTCAGTATACTAGTAAAATTGGACCCAAATGCGGAATCAGAGATAGGGTTGGTTTATTCAGTCTTTACAAAAAAACGCAGAGAGCATCAAAAATATCCAAATACAAAATCAGGAGAAGACAGGAGGCAGAAGGCAAAAACAAATCCTCTTAACAGGAGGTCCAAAAAACTTGACAAAAGACAGGGAGTGGGCAAGACAGACAGGAGAAGAAACAGTTTTAAATTCAGTAAACTCACTGAGCCGGATTACAACAGGAAATCAGAAGACGATCAGAGACAGAACAAAGGAGCCATGGGGAATAAATACTGTGGGAAGGGAAACGGGAACCAATGAGGGACACAGACATAATGGGTGAGCAATTGACAATAATAATTACAAACAGGTGGGAGACAATAAACACAGTGACAAAAGGTAAGGCCCAGAAATGTCCAGCAGATGGGGCTAAACTGAGAACAGTCCCTGGGAAACCTTGACACATTTGTTGTTTTACTTTGTCAAATGGTAATTGCATGCAAATTAATCCATGAAATGCGACGCCATTAGCCAATAAAAGCAGAGTGTCGTGCTTGTGCAGTACAAATCAACCAGTGAGGAGCAGCTAGGAGCAGCTAACTGAAATCCAAAATGACACACCTCACGTTCACGAGGATTCGTGATGGCTAGAATATCTGATGTAGCCAGTGGATCAGTACCGTAAGGCATCTCACCGCTACACAGGTGGAATATACACACTTCCTCTAGATGATCGGATTCGTGGTCTGTACTCAAGTCAGGCCCATGTAGCTCCTGACACATCGGCTTTTGGATCTATCAAACTAACTTGGATACTCAGTCAGACCCAAGCGGCTCCCCACACATTGGCTTTTGGATCTGCTGATCTAACACAACTATGATAGATCTGCGAACAGTGCACTTATCAATGCTTGCCTGATCCCCCTTCTAAACATCTCCTTTCTCCAACATCGCTCACAATTCTCCAACAATAATGCAATCATCTTCAAACACTGAAAGCAACACTCATGAACCATATACCAAAATCCCCCTCTGTGGTTATTTTGATTTGTTTTAATCTCCTTGAATGGTGCTTTTTATTTTTTGAGAGCCTTGACTTGACATGTTTAACCTGATCAGTTTGCAGTTTGCATGAGCTTTGTTTTAATGGTTATTCACGTTTTTTTGTTTTTGTTTTTGTTTTTTTTATTTTCTCAAAGGGGAAGTAACCCAAAACAGAAACATATACTTTGGCTCTTAACCTTTTTTGGCATTTGAATGAAACTGACTGACTTCTGAAAATTGAGCTTTATAAATTGAGAAATGAGCTTTATAATTTCACTAATTACACATTTACTCCACATAATTAACATTTTATTATACATTTAAATCAAAGCAGTTTGCATTGTTATTATCTGGAAACTGCACATTAATTGTCCAGTAACTGCATGGTAATTATGTGGCTAGAACGTATTATTACCATGAAATTATGTATATATTACCATTACCCACTTATTACCGATCTGTAAAGTAAAGTGTTACCGAATAGTCTTTCAGCTTTATTACATGGCATGTCTCATACACAGTGCACAGTAAATTATGCTACTATTGTTCGCCAAATGTGAAATCTTTGTTTTGTCCGTAGTCCTTAGAATATTCAGTTGGCACCCCCATTAGGCAGTGTATTAACGTAAGTCTGTTTTCCTTCGTGTGTTATTGATTGTTGTGTTTCCCTTGCTGATGGCCGAGAAACACTTATGTCCAAAAAAAAAGAAATTTAATAAAGATTTGTGTTTGCTAACCCTCGTGTCCAGTGTTTGTGCTACCTCTAACTTGTCTGACAGTGGTAGCGGGAAGCAGCACTGCTACAGTAACCGAAGATGAGGGGGGTGTCGGTAGAGGGAAGGGGGTAAAACTGAATGGTTTTGTGGTGATTCCCGGAGAGAAGCATAGCCATGGGAGCGGCCTGGTGGGTAACCGTTCCTAGATCATGCCTGTCCAGGGCCTGAGCTGGCATGGGCTGAGACAGGAATTTTCTCGACCCCCAGCTGGCAAACTAGCTCAGTATCCATAAGGTTAGCCTGCACTCCTGAATCAACCAGAGCTGCCAGCATGATTGTCACCGGGGCGGGAGAGTAAACATGTATGAGAGGCTTCTTACATTGTGGAGGTCGGGTCTTCATTGCGCTCACCAGTATCTCCCCTACGATTGGTGAGCTCTGGCTTTTTGCTGGACAGGTGGCCACACAATGTCCCCCTCCACCACAGTAAAGGCAAAGGCCAGCACTGATTCGCATCTGCCATTCTTCTGGGGAGAGTACAGACCGACCGGCCTCCATGGGCTCAGGGCGACACAGATGGCTAGCAGACAGGGAAGAGGAACCTCACGGCACTGCACGAGTGACTGAGGATGCGTCTGTCTGGACCTCTCTCGCAGTGCAGTGTGGTGGAAAGTTACCGGCACAGGGTGAGACCATGAGACCAGTAGTCAGTGACTTGACTCTTGATCATGCTCATGTAGAATACCAGCCCAAGGAATCTATAGAATTCAGCAACTCTCAGTTAACTAGCAGCTTATTACCATGCAAATTAATAACATACTAGCCATTTTGTTAGTCATTACAAGTCACTTATTAATACCTTATTCTACATGAGCTTATTCTACCCATAGTAGAACATTAACTAAAATGTCTCCAATATAAAATCCTAATTACTGCTTACGCATAGTAAGTAAGTTAGTTGTTGCTTATGAATTATGATCTCAATATTCTTTGCTTTTTCTATTAGCTACTTGTAGTTTTGGATTTTGTTCCTATGAATTGAAATGACTAAGAAACACTATGAAACACTGTCATGAGTGCACTTTATCATGCTGTAAGGATTTAATTTTACCCCCCTACTTTACCCCACTATTAGGATGCACAAGACTTAGTTTTCTTAGCTACACTATTTGTGTCTGTGGAGAATGCCGCAGTTGGCACAGAGTGCCCTCCAAATACCGCAAAGTCATATATCATGAGAAAGCTCATTTTGTGAGGATTTCATTTTACCCACATTATTATGGTAATACTTGGTCTTCTTAGCTACACTATTTGAATGTTATGTGTGGACTTAATTTGTGTCTATGGTGAATGGTGGAATTGGCACAGAATGCCATCTAAATGCCACAAAGGCGATTCAGGATACACAAGTCAAATATCATGTGAAAGCTTATGTCGTAAGGATTTCCTTTTACCCCCATATTGATTATTCACAAGACTTGGTTTTCTTAGCTACACCATTTAAATGTCATGTGTGCTCACCATTTGAACCATTCATATTCTTCCACTTCTGTCACATTTTGAAGAAACTGTGCCAAATTCTTACTTCAGAACCCAGAATTCCAGAAGTGGCGTAAGATCAATTCTCCTCTGTGGTGTTTAATTCAGACTCATTTGTCAGGTAGGTATTATTCAGAAACACTGTGTGTACACATCTACACAATGTGTAGACCCACACATACATATCTCTGGGTCATAGACATATGCACACTCAACACAAAGGACTCATAGATCTGGTGGCTTATCACACCCAAAACAGTAAATAAGTAAAATATCATATATTATCATTCACTGGCCAACAACCATAAACAATTCTTTACAAACTTTTATCATGGTTGGGATCATGGTGGTGCTTGAAAGGGGTACATGCCAGGATAATACACACTCAGTACAAAGGAATAATGGAGGTGACGACCAATGTATTGGAATGAGCACAAGTGGCTAGTGGGAGGGACCAACATTTGACAGCTACCATGGAACCAACAACAACAATTGCAAAAGTACATGGCTAATTTGCATATCCATCATTTGGCTAATCTGCATAATTTTGATAGATAGTACCAGATAAATACTACTAGGAGAAAAGGGACAGGGGCTCAACTCCACCTCTGCATGTGCCTGCTAAATGAGATCGTTAATGGCTATGTTTTTCTTCATATTGCTACCAGATAGTTTGTACTGTGTGTATCCTCTGCAAGCCAAATTATTAACTGGTCTCCTACTAAGAGGTGTTTAGCAACTCTGTTTTTCATTTTTGCATTCGTTGTTGCTTAGTCAAAAGCTGTAGGGGGAGTTTCACGGAGAGAAAGAACACAATGACAAGAACCCAATAATGTAAACCCCCCTCCTTTCCACTGCTGTACCTACATCAAATGTATGCATTTTTCATTTTTGAGAGAGACGGCGGCCATGTTGCCCCAGTGTCATTCAATCAACATGACGCTAGCTGTTCTTGAAAAAAGGCAGCCACTCGTGATGGGTAATTCAGGCATAAACTGGGCTACCAAATATTTGTTCTGCAAAGACAGGTGCAATGTCACTTAATTACAATCAGCTTTGCAAACACTTTCACATGCATCATGCTCTCAGAGCTGTTGCCATTCAGAAAAGGTTCACCCTGGAGCTTTTCCCAGTGTCTTGCTCCTCACACATTCTATGAGAACTGTATTCATAAGCTGGTAGCCCTAAGCACACAGCAAGACACAAGTAATCCATTCTCCATTCTATCTTTCTTGCTCACTTTCATAACTTTTTTGCACATTACGCATTATGCCTACATTAAGTGACGCATCGGACATACACGGTTCTGCATACCATTATCCATTGTCACCACCTACTAGGCTTCATCGTAGGCTTAAAAAACAAAAGACAACTCGCTCCCCAAAAGTCATTTATTCTGTTTTTCCATCATGAGCCAGTAGATGTCTGAGAGGAAGTGACCATTTTCACCAAAACAGGTCAGTCAATTAAAACAATGATTTCTAAATTGGTTTTATGACTATGAAAATGCTGCATAGGGTCTCTTTAATGTTATTAAACCTCCCAATGGGTCCTGTTCAGGTTGATTGTAGTGTAGGGAACTATTATTTTATTTTATTTTATTTTAACATATCAATAATATAGCAGTTTTACATATAATCATGTGTTAGTTTTTGTGTTAGTTTTGGGGCTAAGCCCCCAGTGGTTTAGGTGGGAAGTGTTAAATTGCATGCCAGATCACTGTGTAAAATGCTTTATGCAAAAAGTGTAAAAAGAAATGTTTGAACCCAATGAAAAATGTAAGTACCTCTGCTGTGCCAAGAAAGTGAGGATGGCGATCATGTAGATATCAGTTAATTTTAAGCAACTGAGAAAATTGAGGGTTAAAAAATGTACAACAACATCATGACTTTATCAAACAACATTTCAAAAGTCTTAGCCGATTCTGGTTGGGGTTTCATTTACATCACCACAGCAAAAAAAAAAAAAAAAAAAACAATAGAAAAAAACATGGGTGTAATGGGGCAACCAGATTAAACTAGCTAATGAAATATGAACATGAAAAGGCCTTCAATGTATACGTTGTTCAGTCGCAAAAGCAAGATGTTGAGATCCAAGTGTTGAGTTCTGTATCAGGTCTTCATTTGAAGTGATATGATCTAATTGTGAGTTTTGTTATTATAAAGAGGAGATAACCAATTGCTGATAAAACTGCTTTCATCACATTCAGCCAGGTTATATAACATACACATTTCCATTCAAGTTGTCCTATATTGTGAAATGAACTTGTTAACATTTATCGGCACCTGTTAATGTTTTGAATTGTGTTTCAGCTATCAGTATGATTTTAACTAGGCTCAAATATGGAACTGTTCAATATAAACTGTTCATCTGACTAATCCAGTGACCTTTAAATGTGTGCAAATGAACTCATTTTATTTGACTAACAGATGCCACTTTCGATATGCCTTCAGGGGAAAAAAACACTCAGCTAGAAACCACATCCTGTCTCAACACTGCTGTAGTTTCCACTGTCATATTCTTCATTACCATCAGACATTGTATGAAATCAACTACTATTCCAGGAAAGGAAATGCAGACATTAAGTCTAGTATGAGACACTTGTTGCCTGGTCTTTAATGGTCTTTCTTTAGGTTAAATTTAATTATTAATGAACTAATGAGACCAACATCTTGCACTCACAAAGGATTTTAATAAGAACGTTTTTAAAGAAAATAAAAGGTAGGCTACACACGTCACATGTCATTATGTTAGTCCAAAATCCAGTCAATTTATTTCATGTTATTACTGATCAAATAATTTTACTGTATCATCTTGAAATGTAAAATAATGTGTAATGTTATGCAAAAATTGTGATAGTTGCCATTTCTGTGATGAAAATTCATGCCTCTCATTAAGTTTCATTTTATGCATTCAAAAAGGAATCACAGGGTTAATTTTAGAGAGATACAATTATATCTTATATATAATATATTAATTATTATATATATAATTTTACTGATTTCATGAAGGTTCTTAGGCTAAAGGCACTTGATCAGCACTGTCATGCATGTCAGAAGTAAAATGTGGTTAAAAAAGGCAGGTTTTGGAGAGATTTGGGCACATGTATAAATGCTGTTTCATACTTAACAGGCTTGCAAATAATGGAGACTCTCTACTGTTCCAAGGCTGCTAGCACTATAGTTAGTAATTAAATTATTTGGAGAGGCAATGCCTAACATGGTCATCATAACAGTAAAGTGATCAAAACTCAAACATCCAAATTTAATCGAACTGTAGATACATAGATTACTACATCAGAGAGATAGAAATAGATTACCCTAGGCAATTTTAATGAGAAAGCAAGACCTGTATTTAAAATGTGTCTGGTTAAAAGCCTACCCATAAAAATAAAAGGCCAAAATTGGACTGTAAGACAGGAAAAGGGAGAGAGAGGGGTAGTTTAGTTACAGAGTTTTACAACAGGTAAAAGATGCATTCTCTCCATGTACCTCTTGCCACAACTGGGCACAGCCACAGCAATTAAGATCGATTGGCTTAGGATTGAAGTATCTATAAAAATGGTAGATTGGCTGAGCATGACACTTAAGGCCACTGCCTGGAATCGAGGCCAGACACAAGCTCTGAAAGACTTGTTTTGTATGAAATGTTTGGACAGAAGCGGGAAAATCACCATATTAAACTAGTAAAACCATCACAATGTTATCCAACTCATTCAATATTATTGAACTAAGATCTTGCGCACCTTCATGCAGACTGGAACCAACCCCATTTGCTCCCATAGACATGAACTACCATGAAGTATACTGACCTATTTACCATCTTTGGTATCTCATGAAGGGAGCAAGCGTCAGGGTAGCATATATGTTTCCACAGGGATGACTGTCAGTCTTTATGGTGCTGTTATTTACATGCAGTAGGCCACTTACTTAACCATTCAGTAATGAAGGAATAAGGAATTGACTTTTTTAATGTAGCTTAAATGCTAGACATAATGACTCTACAGCTGTCCCAAAACATGGATGCTAAAAGGTGAGGGTCAGAAAAAAGAGAAGTGAGTGCTTCCAGTGGATAGAGTGCTGGTTAATATTCATAACAGTTACTAATAAATACACAGGTGTAACTAACAAATCCCACAAGTCATACCCTTCCTTCTAAACATTGCTGCTCCACACATCTCCAGTGTTATCGAATCCTGGTGGTCCCTCCTAGGGCTCTGATTTCTTGCGGCCCACTACCTCCTCCCGACTCTCCCGATTAGCCGCTCCAAACCTGGCCAAAAATATGATTATTAGGTATACAACAATATTTTACTTACCACTAAACTTTCATACAGCTACAGCATAGCTCTTAATAATTTCTTTATGGTCTGATTACTGAGTGAGTGTTTGACAGAGAGAGAGTAATTACCAAACCACGGAAAATTGAAGTCATTCTA
This sequence comes from Tenualosa thibaudeaui, assembly GCA_027481765.1. Lineage (NCBI taxonomy): Eukaryota > Metazoa > Chordata > Actinopteri > Clupeiformes > Clupeidae > Tenualosa > Tenualosa thibaudeaui. The sequence goes on along the minus strand of JAIFZK010000016.1, from coordinate 10,596,278 downwards.
AACCCAAGTAAGAAGACAGTTCATCATCAGGCAAAACATCTCATATGTGTTTTATTCAGTTTTACTGATATTTACGGAGATGTTTTGTCTGACAATGACCCGGATTTAGACTAACATCAATTTCTCATGTCTGACAATGATGACTAACATCAATTTCTCATGAAATGACAGAAGCTCCAGTATTATTACCTTCTTATTAGCTCAATTTATTAACCCTTTGGGGCCTGCACTGTGCCGACGGCCGGACCCTTTTTTCTCTGTCAGATTACTCACAGAGTTTCATCACATATCACACACATATAACGTGAAACTACACAACCTGACCTTTCCAATGGTGCTAGTCGTTAGTTTCACGAGAAAATTTGCATTGTATTTCTATCAAAATTAATGTGACTAATACAGCTCTGTGTCCATCATACTCATTCTTCTCTGTGTAATATCTTATACTTATTTATTTATTACTTGCATTTATTTCTTAACTCCCACAAACTGCAAACTGCATGTTATAATAAACAGGAGATCCTACTGATTGCAATGACGTATTGCATACTTTTGTATGATTTGAGGTTCCCAAGTAATCCGGTCTTGAAATCAAATTTCTGCATTGTCTACAAATTGACAAATCGCACCCTGTGGCTATGTATGTATATGTACTGATAAGGAGGGATATGTAGATGTGGAGTTGTGACCGGATGTCAGGCAGATTGTCAGATGAAGTCTGTAAGTAGGCGAGGAAAGATAACCAAGGGGAGGTTATATCTTGATTACCAATGGGTAATTTGTACAGTGTTTCTTGATTTCCAGTTCATGAGGATTGTTTTCTTGGCAATAGTTAGCGTTACTAGCTGTAATTTATTGTTTGTGGTACTTGCAGATGTATCTCCTAGTATGCATAGGGAAGGGGTTACTGGGATGTGGGGGGGGGGGGGGGGAGGGGAGGGGGTCTGTTAATAAATTCTAAGATTGGTGGGAGGATCTCTAGGTTAGCTGTCTGGATATCAATTTTTGCTTGGATAATTTAATCTGTAGGTATTCTCAAGTGTTTATTCTCAATGCCATTCTTCTGGACCAAATAAGCAAATGAAGCCAGTCTTTTGTCATGAATGATGTGATGAAGTTGAGTCATGGCCTTGCCTATCCATGTGTGGGAGTTAAGTGGGTTTTTTTGTTGACAGTGAAATTGGGATTGTTCCAGAGAGGGGTGAGTTTCAATGGTGTTACAGGTGAATTAGTGATAAAATTTCCACCAAGCTGTCAGACTGGATGGCGCTTGGCGCTTTGAAGGATGGATGTTTTTGATTACTTGACTACAGAAAGGTAAGTCTGAGATCTGGATGTCCTTGTATATGGTTTGTTCTAAGTCTAACCAGCTGTTTTCTGAAGGCATAAGGCTAGAAAGTACCACCCACCCTGACACTTCAAGGCATCAGGAAACGAGGTGGGGGTGGTCATTTACAGCATTGAGTGCTGGCTATGCAGGTGGTTTGCAGTCACTGATGTTCCTTCCAGACATAATTTCCTCTGTGACAGAGTAAGCGTAGTAAGCGTTTTCCCTGACTTAGACATTCAACAGGGTAAATGGGGTCTCGTTTTGCTACCCTGTTCCCCATATTCAGGACTTTTCTTCGCATTTGGTTGGTAAGGTCATTTTTTCAAAGGTGAGCTTTGTCCGTGGCTATCACCAGGTGCCGCTGCATCCACAAGACTTTTCCAAAACTGCCGTCATCAGTTCATTTGGTTTGTTTTAGTTCCTCCGCATGCCATTTGGGTTGAAAAACACCACCTAGACTTTCCAGCAACTCATGGACAGTGTTGCATGAATTGCTTTGTGTTTTTATGTACTTGGATGACATTCTCTTGGCTAGTGCTTACAAGGCTGAACATGTGGTGCACCTCAGGGTTCTATTTCAGCGTCTGAGTTATCTGACTGATTATGAACACAGCAAAGTGCCAGTTTGGTTTGTCTGCCACTGATTTCCTTGGCCACTATGTCACAAGTGCGGGGGCAGCTCCACTCGCTGCTAAGGTGGTGGCCATTATGCTAGTTCCCACGGCCAGCCATGGTCAAGGCCATTAAGGAGTTTCTAAGCATGCTGACTTTATACCATTGTTTTGTCCCATGTCCTCATTTATCCCGTCTACAAAGCTCTTAAGGGTAAGACTGCTAAGCTCAGAGGGAAAAGGACTCTGGCATTCATGGACACCAAAACAGCCTTGGCCAATGCCATCATGCTAGCCCACCCATCCCCATCCTCTTTCTTTTTTTTAGAGTGGCAGGCAAGGACAATCGTTTGGCAGACCACCTCACCCATCAGTTTGCAGGGGAGGTGCATCTCAGAGTGGATCATGCCCACATAGTGGTGGACCAGGCGTACAGGACTTATGTGTGGTGGTAGTGGACTGCGGATGTTCCTTTTGGCAGCACAGGTGTCACTCTGCTTTGTGATGTTTCCACAGGTCAGGCCCAACCTGACAGCAAAGTTTGTTTGGCATGGGTAATAGTTATTAAGTAAGGATATTAGTGACTGAGCTACCTCAGTCTGCCTCGAATGTCACCTCGAATATCACCTGCAAGCTAATGGAGCGTTTTCACCATTCACTTAAGGCCACATTGCAGTCACAGCCTGCTTTTACCTGTTGAGTCATTGTGTACTCTTTACTGTGTCATGTTCTTATAACTTCCACTGGCATGACCAGAGTGGACCTGACATGTGAGCTACGTTTTTACAGTGATTAAAAGTTTCCCTGAGTTCAGAAGTAAGCACCACTTCAAGTTACAAAAACCCTCAAATATAACATTTTAAATAGTAAAATACTTCAGCCTTCAAGTAAAGGTTTCAGATTTAAAATAAAAAAAAATGAGAACACAGTCGATTTTCGACCTTGATTTTTACGTTCAACTCTTATTTTTTTCAAAACTTTTATTCTGTTTTGAAAACAGCATTTTTTGTTTGACTTTTTTCTCTGCTTGAATAATAAAGACACAAATGATCTCCATACATATCCATGATTAAATCAGAGCACCGTTTCCTTCATTGACACTAAATATCCTTTTTAATCCTTTATTTTAAAAGGAGCTAGTGTAAGGAAGCGAGAATATCAGAGATATGTTCATATTTTTTTGTACTAGTGAGTGTTTGGGCTGCGGCATTTTGTATTAGCTGTAGGAATTTAATGCAGTTATTTCTACACAGAACAGAGCATTACAATAATCAACACTGGAGGTAACAAATGCATATATTATTTTTTCTGCATCCTCAAAGGATAGGAACTTTCTAATCTTAACGATATTTTGTAGGTGAAAAAAGGATATTTTTGAAACATATTTTCACTTCAAGTTTAGTGGCATACCATTTTCTTTCAAGTCTATGCACAGCTTGTTTCAGTCAACAAAGGTATAGTTGTCAGCTAAAGGGATATGCGGGTAGTAGTAAATTAGATAAAATAGAAAATATAATAGACTAGCATGACAAATAGCTACAAACACATAGTCAATAGAGGAAATGACGTAGAACGCTTACCGTAATGATGCTACAATTACACTAAATAAATTACGCAAAAAAATGAATTACATTTACATGTTTAACTAATTGTTTAACTAATGTTTTCTATTGTCAAGTCAAGTGGGTTTTATTGCCATTTCAGCCATACACACTGTATATGGTGAGACAAAACAACCTTTCACCATGGATTCAAGTGGTGCTACATAAGATATATAAAAGATATTTGAGAGGTTACATTTTAGTGCACACTAGGCTACATTTAGTGCACACACATTATAGATATACATAAAGTGCACACACATTATAGATATGCATAAAGTGCAAATACTACTTACTACTTAAGTAAAGCATTTGAGACAGACAACAGACAACAAAAGACAGGGCATAGGTAGACAGTAAACAGAACACTGTAATAAGTTTGGTAAGTTAGGTTCACAGTGAGGTGATGTAGCATTTAGCAGTATAAGTTAAGTACAGGAGTGCATTGAACATGCAAAGTATCTATGCTTCCCATAGTACCAACATGACAGTAAAAAACAAATTCACTCACTGAGAAATTATTGCCTGAGGGGATAATAAAAAAGTATCTATTCTATTTTAAGAGCTATGGGACACTGCAGTTTCTGTTGCTCCAATAAATGTTATTTCACATCTGAAATATTAGCCTTTCCACGAGGTATAGCATATCAAAATGAAACTGCTGATCTAAAGCCAAGCAAATTATAAACTGAAATAGTGATTTTTTCAGGGGTGTCCCAACTTTTACAGCAATGCTGCAAAGAGGCTAGACTGACATCATGCCATAGTTCTTTATTACACATTGATGCAACTGTCTTCTTCCCCAATGAAGTTAGGGAGTCATACATGCTACTGTTAATATAAATAAATCTTTGATGTGATTTTGCATTTCTTTCCCCAGAGCTACCTCAATCAACTTATGAAGCATAAAATTCTGATATCTTCCTGTCTACTCTTATGGCTATGATAAAGAAGGCATTTACCTTGGTTTCTTTCTTGGGTCTGATTCATTGCAGTAAGAGCTGTACGTCATTTATTAAGTTTTGACTATTTGTCAATTTCTCACACTTACAATGTTTGAACGTATGGCTCTTTGTCAAAACCAACATCTCCAAATTTATCAAATATTGATATAATTATTGAAAAAATCACAAGTTGCAAATTGTTCTTCTTTTTTTTCTTTCTTCTTCATTTCTTCATTCTGTACTTGCAGCAGAAGCAAAAGATTGTGAGGTGTTGTGCACCACAGATTACATCTCTCAGTTTTACTGTTCACAACTCTACACAAGATTGGCAACAGCAGCTCCCTGCCTTGTCGAGGTTAAATGCAGGTCCTCCACTCTGTTCTTTGTTCATGTTTCTAAAAACAAAATATTAAGTTTGTCACCCAACTACTCTGAATGTGACATTTCACATAAATTTCACAAATACTATGTTGAGAATAAATGCATGGGATACTGAAACGTCTGGCTAACATAATCTGGCTCAACTTTGTTAACTTACGGTAACTTTGTTAATTTATGGTAACTTATGGCTAAGTTGCTCAAGGGGAGACTGGCCCTGAAGTAATTGATAGTTGAAAAATGTAAGTTACTTTGCATAAAAGTGTCTACTAAATGCATAAATGATAATGTAAATGTAACTTTGTAATGTAATGTCTTTACTCTTCTTTACAGGAATGGGGAGGATTATGCCAGTGATACTTGTGAAATCAGACATCCAGTGCACTGGTGCACTATAAAACCACACAACTTTTATGCAATAGCTGCCACTGATACAAACTGTACCACCACAGTGAAGCAAATGCATAAAGAAGAAAGGAAAGAAAGTAGTTGGTCCTTGATTAATTTCAGTACGTACTATTGGATATGTTCTACAAGTAATTTCTTTTGTCAGTTAAGGGTCCCAATGAAATGCAGTACATTGGGACTATCTGTAACCATCTGAAACCATTCTAAATGCACCAAATTACACCATGGTCAATTTGGGTAATGGGAGTTGTAATAAGTAAGGGAGTAATGGAACACCATTTAGAGCGATTGAAGAGATCTCTTTGTCGGGAGTTATTCCACGAGAGTTGGCAAGAAACTCAAAAGCTTGTAGTTTTTCAGAGGCATTTAATGCCCCCCAGCTTCCCAAGGTGAAAATTCTTATTAGAAAATGAATGGTCCTTTTGCAACCCTTTTGCGAAAGCATGTGAGTAGATGACCTAGACATTTGGTCTGCAGAGGTAAAATCTCTCCTTTGATATTTGAGCAAACGTTTAGGTTTGTTTTGTCAAAATTACAATGTTGCTACCAAAAAGCTAAAGCAGGAAATTTAGCAAATGACAGTGTTGGTTGATGCGGGTAGCAAGCCGGACTCAAGACTGGTATCCATGGATACTGAATAGCTCCTTCCTTACTTATCTCGTTTTCATACAAGTTATTGCTACAGCCATAGTGCCTCAAACAGCCTGTTCACACTAATCTACAGTGATCAAACTCTTCTATATTCAGTATGTTAACCTCCGTGAGTGTGAGAAAACATATAATTATCAATCGTAAAATCGGCTGGTCCTCCTGCAAGAAAACACGGCTACCATGTAATAAGGAATTGTACACATCAAATCAAAACTAAGCCTACGTTGTAGCCTATGCATCAGTGAACTGCAGTCCACGCCAAGGCTCAAATGCTTCAATTAAGTCTAGACAGGACAAAATGCTAAGGGAACAACTGAACACAGACAAAACTGTAATTGTCTTTGGAAAAAAAGGAGGAAAGACTCAAGATCGCCACTCTTCTAGACACCAAGGGGATTAAAGCCAAAGATATTGTTAAAAATCCTGGCATCCTCATTGACATTGATCTAAACTTCAATAGTCACATGAAAGCAATCGCTAAATCAGCATTATATCAGCTAAAGTTGACACAGTTCCCTTTTCCCATGAATATTAGAAGCCGAATTCCGTAGACCTTTGTAATCTTGTCATCACATTCACATTCAATTCTGGGTGATGTTATAGCTTCTTATCACTAGAGTGGCGAATGTCAGGGGGGCATCACAATGCATTTCTAGGAGAGGGGGCAAAATTCAAATTAAAAAAGTAAAAAAGCTGGAGTTGTCCCTGACTGCTATACCTCCAAATATATGTGAATGCACTTTTTCCATGCACTTTGATTGCATTATGTCCTATGTACATAGAGTTAATCCACCCCCTCAAACAAATCAAATCAAATTTATCTTCACATAAGGACAATGATGCGCATTTCAGGTGAGGTTTACTGAATGTTATTTTGCTGTTTCACTTTCATATTGTACCATTATGTAATTTTCTTTTCCACAGTCAAAACTGAACCACCCTCCAATATAAGTCTGGAAGAAAGTGATTTTGATTTCAATCTTACTTGGAGTATGGTTTACACAGTTGAGAAAATCTTTCCATATGATTCATTAATTTATAGGGTGAGGCTAAGACCACTGAGTAAGAAGGTAATTATAAGCTACATTCATCTATTATGTGAATCAAAAAGGGATTGTTTAATTGTAATGATGTAATATATTTACATTACAAACATTACAGTTAAGATGACTAATGTGAATATAATTTTTTTAGGAACCCACATTTTATGAGGTGACAGAGGACCATAGATTCCAAATTATACAAAAAGAAAATTTATTCAAAGGGGAAACATATACAGTGGACGTCCAAGCCAAAGTCAATCCCATTATGTTTGGGGCTGTATGGAGTGAGTGGAGTCACACGATAGAACTGGTGACAGAGAAATATGTCTTGGGTAAGCTTGAAAATTCACAAGAGGAATTAATAAATAGATAGATAGATAGATAGATAGATAGATAGATAGATAGATAGATAGATAGATAGATAGAGAGGGAGCAAGAGAGATAGAAGCTTATACCACACACACATAACAAGTAAACATGCATGCAAAGCAAAACAACAAAGACAGTAATACAATTGTCATAGATCATTATCATATATATATAGTAGTATATTTATATATAGTTGATTAATTGCCTATAGTTGATTAATTGTCAGGTTAGGTAATATCAAATGCACATTTTTGGCTTTTGGCGTACCTAGAGTCTGCATTATGGGACAAGGGTATTTTTCTTAGTTTCTAGTTATCTAGTATTATTATAGTGTGATTATTAGTAGTGCTTTTTATCATCTGTACTTCTATTATTAGGGGTTTTTAGGCATATTAATTTTTTTGGTCAATGTCAGAGACAGTTGATGAATCTAAAGTGTGTTTTGTTAATTTATTATCTGTGTAGAGATCCGGGAACTTCTAAATTCTACTGGCAGGAAAGTGTAGCACCAAGCCACAGACATCCGTTCAAAAATGTTAATTATTTACTCACAATAAATAATTCATGATGCTTGATGATTGTGTTTCAAAAGTGAGCAAATGTAGCCTATTTTTCTGTAAAAGTTTGTGCATTTCGAATTCACTCAGTAGCGTTAACATAAAATTTAAGCCAGATGCTGTTTGCGTCCGGGTGTATACAGCGAACAATGCTGTTTGCACCCGGTGGGCATAGTAGATGTGGCTATTTACACCTAGGTCTGTAGCAAACTATGCTATTTACACCCGAGCATACTTAATTATAAAACTACAAAGTTCTTCTCTCCATGTTTCTCCGCCCAATTATGTGGGTGTCTCATTCCTATATAGGAAGTTGTGCGAAGTGCAATGGTGGAGAAGGCAATGGAGTGAGCTGGGCGAGTGGTATGCATTTTGTCAGGATACTAGTAAAATTGGACCCAAATGCGGAATCAGAGATAGGGTTGGTTTATTCAGTCTTTACAAAAAAAGGTTTTCAGAAAAAATGCAGAGAGCATCAAAAATATCCAAATACAAAATCCAGAGAAGACAGGAGGCAGAAGGCAAAAACAAATCCTCTTAACAGGAGGTCCAAAAAACTCGACAAAAGACAGGGAGTGGGCAAGACAGACAGGACAAAAAACAGTTTTAAATTCAGTAAACTCACTGAGCCGGATTACAACAGGAAATCAGAAGACGATCAGAGACAGAACAAAGGAACCATGGGGAATAAATACTGTGGGAAGGGAAACGGGAACCAATGAGGGACACAGACATAATGGGTGAGCAATTGACAATAATAATTACAAACAGGTGGGAGACAATAAACACAGTGACAAAAGGTAAGGCCCAGAAATGTCCAGCAGATGGGGCTAAACTGAGAACAGTCCCTGGGAAACCTTGACACATTTGTTGTTTTACTTTGTCAAAGTGGAGCATGACAAATCGTCACATAAAACATCTCAGGAAGGTGCCGTGTAGCTCCGTAGCATCAGAAGTTGGGCTTTGCTCAACTTTATGCAAATTAATCCATGAAAGGCGACGCCATTAGCCAATAAAAGCAGAGTGTCGTGCTTGTGCAGTACAAATCAACCAGTGAGGAGCAGCTAGGAGCAGCTAACTGAAATCCAAAATGACACACCTCACGTTCAAAATGCAGGAGGATTCGTGATGGCTAGAATATGTGATGTAGCCAGTGGATCAGTACCGTAAGGCATCTCACCGCTACACAGGTGGAATATACATACTTCCTCTAGATGATCGGATTCGTGGTCTGTTACCAATCTAACGTGGCTACTCAAGTCAGGCCCATGTAGCTCCTGACACATCGGCTTTTGGATCTATCAAACTAACTTGGATACTCAGTCAGACCCAAGTGGCTCCCCACACATTGGCTTTTGGATCTGCCGATCTAACACAACTGTGAGTGCGAACAGTGCACTTTTCCATGCTTGCCTGGTCCCCCTTCTAAACATCTCCTTTCTCTAACATTGCTTACAAATCTCCAACAATAATGCAATCTTCAAACACTGAAAGTCTGTTGGAGTATAGGGGTGTTCATACTGGATTGAATTGTTGACTTGTTGAAGTGTAGTTTAGCACACATTCAACACTTCACAAAATGGTTCACCCACTGCTGACCTTATATTACAACCCCCATATATTGCTACCCTTTTCTAATCTTGCAAGGATTTCTTATCCAAATCGACTTTTGCATCAAATGGTGAGAGTTTCCATGCCATCCTCCTCCATACCAGCTGGGTGCAGCAGTCCCTCCTCTTCCTTACTGTCAGGTCTGCATCGGACCTGGTCACGGCCACGCCCCCTCACGCTACGCCACAGTCTCGCACTAGATCCCCTTCACCTGAGTTCTAATTATTATCACCTGGTCTCCACCTTATTTAAGTCTCCCCTTCACTTCACCCTTTGTCTGGTCTCGTCGATATATTCTCAGACTGCTTGCTTATCATTGGTGTTCCGCGTTTTCCCGTAGCCATCGCTTCGTAAGTTTAGATTCTCGGTTTGGTTTGTTTTGTATTCCCTCCTGATCTTCCTTGTTTGTTACGAGTACTTTCTAGTTTTCTGTTAACCTTAATAGTTGATCATTTTCAGTTCCCTCCACTTGAGAAGTGGATGTGGCTTTGGTTTGTTCTCTGATTTGTTCAAATAAATATCCCTTTGTTCATTTATTCCTGCCTCCATCCGTCTGTGTCTGACACTTACAGGCCGGAACAATACCTAAAAACTTTAGAGGTTTCCTCTAGGTTAGAGGAAATTTTAGAGGTTTTCAATTGCTAAAATGTCCATGGCAACCTCAGGATCTGAAAGTGAACGTCCACTTCAGTGTGACCTACTAAGAGTACTTCCCACTCCTGGAAAGGAGTCAGGTCAGCTGGCTAAAAAGGCACAGGATGGCTGGGAGAAGCTCTTGGAATATGAATATGATCATGCAAAGAGGTCCAAATAGGAAAGCTTCTCTGTTAAAACAATTGAAACAATTCACACATCTTAGAACTGTAGTGTCTGCCATCAAGGACAAACTGTACTGGACTCAATGATGAAAGCTCTAAGGACAATAATTACAGAATAGTTACTTTCAGCTTTATTACATGGCATGTCACATACAGCCCCTCTTTCTGGTTCTAGTCCTTTAGGTTCAAGAACTGACCACATTAAGCTAATGAAGGTGTTCCCTACATTTGGAAAGCCCGGGGATGACCCAGATCCCATTAATCACTAACTTTGCTACTCTCAGTCTTTGTTGACTATTATACCAGGTGGGTGGAGTTGTTTCCTATGTGTTCAGCCACTGCACCAGTTATTCGAAGGCTGTTTTGCAAGGAAATACTCACTCACTGGGGAGATCCAGAATTCCAGAGTTGTCTGACAGAGAGTCTCATTAATTTCAGCTTTGTTCAGAGGGAACTGGACAGTAATACCTAAGCTTACTACCGCCTTTCATCCGCAAACAAATATGACAAGACGAGCAAATAGGAACTTCAAAAGCATTGTATCATCTTATTTGGAAGATAATCATAGAAAATGGGACCAACCCTGAATTCCTCTGTTCATGAAACCTCTGGGTTAACCCCTGCAGAGCTACACCTGGGGTGGAACCTACAAAGTCCAATGGACAATCTTATCCAGGGAACAGATCTTCTACGTGACTCTTCTTGCCATGATGTTGTGCGTCATGTCAGGGATCTGCAACAAAAAGCAGAGGTCAGCTGAGGCAACTGAGGAATTATAATAAAGGAAGGAGAGTTGCTACTTACAAGCCCAAGGAGTGTGGGTCCAAACAGAGTGTGGGTCCAAAGTCACCCGCAGTCTTCAGCAGCACCGCACTTTTCTGCCAAGTTGGCCCCAAAATGGAAAGGGCCACACCGAATCTTACAGCGATTGCGGCCTATCAACTTTCAGGTTGTAAAGAAAGACTCTGGAGAGGACCAGTGCACTGTCCATGTGCATAATTTTAAAACCTGGTTCCCAACTGCTGCGATGATAGATGCCTTAAAACAAATAATTCTGAGAACTGCGTTTGGAGTGCATTTGTTATTTTTTTCTCATAATATAATACTTTTTTTTCGAATAAAATAATACAATGCACCCTATACACAATAAAACATATTTCTGTAACTATTAATTATTAGTGACATTACTAATATACTAATACTAATATCTGGAGAGTTCCTCTCTCCATGTTCTTCTTCTCACTTTTCTTTGTCGTTCCCATATAGGAAACCTTGAGAAGGGCAAGGCAATGGAGTTAGCTTGGCGAGTATGAAAGGTCAAAGTAACAAAAATGTATTTAAAAGTTAATTACAAAATAAAATGTAATATAGGTTATATCACCATGTATCAAATTTTAATCTATCAACGGTTATTCAATGTAATCTAATTTCAAGTTTAATTAAATTTCATTTTAAGTCAGAATTACTTTAAACTTGAAATTAACTGAATAAGAACATTTCACTGTTGTTTTATGTTGAATGAGACACTGTATTTCAATTGGAAATGCCCTCTGCTGAAAGAACGCTTTTCCACTTAATGGAACAGAAGCTTTTCTCGGAATGCTATTTCCGTGAAAGTGTGAAGGAAAGACAAAATAATGACTAACATGTCAAAGACTAAATTCTGTGACAGTTGTACAGTTTTATTATGCCAAGGGCATAGTGCGATCACTGCAATGCTAAAGAGGAAGGGGTGCCAATGAAAAAAAAAACACTGCTGTGATTCATCACTGATAATATGGATTTTCCTCACAATATGGCAGGACTGTACGACAACAGGGCTGTTGGTTTGGAACAGTTTGTGGAGTGTGGCCATAGGGGTCTGAGAATAGGTTAAATGCTAGGAACGACCGAACTCGGGCAGCAGCTGCTATGCAGTCTTCCCAGGAAAGTGAGTCCGTAGTTATGCTATTATTTGTTGAGGGGTAGAATCAGATCAAAAGATATCTCATACTCATGACTGTGCGCTACAAAAAGTTCATAGCTTAATCACAAGATAGAAGTTTGTTCGGTCGATAGGCAGAAGGCATGGTAGAAACTAGTAGGCTTATTGTCAAACTGTGGATTTGATGTGTAGCTTAGCCTCTATGCAGAACCCTTGTGCAAAGAGTGCAACCTATTACGGCCCACAACAATGAAGCACAGGGACTGTAAATAAGCAAGATCCTCGCAACATACCCTACCTGCCTGCCAACAGCTACAGTTAGACCCTATCCACTATCAACTATCCATGTTACAAGGATGATCTGTTGATGTCTTCTGATAGCACTTGCTGTTAGATTTCACAAATGGCGTGAAAGACGTGATGAGACACAGTCTTTGAGTTGCCATGGGCTCACAGAGTAGTCTTTCAATCCATTTAGTCTTCCTACCACAATTTCACTATAATGGCACCATTTGAGTGAAAGAAAAGCTTGTTTCATTAAGTGAAAACGCATCCATCACCTTACACACTGACAGCAGGTATTTCCAATCGAGCCAAGTTATTGTTGATGGGTGGGGCATTTGAGTGACAGGTGAAAGTGCAACCTAAAACTAAAGTCTTTATAAAAGTATGTCTGAAAAGTAAGTCTGAAAACACTCTTGAAACACGCTTTTAAATAGTGGTGCGTGGAATTGAAACAGTTATGGCAAACCACAGTTGACAGGAGACATAGTTGATGACAACTGATTGGTGGAATGGCTGAACAATTAAAAAGTTGGATAGTGGATAGATAATAGTTTACTCATTAAATAATTTTATAATGAATTATTGTAGTGAGGACTTGTATTTTCAAAGTTGTGGGCAGAGGAAACAATTGAACACTATCTGTAGTCTTAAGAGAGCCAGATTGTAGGCTTAAAGCCTTAGAAACTGACAGTTGCTGCAGGCTAATAGTTCAAAATGTCACAAAAGTAAAAAAAAAAACATACCATAAATGTCCTTTGTAAGACCTACACAATGTAGTTTGAACGAAGTTTCTATGTTAAGCGGTTGCAGCTGCATTAAATGCAGAAAAATGGTTAGAAGTCAGAAGAAGAAGGACTAGATAATGTAATTCTAAGGTATTACAAGTGCATGTAAAATGCATACTGTGCTTGTTTTATGTGGAATTTATGATAAATAGTTGCATTATAAGTTGTTAGCAGAATAGTTATGGTAGTGGCTATGGTAACTGCAGTGGTTGCTATGCTGGAAGTGTAAGTAGTTGTCAGGATGTTGCTAGGGCATTTGAGATGGGCTGTTGCAGGGGTAGTTGTGGTGGTTGCTAGATTAATCATTTTGGTTGCCTTGTTGGTTGCTAGATTGTAATTGTGGAGGTACTTGTCATGATTGCTAGGTTGTCGCTAGGACAGTCATTGTGGTTGCTATGGTGGTTGGTAGTTTAATCATGATGGTTGCTCCATTGGATGCTAGGTTGCAACTGTGGAAGTGGATGCTAGGCTGTTGCTAGGGTACATGAAGTTGTTGTGAGGGTAGTTACGGTGGTTGCTATATTGTTTGCTAAGTTGTACCATTGGTAGTGGTAGCTAGATTGTTGCTAAGGTACTTGAGGTGGTTGCTAGGCTGTTGCTAGGGTAGTTGTGGTGGTTGCTAGGTTAATCAAGTTGGTTGCTATGCTTGTGGCTAGGTTGTAACTGTGTAAGTGGTTTCTAGGCTGCTGTTAGGGTACTTGAGGTCATCGCTAGGTTGTTGCTAGGGTATCCATGATGGCTACTATCAGAGATAAAGGAGTTACTATTGTGATTGCTAGTATAATTATGTTAATTGATATGGAAAGCAATAATGATGTTAGTTGATAGTTGGCAGTAGTTACAGTTGATGACAAATGACAGTTGGAGTGCCTGAAAAGTTTAAATACATAAATTGTTTAATGGTAATTGTTTCAGTGAGGACTTTTATTTTGAACCAGTTATAGGTAGAGGATGCAGTTGGCAGGAGTCATAGTCAATTCAATTAAATTCAGTTCAGTTGTATTTATACAGCGCCTTTTACAATAGTATTGTCTCATGGCACTTCACAGAAGGAGCACCCAAGAGCAACAGGGGCAAGGAAAAATTCCCTTATGTTCAGTTAGTCTAGGAAGAAACCTTGCACAGATCCACGACTCAAGGGGCTAACCCAACTGCCAGGGGTCATGCAGAAAAATTACAATCAGTAGTAACAATGACAGACTACAGGTTGGTTTTAGCTAGGGTTCATAATAGAGCATTACCACTTTACATTACATGGTAGTCAGTCCATAGGTGGTTATCAGGAATTATGGCTGGACAATGTAGCAGCATAGTGTCAAACTCAAAGGAGTGAGATGGGTCATGGGGGTAACAATAAGGGTCCATTTGACAGTGCCATTGTGAAGGGCGGTCAAACACAAAGCCTCAAGGAAGGGAGAGCCTCAGAGTCGGGCCTAGCATGGGCATCCAGGAAGGACCTATATGATGGAGAGTCGGTCCTGACATGGGCCTCCTGTAGTGTTGGTTGCAGTCCACTCAGGAGGGGAGGGTGAGAGGAGTCCGCTGGAATGAGGCAGGGATGACAAGTTAACATTTTTATCTAGTGTAGGCCATAGCCATCTGCTGCACTGTCCCATTGGTAGCCCATGTAGCAGCAGCTTCATGAAGAAATAAGAAAAGAGACGAGGCCTGCTATATGAATGGACAGGCATAGCCTGTCAATGGGGGAGAAGGGAGGAGAAAAAAACACTTGTCACACAGCCATGGCCTGTAGCCTATTGCTCTGCAGGTCCCCAGCACTCATTTCCACTTATGAAATTATATTTTATTTTCAAGATAAAGCTGTAAGCCTAATATACAGTATCATGCAGGGAACGGAGAAGTTATCCGAGGTTGTCCGATGTTCTGCTGTGGGCTTGATTGTGATATAGAGAACGGGGACGGGCTTAGAATTCTTAATTTTATTGTCCTCAGCGAGAACAAGCTACATGATGATTTTGCACTAAATTCATTGAATGATTTAAAATACCCAGAATATACCCAGATGGTAAGACCTGTATTGACTGAGGTCAGTTTAATCTTTGAAGTATGCATAGATTATAGAAAATGTCACCATAATGGCACATTTAATTATTTATGCTTTAATATTAAAATTTCTTGTGTATTTTAGATCAACGGCACTTTTCTGCGTTTGGCGTTTTTCTATTTATGATTCTCATTGTCGTCTTGCTTTGTGCAAAAATGTAAGCATTATTTTTCTGTTATTTTACCTCTTACTAAACATTGTACTCCATTCAATATCCATGTGTGTCTGTACTTTGATGACAACATATTTCTAATATATTTAAATGTCCAAACCAAATACTCAAGTTTAATTCCATTCAGAGTTTATTCAATAGAGTTCAAATTAATATTGTCAAATTTGAATGTAGAGGCTGTCCCCAGGCAGGTCAAAATTTGAAATGAAGGGTGAGGTTGCCGAGTGCTGTTGGTAGGAATAAGAAAGAGAGCAACACTCGGCAACCTTGAACAACATAGCTATGGGTTGGTTGACTCTGGACTACTATTTTAATGTTCATCGGTAACACTCATTTTTTCTTTCTTCATACACCAGGTGGGCTAATAAACTACAATTCCATAGCATCCCAAATCCCAGGAATTTCTTCCGTCCCCTATATCACTCATATGAAGGGGACTTTAAGGTAATTTAGTGAAATTTAATAGTATGTGTTTGGTTCACGATTCTCAAGACACGGATGAAACTTGGTGGGCATTTGGTTCCTGGGCCAATATAAGCTGCAGGCACAGGCTTACAGTGCACCACCAATTATTACAAAGCACTACCTGTTTCAGCCCCAGTTCAGTTCAATTAATTGGTCACATAACATTATACAAAGTACAGCATTAATGAAAATATACTATGAATGAAAATAAGTAGAAATAAATATATAGCACCCCCTACACCCTCAACTTTATGCCTTTAGAGCAAGGGGAACTCTGTCCCAAAATACCCACAAGTCAAAGGTTTACAAAAGTATAAAAGTACAAATTTATTAAATACACATTAAAACTCCCATATGAAATGTTGCAATAAGTTAAAATTACATAGACACATGGGGGGGGGGGCAGAAGTTTCCACAATACCCAGCCAGGCTACCAGCCTATTTAGCTGACCGGTGGCTATGCCAAGGGCCAGCCCCCTTATACACACGTGAAGGGAACAAACCCCTAAGGCACCCCACACTTAATCAGATAGAGCTCACACACTCACACTGTAACACTCAGGTGACTAGTACCAAGAGGAGGCTGTATGTTTTTTTTAGGCAGCGGCTAACTGCCAAAAGAGCTGGGCCACGACCGGGAACTACGGGAGTTATGGCAGGGGGAAGACAAACAAATAAAGCAAAAAAAAAAACACAAAATAGTAAACCCCCCTCAGCTGGTAGACCACTATAAAATTCAATTACTCATCCCTCAGTCTCTCAGTTCTGACTTTCAGGCACCGATACTGTTTCCCAGACCTTAACACAGAGAGGCTATGGTTGGGATGACTGGGATGTCTAATGATTTCCTTGGCTCTGGATTGGCATCTCCTGGCATAGATTTCCTGTAGATTGGGTAGTGAGGTTCTGATGGTGTGTTCTGCTTACTACACCACCCTTTGCAGAGCTTTGTGGTCTTGCTGTGTGCTGTTACCATACCAGGTGGTTATTTTCCCTATTAGGACACTTTCAATTGTGGCTCTGTAAAAGTTCCTCAGCAAATAAACTTCATAAGTCATCTGAAATGGAAAAGACACTGATCAAGAAATCAGGTCTTCATTAATATGGACACCAAGATATTTAAACCTCTCCACCCTCTAGTGTTGATTTTGGCTGCCTGTCTTAATTTTAGTTTTGCGTCAAGCTGTCATTTTAGTTTTTATTAGTCTTAGTCACGTCCATAGTCTTTTTGGTCAGGTCAAGTTTTAGTCGCCTAAAAGTCTGAGCATGTCAGGGCCCGGCAGAGCATTTTAGTCTTATTTTAGTCAGAATTGTCCATGACTATTTTTATCTAGTTTTAGTCAATAGAAATTGTATTTGAGTCTTTTTTAGTAATGCAATTCTATTTAATTGAACAATTAATCTATTTAAGTCAATATAGTACAAATACCTGGTAGTATAGACAAAAACTAAATTTTATTTTAGTCAAACCCATTTCACAATTCAAGGTTATCTTATTAATAAATTATTGTTACCTTATAGAATCAAGAATACTATACATCTATTCCAGACACGGAAGACTCTCTGATTTGAATTTAACCAAAATGCCAACCAAAATGGTCTATAAGCAGTATCTTGTATTTAACCCTTTGAACCCTAGGCTATTTTCAGGGTAATTTCACTACCTTTACTTTTTAAATCTCAGTCAGTATGAGTGCCATCTACACATGCTACATAATATTTCTTTCAGGACTGTCTGGGCTATCCAAATCAGGCCGCGTTTGATCTGATACTATGTATATCTGTTAGCCTGGTAATAAAACCAGACCCTCATTCTACACTTTCATTTCATACAGAGAGTCTAGATATTCGGTAGTGCGATTAAATTGCTTGCTTGAGGTGTACAAGTTTAAAAAGATTGGATCAGCCCCCGACTGACTTGATTAGCTCTGGATTCACAATGCCTCCGTCTGTTCGCTGATTGGTCAGGTTAAAATGCCTCCTGAGACAACGAGCTCAATGGGATCAAATCCAGAATAGCACTGTAGGGAGATGATAAGCAAGCAGGTTGGCACAAACAATGTCAGACGTTGTAACTTTCTTTGGACCCATGCCCATTAAAAGTGGTGAAAAAGGAGCTACACACACAGGAAGTGAGTGTCTGCTTACTTAGTTCTGTGCCTACTTTTGCTAACTTGAAGCTGCTTTGGATTACCTGTCTTGTGGGAAACCACCTGATTTGTAATACACCTACAAGCCATCAGAAGGTGTGAACTACCAGCACAGCTGGGTCATCAGAGATCAATTGGTCGTTGGCCACTCCTATCAGGCCTATTGTTTCTGTCTGACTCTTGGTGGGCAGTCTTCTCACTTAACCCTTAAAAACCTTGCTGCTCCCTGGAACCCTCAGAGGAGCTACACACACAGGAAGTAAGTGAGTGTCTGCTTACTTAGTTCTGTGCCTACTTTTGCTAACTTGAAGCTGCTTTGGATTACCTGTCTTGTGGGAAACCATCTGATTTGTAATACACCTACAAGCCATCAGAAGGTGTGAACTACCAGCACAGCTGGGTCATCAGAGATCAATTGGTCATTGGCCACTCCTATCAGGCCTATTGTTTCTGTCTGACTCTTGGTGGGCAGTCTTCTCACTTAACCCTGACACTGAAGCGTCAGCCCTTGTGTTCATCCCTCCTTGTGTGAAGACTGACTTGGGTAAAGACGAGCGTGTCTACCTGCGCGCAAGGATACCGACCAAAACCGAACAAATTATCATGTCCCATTCTCTGTAACTTACTCTTCCATGCAACCTTCATCTTGCCACAATGTGCCTCTACTCCATTCCAGTTGTCTCCAGTCGCCGCAGATTCCGCTACTACAAAAGGAAACCGATCCTTGCAAACCTCCGCTCTAGACATCATGTCTCCTTATCCATGAACAACTCATTCACCGTAGGTCTGTGGAACTGTCAGTCTGCAGTGAACAAAGCAGACTTCATTTCGGCTTATGCAAACCATCGTCCTCTGGACATCCTGGCTCTCACAGAGACCTGGATCAAATCAGAAAGCACTGCCACTCCTGCTGCACTCTCCACCAACTATGCTTTTTCCCACACCTCACACCTATCCAGGAGAGGGGGTGTTATGGGGCTGTTAATATCAGACAAATGGAAATATACCCAACTGGTACCATCTGTCACATACAGGTCCTTTGAATACCATGCCATCTTGGTAACAGCACCGGTCAAAATATATCTGTGTGTTATCTATCATCCTGTCAGCAACCATGTGCTCCTACTTGCACTGTCTCTGTCCGTCGCAATCTCTGGAATCTATCTCCCACTCACTTTTCCTCCTTGGTGGCATCTGCCCTACCACCATCTAGAATCTCTTCTTTTGAGGTTGATAATGCCACACTCACTCTGTCACTCTGTTCTACGCTGAGCTCCTGCTTGGATCGTGTGTGTCCCCTGTCTACCAGACCCGCACGACCCACTCAGTCTCACGCGTGGCTTAATGACTCACTTCGGTCAATGTGCACTAACCTCAGAGCTGCTGAGAGGAAATGGCACAAAACCAAGAATTCAGCCAATCTAACACAACTCCAAATACTACTATCCTCCTTCTCATCCAGTGTCACTGCTACGAAAAAGGCTTTCTGTCACGACAAAATTCACAATGCCACTGACACCAAGAAACTCTTTTCCACCTTTAAATCTTTACTAAACCCACCTCCTCCAACTAACCTCACAGCTGACACTTTTGCTGCATTCTTCACTAACAAAGTTGCAGCTATTAGAAGTCTCAAACCAATCCACTGAAGTTCCTTCTCCTAGCCTCTCTAAACCAACTGCCTCCTTTTCTTCTTTCACTCCTCTCTCTGAAGCAGAGGTGTCTAAGCTTCTCACAGACAGCTGGCCTACCTCTTGTCTTCTAGACCCTATCCCAACAACCCTTCTTCAGGCCATAACCCCCACCATTGTGACAGCAACCACACATGTGGTCAATGCTTCACTAACTAGGGGTACATTTCCCACTGCCTTCAAACAAGCCCAGGTAACACCGCTGCTCAAAAAAACATCCCTTGTTTCTCTTCTTCCCTTCCATTCCAAAGCCATTGAACGAGCTGTCTTTAAACAGGTTACAGGATTCCTTACCCGGAACAGCCTCCTCGACTTCAACCAATCCGGTTTCAGAAGTGGCCACTCCACTGAAACGGCGCTTCTGTCTGTGACGGAAGCACTGAAAGAGGCCAGAGCGGCAGGTCAATCCTCAGTGCTCATCCTGCTGGACCTATCAGCAGCATTTGGCACGGTCAACCAACGCATCCTACTGGACAAGCTGACCAACATGGGTATTGATGGCGCAGCGCACTCCTGGTATAAGTCCTATCTTACTGGACGGTCGTTCAATGTCTCATGGCTAGGACAGACATCACCACTTCACCAACTCGCCACAGGAGTACCCCAAGGATCTGTGCTGGGATCCCTTCTCTTCGCCCTGTACATCACCTCGCTGGGCTCAATTATCCACTCTCATGGCTTCTCGTACCACTGCTATGCTGATGCCAGCTCTATCTGTCCAACTAAATCTCTCAAAAACTGAACTGCTGGTCCTCCCAGACAAACAAGCCATACATCACGATATCAGCATCAAGACCGACTCCCTGTCTGTTTCTCCCACCAAAGTGGCAAGAAACCTAGGCTCATGATTGATGACAAACTGACCTTTGCAGATCACGTTGCCTCTGTGGCTCGGTCGTGCCGTTTTTCCCTATTCAACATAAGGAAGGTCAGGCCGTACCTAACCCAACATGCAACCCAGCTCCTGGTACAGACCCTGGTTATCTCTTGGCTTGACTACTGCAATGTCCTCCTATCAGGCCTACCAGCCTGTGCAGTGAGACCGCTACAGATGATCCAGAATGCAGCTGCACGTCTGGTCTTGAATGTTATCCTCTTAAACTCAGCTTGTTCCTGACAAAACAGAATTTGGTCCAGGTGGCAGAATTACTGTCCTACACAGTTCTCTGCCACCCGCCGTCACCCTAGACAGACAGGGAGTGTCCATGGCTAAAACATTCTCAAAATGAACGTAGGGGTATAAATTATAATAACTTCACAAAAATAAAGCCAGAAACAAATGAACAATATAACCAGAAATCACAACCGAAATTTGGCTTACTAAATATTTGTTCGCTCTCCTCAAATACGACCCTAATAAATTAACTTTTTACTGATAATCAAATTGACATACTTTGTCTTACAGAAACCTGGCTAAAATCTGATGAAAACCTACCACTAAATGAAGCTACCCCCCCACCAAGTCATTTTAATTACCACATACCACGTCATTATGGCCGTGGTGGTAGAGTAGCCACGATTCACAATTGAAACCTTGTTAACCTGACAGGAATTGTGCTAAACCCTTAACAATTGTAACCTTATATAGATCTCCAGACCCCTACACTGAATTCTTATCAGAATTCTCTGACTCCCTGTCCTCTCTAGTTATTAAAAGATAATTATATTAATATCCACATGGATGTTGCAAATGATGGCCTGGCAACTGCATTCCAATCTTTACTCAATCACATCGGCTTCCACTGCAGGGATGGTTAGGGGCCACCATGCTTCACAACTGGGGGCAACAGCAGAGGCAGTCCCTCCCAAAAGACCCATGAGAAGTGATGATTTGCCATGCACCACCCCTAACTATGGGAAACAGTAAAGAGGAAGGTTTTAAGTCTACACTTAAAGGTATTGAGAGTGTCCGCTTGCCGGGGGGGGGGGGGGGGGTTATACCACAGGAGGGGTGCACGGTAACAAAAGGCTCTTCCTCTGTAAAGGAGGTAGCCTCGTGGTCCAGGAGTAGTAGACACATCAGATACAAAAAAGTTGAAATATATTTTATTATAATCAAAATCCCCAAAACAACCACGTGAAAACTATTTTTTAAACACTAAGAATGACAAAAGAAATTCCTCCCAAAAGACAAATAGGACCAACAAACAAACTAACAAACAAAATCTGACAAAAATCAAAATAACCTGCGGTGTGTCACGCAACTGACTCAAAATAAACACGACTCAGCAGCCGTGAGTATCACACACCTTGGTGAACAAACAAGAGCCCCCTCACATCCCAGCACTGGGATTTAAATAACAGGTGAGGTCTCATCACTCAATTAACAGGCTCAATTAAATAATTAGGTCAACAATGACCAGGGTACCCCTACCGCACCTGCGGAACATGAGGCGCACACGCCCCCTTTTGTGCGACACATGCCACACAATACAAGAAACTACCATATCAGAATTCATGTGCACTATAAGTTAGTGTTATCAAATCAAAGACACCATTACCGAGACAAAAAAATGAAACAAAACCAACTGTTTCTATCGACCTACTTAAATTAATAGTGCGATGCGACGGTGCGAAGTCGCATCGTCACATCCTCCTATCGTAGATTTTGATATTCTTGGGTTTACAAGAAGACCAGCATTTTGGGATCTTAGGGTTCCAGGAGGGTGGTAAGGGACAGGTAAGTCTTTAATACATGTTGGAGCATGGCCATTGAGGGCTTTGTAGGTTAGGAGTATTTTAAAATGGATGCGACTTTCAAGGGAGCCAATGTAAGGAAGCTAGGAGATAGGAGAGATATGTTCATATTTTTTAATCCTAGTGAGTGTTCGGGCTGCAGCATTTTGTATTAGCTGTAAGTTTTTGATACAGGTATTACTACACCCAGAGAACAGATCATTGAAGTAATCAAGCCTGGAAGTAATAAATGCATGTATCAATTTTTCAGCATCCTCAAAGGATAGGAACTTTCTAACCTAAGCAATATTTCGTAGGTGGAAAAAATATGTTTTTGAAATGTGTTTTACATGACTATTTAGAGAGAGGTCCTGGTCAATAATTACCCCAAGGTCTTTAACTTTAGTATTACATGACAGTGAAAGGCCACTGAGTAAGTTTTGGTGATGGGGTAGAATGTTGTTCAGCTGTTTAGGGCCTATCATCATAACCTCAGTTTTATCAGAGTTAAACATGGGAAATTATTAGTCATTCAGGTTTTAATGTCTTGGAGGCAGGCATCAAGTTTAGTTATTGGCATATAGTCATTAAGCTTCATAGAAAGGTAAAGCTGAGTATCATCAGCATAGGAGTGGAAAGTAACGGCATGTTTCCTTATAACAGATCCTAAAGGTAACATGTACAGGATGATTCATTGACTCATTATAAGCATGTACAAACTGGTAGTGACCAGAGAGGTAAGATTTGAACCAGGCTAATGCAGTGTCTTTGATGCCTATCATGTGTTCAGGCCTGTGTAGTAGGATACCATGGGCAATAGTGTCAAAGGCAGCACTAAGATCCAATAGGATTAATATTGATATATATCAGATGAGATATATATTATCAGATGAGATAAGGTCATTAAAGACTTTAACTAGGGATGATTCTGTACTATGATTAGCTGTAAAGCCTGACTGTACGGTTTCCTGGATATTATTTCATTTAAGAAGCTACAGATTTGCTTAGACATTATTTTTTATACAAATGGGAGATATTTTGATACAAATGGGAGGTTAGATATGGGTCAGTAATTAGTAAGGACATCAGGATCAAGGTTAGGTTTTTTAATAGATGGTTTAATAACAGATGTCTTGAAAGATTTTGGGACATGCCAAGCTATGAGTGAGTCATTTATAATTTTAAGAATCGTCTCAGCCAATAGTGGGAGAGCAGCCTTAAGAAAGCCTATTGGATGGGATAGGATCCAATAAGCATGTTGAGGCTTTAGCTGAATTTTTGATATATTGGTGGGTATGAATGAATCAAGGTATGCTACAGGTTGATTAAAGCTAGCTGTAACCATTATGTGTGTTCCAACTGGATTTAAGGTTACAAGGGAGTTGAAAGGTCTATGAAGTCATTGCTGCTTAGAGTTATTGGAATGGAATGGGTCACCTCATTCCTGTTTTTTGTTAGATGGGATATAGTGTTAAGAAGGAATTTCAGATTATTTTTATTATTGTGTATAAGTGAGGAATAGTATGCTGATTTGGCATTGTTATTTGCTGTCTTGAACTCTTTTAAGCTATCTTTCCAAGTAAGGCGGAACACTTCAAGTTTAGTGGCATACCATTTCCTTTTAAGTGTATGCACAGCTTGTTTCAGTGAGCAAGTCTATGTGGTATACCATGGGGCAATTTTTTCATGTTTGCTAGTTTTCTTTTTGAGTGGTGCAATGGTATTGAATGTGGAGTGTAGTACATTTACACTATCAGTTAATTGATCAACTTGGGTTGGGCTAGGAGTAGAGTAGTCATCTGTAGTTTTGGGAGTTATGTTTCGAGTGTAGTAGTAGATTGCGTTAGGTGCTACATAGTCTAATGTGATTTTTAAAGTTATTAAGTAGTGGTCAGTTAATTTAGGGTGTTGAGGTAGGGTTGTAAGTTGTTCTGTTTGTACACCATATGTTACTACAAGATCAAGGGTGTGGTTACCTTAATGTGTAGGTGTATTTACATTTTGGCAGAAGCCAACGTGATCGAACAGAGATTGGAATGCAATTGCCAGGCTATCGTTTGCAATATCCACGAGGATATTAAAATCACCTAATATAATTATCTTTTCTGTTTTAATAACTAGAGAGGACAGGAAGTCAGAGAATTCTGATAAGAATTCAGTGTAGGGGCCTCAGGTCTATATAATGTTACAATTGTTAAGAGTTGTTATCACCATTCCTATCTGGATAAATCAAAGGACAAGAACTTCAAAAGATTAGACTAGGCTGCACAGATTCTGTGCAGTTAAAAGAGCCACTTTGAAGGTAGGCTACAAAGACAGTGGAAAATTAAGTCAGTCAGAGTTGAAATCCTGTGTTTGGGTTGCAAGTAATCAATGTGTTGTGGTGTTTTAAGACGCACTGCATAGCTTTGTGTTTCATTGTAGCAAAATGATTTAATGGATTATTTAATGCCTCACAGGTAACAGAGTGTTGCAGTGCTCAGATTTTTTTTAACATGATCTGCTGTGGTTCACGTTCAGACACAGAAGTGCTCACCCACGTGTGTCTGCATGTTTTTGCAAGAACCGCGAAATTGAAACTATAGGCTACATCATTGAAGTGAGATATGGTAATTCCTTTGAACGGTAAGAAGTGTACATTATGGGTTAGGCGTACCCATTTATTGCACTGGGAGAATGTGTATGAGAGGGTAGGAGTGGCTACAGTGGATAAAGCGGCACAAGGCAACTTGTATTTTTTGTCTTAACAACACCAAACTTGGCACATCACTCACTTGTGCAATGAGCACGACACGTACCAATTTTGAGTTCAGTCGGACGAGTTGTATGGGAATTATTCATGGAACACACACACAGACACACAGGTAGACATTCCCCTTATACGTTATTGTCATTGAATCATTTGGCTCTATACCGCCATCTACAGGCCAGTGGACGTCCCCCCCAACACACACACACACACACACACACACACACCTACAGATAATCATACAAAGTCATACAAGATACACAAACACATACACATACTGTCACATTTACATACACACACACACACACACAGAGGTGCTTGGTTACACATACCATTCCCACAAACAAATAACTGCCTACAACTATGCAATTGGGCAACCTTTTCCTGGAAAAAAAATCTTTGTACAGGCACTGTCCTTGTTGAATTCATGGGAAATAGTTGATAATTGTAAAGGGCAGAGGTTCCCCACTTATGCTATTCTTCTAATGTCACTGACCACAGTTTATAAAAGCTATAAAGCTATCTAAAAGATATAAAGCTATCTAATTTTAAAACTTGTTACAAAATATTGCTTTAAGAGGGGTGTGATTCATCACATGATGTAATTTGTGACCAGTTTGCCTTCATAATGTTTCTTCTTTGTATCAGAGATGGGTTGGACCAGTCCTGATCTTCAGCAGCTTTGACGTTCAGGAGAAGATTCCATCCCTAAAAGTGATGTGTGAGAAGAATAGGGCATCTTCCAACCTACATGGCAAGAAGACTGAGGACCTCTGCCACAGTGTGAATATCCAAGGCCCTGGGTCATTGTTCTGTCTGCCAGACCATAATTTCCCAAATTCTCTTGCCGTTATAGGAAACACAATCACTGGCAACATTTCTGCACAACATATCTCCATTGATTCAGTCACTGTATCTGAGGAAGAGGTTGCTAAAATGCCATCAGATGCAAGTGAAATAGAAGTCTCCATTCAAGGAGAATATGGCAATGAGCACTGGTTAAACCATGTGGAAAACTATGATATTGAACACATCTCACTGGACTCATTTGAGTACTCTGAAGATGGATACCCACCTATGAGACTTGATCTTGACACAGTTGACAGTGGCTTCCTTGAATCTGACTGCAGTAGCCCTATCTTTGAGACACTCGGTACAAGAGAGGTCTCTGATTCAAGCTATGTAAAACAGTGGGTAGTGCATACTATGGATAGTGGTCAGTGAGTGCATGGCTGCATTAACAAGTCAAAGGCCCCTGGGCACAAATTTTTGATGGGCCTAATAGTCAACATTGTTGGTGGTCGGGCTATCTTTTTGTAATATCCCATATTGAAAGTTCTATTAATATCATATGCCTCAGCCTATAATATGAAGACCAACATTTAAGGATAAGGAATCCTTGAAGGAGTAAACATATCATTGACTGGCAATAGGCTACATTTTTTTTATTTTTCTTACCTTTTCTTGTCTGTGTGAACTTTGCACTCCAGAAAAGCCTGGAACACTGTCACCAGTAGTGTAACTTTTAGTTGATAAATATAAACTGAAATTTAGAGCAGTTCCAATTGTTGAAAGAAATTAACTTTCTTTCAAAGCAATTTGTGGGGTAGCCTACCTGATTTAACTTCAGGCTTGAATTTGTGCTTGATATAAAAGAGAAAAAGGTTCTCCCAACTCATTTGCACTTAGAGACCTATCCCGCACTCAATAGACAAGAAGCGCCCACTAGGCTATAAGGCATCACAAGCTCCCAATGACCAGTTTGAGAGAATGAACAAGTAGGCCTTTTTGATTTTCAAATATTTTTTATCTTCATTTCTATCTTTAGCCTCAAGGTCTTGCCATTCCAGGCTTACGTTGGAAACCTGCCATTATGAATAAAGAGGGGGAAGCATGCACACTGGTTCATTTCTTTGTAGGCTGGACCTACTGTATTATTTCTTTCTGACGCTTCAGCCACATGGCCTTAATGTCAAAAATAATATAACACAAAATGCATGGATTGTTCTGTAGATTATATCCTTGTTCTTGGGTTTTCCTTGTTAATGTTAGCACCTTGAGACAATTCTATTGTAAATGGCGCTGTATACATATAATTGAATTTAATTGAATTATTAAGTTCAATTACAACAGGCTACTATGGAATTATCTGGACTATCAAAAATGGAGTGGAGAAATCCTTTGGACAGTTACACTGTAAACCCCTACTGCTCAGTGAACTCAAAATTGTTGTGGAAACTGAAGATTGGAACTTGAAATATTTCAAGTTTTTAAAAAATGTAAGTACTTTATGCTAAGTAAATCTGAGCTAATGATTGTTAGATCTGAATGCTAGTCATTATCACAGAATGCATAAACAAAAACAATTTGGCAGTTAAATCCAAACTGTGATTCAAGTGGCACTCAGTGTCACTATAATATGAAATGTAGTTTACATTGAGAGCACAGCAAAATAGAAGGCAGGGGTCGAGAAGACATTTGTTTTTGTTTTTGTTTTTTTGTTTTTAAACTTCACCATGACATTTTTTGTTTATCTCTTATCACATTGCAAAACTGCAAAACGATCTGCAGCTCCTCCTCCAGTGCACCCATTAGAGTTGACTGAGCTTAAATTCATCATGATTGGGTCATGATTTCAGGAGGCGCAATGTTAATGACGTTGAACGCTTGAAGGCTTGCCAAGGAGCAGTGAGGTTATTTTTCTTACCCTTACTTCTACCTGTTAGTGTAGAAGACTACCTGTTCTTATCAGCCTCATTTCTGATGTGGCCATGTGGTGTGTTTCTCAGGTTAAACCCCTAAAATAAAAAATATGATTATGGTCTTAATGTTTGTTTTCACACAAACCAGCTTGCAAATGTTTTTAATAGCCTAGATGTCATTTGGGGCTGATATCTTGTCAAAATTTAGCTCATCATTGGGGGACATGAGGGCATAAAACAACTACAAACCAGCCTAGGCTGGTGGCTGTTTTTTACCAGTTCTTGATGGTCTTTGCTGGTCTTATTGGTTGGGGTAAAACTTGGGATTGCTGGTGGGACCATCTTAGGAAGCTGTCATGTTGGTCTGACAAGCTAGTCTATGTGAGTGTGCTGGTTTATGTTGGCCATTCTGGTGACCAGCCTGTTAAGCTTATGGTTTAAGATGGTTTCTAGTAAATCTCCAGCTAAATGGTTGTACAAAACAAATACTTTTGCCACTCTGATTACAACAACAATTACTCATATTTCTATGGTGCTTTTCAAGACATCCGAAGCACAACAATGACTCAGTCTCACAGACAAAAAATAGGCTATAGGCCTAATAAAACCATTCAATTCAATTCAATTCATTTCTCATAAACACATTGCTATCTCTGATTTCTCTAATGCAAAAAGAGACTAGGCCTACAGCCTAAATTACCTAAAAACTGGCTATGCGAGCAGGTCTGTGCAGACATCAAAAACACCAGTTGATATGTTTTTTACCTGATTAAATAGCCTAAGAGTAGGTTGGCTTACACTGTGGTAGGTGGTAGATAACGGACGTAACGGTTGTTCTATCGCAGTACCTCCTCATTAGCAGAACTGCATGGCAGCAGCCAATGGGCAGAATAGAGTCCAGTATGGACCATGAACCTAAAAAAAGAAAAATGATCTTAAGCATCTTCAAACATGTTTTTTTTGTTTGTTTTTCTATGTGCCCTAGGGGGCTCAATACAAAAGGCCTTTTACAATACACAAAACATGAAAATGATAAAATATTATTTGCCAGTAAGCCTACATATTTTCTTCAAATTGCTAAGTCATAGCAGTATTCCACCATCATGATTCTTATGCCAGACAATCTCCCCTACCCAAATGATACACTTTCTAAGGTGAGATGTCAGTAAAAACAAAACAAAAAATCATATACTTAATATTTTTCCTTGATGTAAAGGCTGGTGTATGCCATGAAATTAGATTAGGCTGCATAAAAATAGAAAAATAAAAGTAGTGCAATAGTTACTTTCCATGGTAACTAGTTACTTTTATACATCAGTGACTCAGTTACTAACAATGTTTCTTTTTGTGAGAAGTAACTGGTAACTATAACTAATTACTTTTTTAAAGTATCTTGCCCAACACTGATCTTCAGCCACATTGGCCAGTTCTGGTTCAGGACCACCCTCATCTTTGCCTCCAACGGCCCCATCTCCTGTGGACCAGGTTTCTTCTCTATGGTGGCAAGTTTCTTTGGCACCATAGCATCCACACCCAGGTCCAGTCCAGTGGCAGGAGCCAGTCCAGTGAACCAGGAGCATTCCAGATGGGATCAGATGTGTTCTCCCATCTTGGTGCAGCAACTGCACCTCTCAGAATAAGATCTCCCTGCTCAGAATAATTCACTGTGCTGAAAAATTCACCACTACCAATTTGCTTGGGCAGTGGCAGTATAAAAAGTCCTGTAGAAAGTGGCAGTATAGAAAGTCCTTTGCAGCTCTGTAGGGATCTTGACCTTTTTTAGCCTCCTGAGATGGTGGTCTTACCTTTTTCACCATGGTGGAGATATGTGATGACCATGACAAATCTTCCTGAAGTTGCTCACTCTCTCCACTGGGGCACCACAGATTTTGAGTGGTGTAATGTGGCAGTTTCTCCCTCCTGTAGTCCACCACCAGCTCTTTGGTTTTGGCTTTGGTTTATGCTCAAAAACATGTCTCAAAAACATGCTCTCAATTTGCCCTCCTACTTAAACACAATAAATGTCCACAACAAAACAAGGTAGTCTTGAGCCTTTCTTTTCATAGCATAAACAATGCATTTGTCAAAGCACCAGTCCACTGTGCTAATAATGTTATACCAGCACAAACTCCATGGAGGGCTTCTTTGTGCGGTTGCTCTATGATTAGAGGCGTCACCATAGAACAGGACATGCATCTTTCAAAGTCATATACCCTGAGCATTCAGAGGCCTGGCAGAAAAAAATGCTTCCATAAAAGCTAGGTACAGTATTTTCATGCCAGTGAAACAGTCTTTAACTGAACAAAAAAACAACAAGTGAACTGAACAAGTACATCTTTTTGGGTTGCCTGGCTCCTAACAAAAAGTAAGAAACTATTTACAGATGTTTTCAAAAAGTGTATGGTAGTTGGATTTGAGACACTGGCCAAACACAAATATATAGGCAGGGTAATAGCTGCTGTTGAAATTACCAGTAATATTGTCTGTCTTTGAGAAATTGATGGGGTTATTTAAAAGGCCTGGAGATGTTTCTTCCAGGTTCCTGTGCAAATGAAATTTGATTTCCAGGGTGCTGAGAGCTTGAGCAGCTTTTGGGTGGCTTGTCCCCAAGATTACAGCACACTGAAGAAGTTGGCCATATATGTCCTTACCATGTTCGGGTCAACAAAGCTGAATTCTCAAAGATGAATTCTGTCAAGACACATTTGTGGAACCAACCGTCAAACCAGTCTTTCAGGATGGCATGCAAATAAGCTAACATGTAAACCCCAATGTGCAAAAGTCAGCGTTAAAGTGAAATGTCATTTATCCTATCAAGAAATGTTTCAAATTTCATGCTTACAATTAATATAGAAAACTCAACTGTTTTGTTTGACTGAGTCTTGAAATAAATGGCATTTAAGAGGCCTAATTATGTTTTCTGTTTTTTGTCATGCTGGTTTTCGTATGCTGTTGGAATTGAGTTTAGTTTTGTGCACAAATGAGAATGAGAATGAGAATAACAATGATAAAATAGCAATGGTCAAACTAGAAGTCATATAGTTCAGGAAATCATTCTCAGGACAGCACATACAATAAATTACGGGGCAACCTCTTTTTTTTCATTTGCAATTTTGTGACTCAGGCATTAGTTTTGAAGATATTCAAGGTCCCTGTTCATGTTCATTTTACAAGTTCATGTAAATTAGTCTGTAAAATTAAATGTTTTGGTTTAATTAAATATAGCCACCTTCCAACCCATGTGTGTTGCGTGTAATTTATTTAAATGCAATCATGATCTTTGAGTCCATGTATGTATCCATTTACTGATGCTACTGCAAAGTCAAGTCTGATTAGTCATACCTAGTCTTTGTAAATTGTGCATTTAAAAAATGTCTGATTGATTCAGTGCATCTATCTGCATCTATAATACATAGGCCTGGTATATAAAGGTGCCCTGCCATGCATCTATACGGTATTTTAAATTGTTCTCTCCAAAGATGGTATGTAATTGGTAAGGCTGAAAACAGTCCAAGGGGACTTTATTTATATTGCAGAATTGCAAGGGGAGAATTAAAAATTTTGGAATATTACATTTCAGAGAAAGTGTCACAGGTGGCCCCAGTGTTTTTGGATGAGCAATTAGGGCCTTACTGTGTGCAGTCCATTGCATGTGATTTCCTCTGTGTATGAGAACATATTGCAGTCTTTGTTGCCATTACCTTTTGCCCTACTTGACTCTTTAGATTCTCTGGACAAACCTGGCAACCCATTTCTTGTCTCACCCCCATGCCCATATTTGTGCTGTGTCTCCTTCCTTGCTAGTGTAGTTCAATTGTTTCATTATAACTGGTTGTCATGCTCCACCCCTTTGCCCATATGTGGACAAGACTTCCTGTCACAGACAGATTAATACACAAGAACAGATGATTGCCTTTGCATCTTTGGCCATGGTTGTAATTAACAATTAATGGCTTAACGCCTGGCCACGCCCTGATTGAGGGGTAGAAAAGCCAGTTTGCGCAAGGAGACGGTTCGGCTGGATTGGAATCACCACTTGCCTGGCTGCCGGTGCCTCACTGCCATTCCAAGTTCAGCGCACTCTACTACTCTGCAAAGGACCGTAATTGTTTTACCGCCTGGTGTGAGTGCCGTTATTGCCACTTGTGTTGTCCTACTGTGCCTAAGCATTTGGGCTTGTGTTCATCTTTGCATCCAGAAGGCCAGGTTCCCAGGCCTCCCTTGTTGAAATGCTGGTGTACTGCAGCAGAATCTCACTCCACGCATCGGCCGTAACTAAACCGCACTAAAGTGTGAATGTGTTGTTGTGCTGTTATCTGAGGTGCCAGTGGTCATTGTGGTGCTCTCTTTTAGCATCTGGCATCTCTCTTGTGCTCCTGATGTCTGGCACTCTCTGGAATACTGTGGCTGCACTCACTATTACTGTTTGAAGGGCCGCAATTATATTTTACTGTGTTGGTGTGCGTGTCTTCCCTGCTACTTGTGGTGATGGTGGTCATTCTGGGTGTTCTCTTCAAGCCTCTTCTATTCAATTCAATTCAATTTTATTTATACAGCGCCTTTTACAATAGTATTGTCTTGTGGCGCTTCACAGAAGGAGCACCCAAGAGCAACAGGGGCAAGGAAACACTGCCTTATGTTCAGTTAATCTAGGAAGAAACCTTGGGCAGATCCACGACTCAAGGGGCTGACCCAACTGCCGGGGGTTATGCAGAAAAATTACAATCAGTGGTAACCATGACAGACTACAAGTTGCCAATGGTTTTAGCTGAGGTTTGTAACAGTTCATAATGGAGTATTATCCCACTTTACATTATATGGTAGTCAGTCTATAGGTGGTTATCAGGAATTATGGCTGGACAATGTAGCAGTGGCCAGACATAGTGTCAAACTCAAAGGAGTGAGATGGGTCATGGCGGTAACAGTAAGGGTCCATTTGACAGTGCCATTGTGAGTGGGGGGGGGTACTCCTCACAAAGCCTCAAGGAAGGGGAAACGGGCCTAGCATGGGCATCCAGGAAGGGCCTCTATGATGGAGAGTCGTTCCTGACATGGGCCTCCCTTAGTGTTAGTTGTAGTCCACTCAGGAGGGGAGGGTGAGAGGAGTCCGCCGGAATGAGGTAGGGATGAAACTCAGCACAGATAATTGTGGACAGAGGAAGAAAGTGAATTAGGGCAGGTTCTCACATCAGAGAGTAAATGTGTAATTTGGGCATACATATATATATATATATACATACATATACACACACACACACACAAATACACATACAGACACATGCATACATACACACACACACACACATATATGTGTAAAACTCTTCTAGCCATCTCACTCCTTGACTTTAACACTATGTCTGGCTACTACTACTACTACTACACTGTCCAGCCATAATTCTTGATAACCACCTACAGATTGACTACCATGTAATGTTATGGAACAATATTTTGGAACTATTATGATGCTTAGCTAAAACCATGGACAACTTGTAGTCAGTGTCACCCGTTCTCTCCCTGATCACTTGCCCCTCCCACTCACTCACGCTAATCTGGTTCAATCATCACTCTCACCTGTTACTTGTTACCTGTTGTCTGTCTTCCATTTAAACCCCTGTCTTCCAGTGTTCCCTGTCAGACCGTCCGCGAACCTACTGCTACTCACGCAAGGCAAGCATTTCGATTTTCCGATTCCCATTTCCCGTATATCCTGTGTGTCTGTCGCCTGTCTGTTCCCGTATTCCTGTCCTGTTTCCCTGCCTGCCCCGTCCTTTGTTTCCTGTTACCAGCCTGACTGCTTCCCGTTGACGACCCCGGACCGATTGACCACCGTGCTGTTCTCCTGCCCCTGGTAACGACCTCCGCCTTTCCCCGTTCTTCTGTTCAGGCTTTTGACCTCCGCCTGGCCATGACCTATGCTCTGCTCCCCAGTCCTGGTTAACCGACTCGCCACCCGAAGAGCATCCACAATTTCCCTTTCCCTGTTTTCCCTTAATAAACTGTGTTTTACGTGACGCATTTGGGTCCGACTCGCTCTGTTCCGTGACATGACCCCTGGCAGTTGGGTTAGCCCCATGAGTTGTGGATCTGTCCAAGGTTCCTAGACTAACTAAACATAAGGGAGTTTTTCCTTGCCCTCGTTGCTCTTGGGTATTCCTTGCTGTAAATTGCCATGAGACAATACTATTGTAAAAGGCGTTGTATAAATATACTTTATTGAATTGAACTGAAAGACTCAACCGTTTTTTATGCAAACACTTTGTGATATACTCATCTCTTCTCTTAATCCAATGACATTTTTCCCTAAAGATTTTCACACCGGGGTATTATCATGTGCAGATGTCTAAGATCACATTAGAATTACAGTACGTCCCACCCTTAATGTTTTATTCAATGAAATAAACCCAGATTAGTTTTTCAGTGTCTAGAAAAAAGCCAAAGTCATCTTTAATGCGAATCCCTCACATTTTTAAAACTTCACCTTCTTTAAAGCAGAGGATGAAATGTAGAAAAAAAATATTTTTGTTGCGATAGTATGCCACATTGTGGAGCGCATACATGTATAAGCTAGCTTCTCACTTTTACCATCCCCTTAGAACAGAACAAGTGAAAAAATGAACAATCTTTGCCAAAGGAGTCAAAAAGGTAATGTGAGTATCTTCATTAATCTTCTGGAAGGATAGCCGTTAACAGCTTTACACTGTTCGATCAAACATTTCTGTCAGTGTTCCTTTATCCAAGAATATCAAAGAGTTCATAGAAGTTAAATAGGTGATATAAAATATATGTTTAGAACAAGTGAGTGTGAAGAACTAACCACTTCAAAGCTTTGGAAGTTTAGTCCATGAAGAAAGATATGAAGAGTTCAGATGCAAAAAGTAATGAATGTGTAATGAATGAAGAACATTTATATAATTGTATATAATTTTATATAATAACATTTATATAATTGTGATACACATATGAATGGATTGTTTTGGCTTGGATGTGTTTTAAATTACAGTTTGACAGAGATCACTTGCAAATTATTATTAAAAAACATTTTTCATATTTCTAAAAATGGACTTGGAGGGTTTTGCATCTGAACTCCTCATATGTGATGAAGAAATTTGAACCTGTTGAGGAGTGAGTTCTTTTTATAATGCTGTGAGAGTTTTTTTCCCCTGTCCTTCTAGAATTCTATATGAACATTCTATAGCTTCATAGAACTTCTGAGGGTAATTGTTGCATCATAATAGGAACTCTCAATTTGAAAATGTTCTAATCACATATTTGTGATCGTACTCCCTCGGGACCAGCCACAGCTCATCACATATTTGTGATCGTACTCCTCAACAGGTTAAAATGATATCTTGTCTTTGGGAGTCAAACACAATTTTGGCATTGTGTGACCCTGCAACAAATAGCTGTCAAATGGACCCTTACTGTTACCCCCATGACCCATCTCATTCCTTTGAGTTTGTCACTATGCCTGGCCGCTGCTACATTGTCCAGCCATAATTCCTGATAACCACCTATAGACTGACTACCATGTATTGTAAAAGTGGGATAATACTCTATTATGAACTATTATGAACCTTAGCTAAAACCATAGGCAACGTATAGTCTGTCATGGTTACTACTGATTGTAATTTTTCTCCATGACCCCTGGCAGTTGGGTTAGCCCCTTGAGTCGTGGATCTGCCCAAGGTTTCTTCCTAGATTAACTGAACATAAGGGAGTTTTTCCTTGCCCCTGTTGAAAAACTGAATTAACTGCAGTTCACTAAGCGGAGCTTCAAAATTAACCTATAAATCTATTTGTTACAATGTCTTTTTTTGTATAATGTACAATGTGGATCAAGGCTCAAAACCCTTGAAATAGAGGCAAGATGCAAAGTATAACTGTGTTTATAACTGGGACTGATTTTTAATTCCAATGTCATGTTATGGTACTAGCCAGGTGTGCATTTCCCAACTATGAATGAATGAACTATGTAGGTACGGCTGTTTCCCAAAAATCGCCAACCATCATGGTACCATGGAAATGAAATACTACACTGGTCTGTGCCATCTTTGTCCCTACTAGCATGTTTGCAGATGTTTCAGAGGTTTCGGACACGTTCGTGAACACTGAGAACTTAAAACAATGACAGCGTTTTTATGTTTTACGATGGTCTGTTAGTCAAATATGCAGATTAATTTTATTTAATTTTAGTAAAAATTATACCTGTCAAGTCTCAGAAAACTGTCATTGTAACTCCAAAACACTTCTGAAATGTTATTGAACCAACTATCTCACGTTAACTCCTGAACTACCCACTGCATCCAACTGTTGCAAACCATATTCAGCAACGCGACTATAAACAACAGTAGCCTTGGGTAAAGGTGGTGTAGTAAATTCATGTGAGTATATGAGGAAATATAAGACATATTAGCAATATCAAATTCATTCAGTGAGTAGCCTAGATACCAAAAAAACTGACTAACAAGGGTGGTGCCAGAGTTTAAGGCCATGCACTTCACATGCACTATTTCAGGCAGAATAGTGTGTGGCACACCATAATCCTTGTATATTTATAATTTATCCTGTTAAAAACAATACAAGGAAGACAATGACATTTTATTGTCAATGCCGCCTTTGTGATATTTCTTCTAGTGCATATAGGCATTAGTTAGGGTGACCAGATTTTCCTAGTCTAAAACCGGGACACTTTGCACGTGACCTGCATGCACACACATTTTTGACATAAACACACGCCTTTTAAATAGGTATACAAGTAGTTTTTTGTTATCTACATGTAGGCTACTTCTATCACAATTAAGTTAAATTAAGAAAGTCAGACAACAGACAGATTTGTGGTGATAGGAAATAGGCCAGGCTATAGCCCAAATTTCAACTGGTTTATTTCACTTGTTTGTGAAAATGGCAAGAAAATGCATATGCATATTGTAATATCAATATTATATGCATTAGAAGATGATTTAAAAAAAAATAATAATATGTCTTGTAACAGGAATGAGCGCATATGAAATCATTGTAACCTATAACTTTTACCCAAAATGCCTCTATTTAACCTTAACCAGTATATTGAGTGCTTGGACAACATGATGTACTGAACAGTGTTTACTGGCCGTGGCGGCTGCGCCCACACCGATGAAGACTGCAGATATCTCAGGCTGCAGGCTGCAGGCTACAGGATGTTCTGAGTCTTACTGTTCTTGTCTTTGTGTGTACCTCTCTATCACATTAAGAGCATCTCAGTAATTCTGTACAAATGTTTATTGCCACAAATGGTTTTGGTTTTCCCACAGCCTACACTACCAGCAGTAGCATCTTCGGCACCACCATCAAATTAACCAATACATTTCAGAGAAAATCATGGATATAAACAAATGAATAAAAAAAATATATAATCAGATTAACTTATTATAAGTATTTTTGTTCACACTGCATTGAAGCTCAAATACCTAATTAAGTCAAAGGTTTTCAAAAAAATATGTGTTTTGTAAGCAAGTGTGAGGATAGTAATTTAATGAATGTAAAAGTAAGTTTCACACATTCCATCTGATTCACTTAATATTAACTCCAAATGCAACTGTTGCACACAATATGGCCATGTTATCTCCAGTTAAATCCAATACAGACCATCTGAGACAGTAAAACCTGTACAGACCATTTAAGACCAATTGAAATAATATCTTGATCATCTGACACCATTTGAGACCAGTAAAACGAGTTTTTTTTTTCAATTGGACCATACATATACAGTTCAGTTGAATACAATCCAGTTACGCGCCAGTAGAATGTGTTACAATTTCAATAAGAACCAGTTGACTTTTATATTGGTTTTTAAATTGCTTTTATATTGTTTTTTATTGGTTCTACTGGTGTTCAACTCAAAGTCTACTGGAATTTTTAAACTGGTTTTCAACTGGAATTTCCACTAGGGGGTGCAATTCCATAACTGACAAAACAGGCCAGACACCATGGTCCTCATTTTTTTATTGTCCAGACATTCCTCCATGTCATGACAATAAAGTGAAATTTCAGCTCTAATACTAATACTTACTCTAAAACTTTAGTTTCTGAGATATGGCTCTTAGTAATAGACATGGCCAAGAATAACACTGCAAATTTCAGTTTTTCATACACTCATCTCTTAATGCAATGACATTTTTTCATGAAAATTTGCACACTGGGGTACCATATTTAGCCTGATGCATCAGTTGCTTTCACGTTGTATCACTTTGTGCAAAGCATCTAAAACCTATCAACTGGCATATGTTCACTCCAAGGTAGGCAGATGCTTTTTGCTTCATCCAACCACTACTGTTTGGTTGTGACGTATGTTAGGTTTGAATTTAACGTTATCGCTTTCAGCCCTTTTTCTTGGTGCAAGAATGACACAAGCGCTTCAAACCAGGAGAACATGCCAGGCAGTTTAGAGCTCTTCCAACGCAACAGTATTTGCCGTTTGGCTATGAGAATTGCAGTAACATCAACTTGGTGGCTGGTAAATATTCCCACTGCAGGAGATGCATCAAATACGGCAATAAAGAGGTATGGGGAGATGGAAATATTCAGGACTGCAGAAAGAGTGTTAAAGTTTGGGGCAGGAGAAAAAAGTGTGTATTCTCTCATTCTTTTGTTTTTCCATCATTTGTTTCTAAAAAATGTAGTTATACTTTGCATCTTGCCTCTATTTATATATACACACACTATAATGTAAACTTACTGTGTGTGAAATAGGCCTGCAACTTCACAAATAAGGTTTTCCTTTGTTTTTGTCAGGATCTCGCTCCCTGGGACCTTGGCCGCCCTGCTGGGCTGGCACTGCACTGCAGTCTCTTTGTCTGTTTGTATTGTCTATGTGCCTCTGTTTTGTTTGCCTGCCCTGCCCCTTTCTCCTCCCCTGCTCCACACCTGTGCCCCATGATCCTGTTCCCTTGTAATGAGTATCAGCTGCTTCCTGTTTTGTCCCGGTGTTCCTATTCCCTATTTAAACTCTAGCCTGTTCTCTGTCCCTTGTCTGATCGTCTGACCTTGTACCTCATGTTTGTAAGTTTGTTGCCCAGTTCCGATTGCCTGCCTGTGAGTTCTGTTTCCCCTTGCTCTGCCTTTGTTCTTGTTCTCGAGTTTGTCTCACTGAATTCCTCTGAGTTTTTGTTTTCCCGAACCTTTTGGATTTTTTGGATTTGAACTGCTTAATTTACGATCTGGATGTTTAGTTCTTCTGTGAAACCTCCTTGGCTGATTGATCCCTGACTGGCGCTTATTCTGCTGAATTTTTGTGTTCTTCCCTGAACCCTGCTTTGGAAACCTTTTATTGGATTATTTGTGTTTTTTTGCTAATTAAGATCTTCTGAGCTTTTTCCCTTTTTTCCCCATACTGTATCTGATCACTGAGCCTGTACTAAGAATAAACTTCCTGCACCGATCTGCATTTGGGTCTCCATCTGTATCCTAACAGTTTTATCTTTTCAGAAATAAAAGAGGGCTGTGTCCCCCGTTACTACCCATCTGAGAATAAATGCACAATCAAGATGGGAAGAGAGACAGGCAGGGAGAGAGAGAGTTTGTGATTTGTTTCTGGGCTAGAAATGACTAAAACCAAATTCTCAGTGTCCCTGGGGTCAATAGGAGGCATCATGGATGCACTTTGGTTAGAATCACTGTGAAACACACATACATAACAAACATCAACATTTTCAACATCAGTTAAAGTCCACAATTAGTCCTTAAACAACTCCTTAAATCTGAGGTGAGTGTGTGCGGGGATTCAGTGTACATGCATATGTGTGCAAAGTATGCAGAAGGGCAGCGCTAGGCTCGCACCTTTTGTCTGTCTTTCTTGGTAGAGGCGATCCTCTTTGTGTTGTGCAAAATGTGGGAAACGTAGGAGGCGTCCCTCCACACCCTGTGATTCTCCTCTTCCAGTTTGTTTCTTGTCTGCCTAGACTGAAGGTCCTGCCTGACCTCCGGATCCTAGCTGCTTTGGGTTTATTCTGCCCTACAGCAGGTCCACTAAATTAAAATAGTCATTATACATCACTTATTAATACTATATTCTGCACGAGCTTATTCTAGCCATAGTAGACCACTAATTAAGAAATTTGGCAGTATTACTTCCTAATTACAGCTTCTTCATAGTAATTAAGTTAGTTGTTGTATATGAATTATGATATTAATATGCTTTGTTCAGTAAGGGGCTTATGAGGTGCTAGTACAACATAAACAGGTATTCTCGGGAACAATTATTCTCAATCAAAAAAATGTAATTAGGACTTATTTGGACAAGATTAGAACTTGTAGCTTTGGGTTTTGTTCCTATGAATAGACTATCTTTTCTCAGAGTTAATGGTCTATTATGGGTAGAATAAAGTCATGCAGAATAAGGTATTAATACGTTATTTGTAGTGACTAACAAATGGCTAGTATTTTATTAATTTGCATATTAATAAGCAGCTTGTTAATGGCGGATCTCTGTGTGCTATATAAAGTGTTACCCAAATTTCTTTAGCATTACTTTTTGTCCTACTTGAAATGTTCTATGTTCCATAGCAACTTCAATTATATTTTTCTTGTCTTGCTGATGTGTGAGAACAGTTACTTATCACGAAGCAATTTTGTCTCAGCAGTCAATATAGGGGTCATTTGGCAAAGTCAGATTTCTTCCAAAGAAAAGTTCAGCCGGAGTGAGACCTGTGGTTCTGTTTGGGGTGGTAAGCTGCATTAGTAAAACAACAGAAAAATGTGCTGCCCATTTACCACTATGCTATTCTAAGCAGGCTTTAAGACCTGCCTTGAGAACTCTGTTGTGGGTTTCAACATAGCCAGAGCTCTGTGGTCTGTGTTGGAGGTGGAGTTTCTGTTTAATCCCCAGACTCTTTAGGATGGTCTTCAAAACACGTGCTTTAAAGTATGAACCTTGGTCACTATCAATCTGTAAAGGGAATCCCCATCGGGGCAAAATGTGGGTGTACAACACCTTTGCAAAAGGTGATCAGTTCAGTCCATGAAAATGCCACTATTTGTGATGTCAATTGTCTGTTGGTCACTGTCAATATTATTCTGGTCCTTTTGATCTGCAGCTGGCTTCGTAGCCTTGTCTGCAAGATCATTCCCTTTGGCCAGTGCATCTTTTGCAATGCACACTGTGTCCTATAACTTTCAATGCAGTGTAATCAATTGTCAATTGCCATGAGCCATGTTTGGGCACAGGCCACATGGGGGAATTTGTGAAAGAAGAACATTTCTTAATCACACACTGTGTTTCCAACATATCCACTATGGCCTTTGCACCTTTCACAGCTGCTCGTTTCAAAGGGTATTGTCGAACAGGATCATGAATGGGACCTGAAACACTTACCGGTTACCTTTCCGGGGGAAAGGTAAGTGGAAAGGTAACGTAACCTCCTAATCCTTCAAAAGTGTTGGTCTTATATCATAGTCGGTAAGTCTAGCTCAGTAATTGAGACAGATGCTCCAGTGTCTATTAGCATAATGCAGTCTCGGTCTCCAAGAGTTGTGCTAACAAATGGGTGAATGTCTGAATAGGACCATGCCAAGGAGGCCACTTGGCGCAATTGTTCATTCAGATTGGCCTTGGCTAAAGGTCTTAGAAGTGTTAACATCTCAGCACTGGAGTTTTTGTTATGTTCGCAAGCTGGTTTAGAGGTATGAAAGCCGTCATCAGCCATGCTGGTTTGTCTTGGACAGCAGCAACTTTTGGCCTATCAGAAGATAGTATCATATGATTTTCAGCTGTCAACTCAAAAATGCTCAACAGTCCTCAATCATTGGAAGGCCAATTTCTGAGGGTATTTCTCATTCAGGTTTTTAGCTGCAGTGTCAAGAAGCTAGAATCAATACGATATCAGGGTGACAGGCAGACAGAACTCTATGTTTCTCTTCGAATTGGGCAGCAAAGGATGTGAAGGACTCTTTTGGTCCCTGAACACAATTAGGGACAGAAGCATGAGAAACAACACAGCCTCATGGATCGATACCATCACATTCTCCACAATGTCCGACAACTTGGTGTTGTATTTTGTTGTCCCCGCCCCTGAGTTTGTTACCCAAAGGCCTAGCATTTGTTTCCTTGTGTGTATGTGTAAAGGAGGTGACCTCGTGGCCCAGGAGTTGTAGACACATCAGATACAAAAAAGTTTAATGAGTGGCAAAATATTTTATTACAATCAAAATCCCTCAAATAACCGTGTGAAATCAATTTTCTAAACACTAAAAATGACAAAAGAAATTAGGCAGGTATTAGACAAAATAGGACCAAACAAACTAACAAACAAAATCTGACAAAAATCAAAATAACGTGCGGTGTGTCACACAGCTGACTCTAAATAAACACTGCTTAGAAAACCCGACGACTCTCAGCAGCCGTGAGTGTTACGAGCCCCCCTCACGTCCCCGCACCGGGACTTAAATAACAGGTGAGGTCTCAATCTCACTCAATTAACAGGCTCAATTAAATAACTAGGTCAACAATGACCAGGGTACCCCTACCGCACCTGCGGAACGTGAGGCGCACACGCCCCCTTTTGTGCGACACACACCACACCATACAAATCATATCCTAAAGAAAAAAATAAAGAAACTACCATAACAGAACTAATGTG
Organism: Tenualosa thibaudeaui; assembly: GCA_027481765.1. Classification (NCBI taxonomy): domain Eukaryota; kingdom Metazoa; phylum Chordata; class Actinopteri; order Clupeiformes; family Clupeidae; genus Tenualosa; species Tenualosa thibaudeaui. Next base: position 10,553,681 of record JAIFZK010000016.1, on the reverse strand, counting down.
CACTATAAGTTACTGTTATTAAATCAAAAAGACACCATTACAGAGACAAAAAAAGAAACAAAACCAACTATTTCTATAAACACACTTCAATTAATAGTGTGATGCGACGGTGCAAAGTTGCATCGTCACAGTATGTCCATCTGAAAAAATACAATTTTTCTGTCTTGTCTTTGTTTTTATAATACTCCAGTCCCTCTCTCTCCATTTATTTCCCTTTGTATAGCCTGCTTGTAAACACCTAAAGATCAGATGTTGGTTATCAATTTGTGACTGAACTAAAAGCCCCCCTAGGGGTCACATTAAAATACTCTTGATCATTGCCAATCATAGTGATGGCAATCTGCACACTTAAAGGGGTCTTACGAATCCTGAGGTTCCAGTCTTTACTAATTAACAAACAAGTTTAAACTTGAATTTGTCAGATCAAACAACTAGAAAACAACTAGAAAGTATAGCAACTGAAGATATTCATAACCTCTCGGTGACCACAAAAACTTAGCAGTAGCAGTTATTATTGGTACTGGTTAAAAAACACTTTTGTATACTTGCAGTCTATCAATAACATTACATAGAGATTTACCCATTAGATCTGCCTATGGTCCAGAATGCAAGATTTACCTATTCTAAACAACACCACTCCAGAACCACAACAAATAGACCCATAGAGCCGATGCATACTCTTCAGTAATGCTAAGGCCATTTCCAGGAGAAAAACATGCCCCAAAGTCTGATAGAACTACAACAAGTAGTGTGACTTTTATCATGGCAGCAGCTAACTAGGACTACCTTTAGGAGTGCTCTGCCAACCGCATAATGATTTTCAGGCTTGAATCGCAGTAAATCATTTTTTTTTTCAATCTCCATGGGAACCTCCATTTAATAGCTTCCGGTTTGTAGGATGAATTGCAGACTGGTGGCAAACTCCGGAATTCAGAGAACAGGTTCAATCGTTAGAAAGTGAGACTTTCAGCTTAAAAGCATCCACCATTAAATCCAACTAAACAACACAAGTCTACAACTTAAATACACTTCACCAAGTGAGTTGCATACAGTTATCATGCAGTTGAATGAAGTACAATGGAATGTGATTGGTCCTTTACCTGGCACCACTCTGTCTGATGGCCCAAGGACACACCTATGGCAATTAGCATTGTTAAGTAAATTTTTCATCTGGAGTTTTTCAAGAAGTCATGTCTAAGCTAGGCATTAAACAAATTATGTCTTCAGCTCATCACCCTCGGTACCAAGGGGTCATCAAACACTCAAGACTATGATAAGGACTTTTTGCGAGCAGTGTGCCAGTGTTTGGGATGTTGCTATGCAGTTTCTGTTGTTTGCCCTCAGAGATGCTGTGAAAGCATCTACCAGCTTCAGCCTATTCAAGCTAGTATATGGGCATGAAGTGACGGGGGCCTTAAAATCATGAAAGAGAAGTTTCTTGAACCTAAAGGAAAATGTAGTCTCTTGCAGTATGTAGTTGTGTTCAAGGACAGATTGAGCAGCCTTGGAGGTGGTTCACAGGAATATGCAAAAGACCAAAGAAGTCACGAAAAAACACTTTGATAGGAAGGCTGTTGAACATTCTTTTTCTGTTGGGGAACAGGTCCTTGTCTTCGCTGTGTGAGAGGAAGGACTTGGCACTCATTTTTATGGCCCCTACTCAATTGTGAAGAAGGTGGGGGATAGGAACTATGTTGTTAGTACCCCTGATTGCCGCCAGCCAATCCAACTGTGACCTGTGGTAGAGCAACCCACTGAGTTGGATTGTCGAGGTCCAGTCAGTGCATGCCTGCAGAATTCTGCTGCTTTGGCTAACATGGATAATCTACTTAAGCATTTGCTTAACATTTGCTCAACAAGAGGACATAAAGGACTCACATTTCTTTGTTTAGAGACAGGCCAGGGCTCATGCCTCTGGCTGTTCATGATATGAAGAATGGTGATGCCCCAGCCATCAAGCAGCATCCTTATCGTATGCATTCAGCTAAACTTGCTCTGGTGAGAGAAGAGCTCAAGTATATGATGAAGATTGGTGCTGTTCAACCAGCTCAAAGCAACTAGAGTTCACCCATTGTGATTATTAAGCCAGATGGCTCATTTCTGCATTATCAGAAAGTTACTAACACCAATGCATTTCCAGTTCCTGTATTGGAGAAAGATTGGGAAAGCCAAGTTTATATCAAAGTTCGATCTATTGAAAGGATATTGGCAAGTTCCTTTGTCTGATTGTTATGAGGTAGTGTGTTGAGGGTCTTTAGGGTTGGCACAAAGAGGCAGCAAGAAGTCAAAAATGGCAAGACTTGTGATTTATTCCTTTACCACCAGAAGTGATGAGGCATTCCAAACACAAAAAATAGTAAAACATAATAAAGAAAAGAAAAAAAGAAAAATACAAAATACAAAACATTTTTACAAAATGACTGGCTTGGTGCAGCCACAACAAAGCACTTAAACAAAAAACTTAAACAAAACAATAGTATAATTGTAGGAACCTCACACATCTGAGGATACTACAAGAAAGGAGAATACAGGCAGCCTCTCCTCTCCTACCAAAAGTCTCTCTCACAATGAACGCAACCCATTTCATGGTAACTTGAACTCCCCCTGTCATGATCCTGCTCCCCGGGACCTTGGCCACCCACTGGACTCATGCTGCATTGCAGCTTCTGTGTTTGTTTATATTTCCCATGTACTTCTGTTCTGTTTGCCTGCCCTGCCCCTTTCTCCTCCCCTGCTCTACACCTGTGCTCCATGATCCTGTTTCCCCGTAATGAGCATCAGCTGCCTCCTGTTTGTCCTAGTGCTCCTGTTCCCTATATAAACCCCAGTCTGTCCTCTGTTCCTTGTCTGATCGTCTGACCATGTACCTTGTGTTTGCGAGTCTGATTACCTGCCTACGAATTCTGTTTCTCGTGTTTGTCCCCGTTCTCGTTGCTCGAGTTTGTTTCATTGGATTCTTTGAGTTCTTGTATTTTTGAACTACTTGGATATTTTTGGATTTGAACTGCCTTTTTAACGATCTGGATGTATAGTTTTTCTGTGATTCCCTCCTGCCTGCTTGACCCCTGACTGACTTTGTATCCTGCCGATCTTTTGTGTGTTTTTCCCCAAACCCTGTTTTTGGAACCCCTTTTGTTGGATTACTTGTGCCTTTTTGTTAATCACGATCTTTCCCCTTTTTTGTATTATTTTTGATGACTGTAAATAAACTCTCTGCACCGATCTGCATTTGCATCTCCGTCTGAATCTTACACCCCCCTAATTGGAAGAAACCATAAAAACTACTGAGGACAGAGGAGTTCCCACATTACAAGTCAAATATACACCATTATTGACATTATTTCATACCAATAAATATGTTCACATCATCAGGCCTTAAACAAGACATTAATAAATAGATGCATTCAAAAAACACGCCCTACACATCCTCCACAGAGTTAATTGATTTTGCAAGGGCAGAACTATGCCACTTGAGAACACACCCAATGTATATAGCCATCCCAGGACAGGAACGCGCTTCCCTAGAAGTGACCAGGAAGAGCTACCATGGCGTCAAGCAAGTGAGTTCTTAAAACACTGAACAAACACTGCTACACACACCGATCACAGTTGGACACAATATAATGTTACTGAAAGTGTTTTACATGTCACTGAAGCATTTAAAATAAACAAAGATCTTTCTCCAAATGAATGAATGTATGTATGTGTTCCTGAATGCGAGTGAAATGTTTAACGTGGTTTCAACAGCATGTGTGCACCCATCTGTAAACCAACCACATGTACACACGACACACATAAACCAAATACACAGCATTAAGAACATATCAAAAAGCATGACATGATATAACAGGCCTATTGGACATGAATGAATGCAAAAATAAATGAAAGTACATAGCGGCTGCCATTAGGACACAGCGAGAACATGCAATAAGTCGCAGCCTCACACTGATCATGCCGAAGAGGTGTCTGTGCCTGTAGTGTGTATACTGTTTGGGTCTCAGCCCGCTTGCCTCAAAGCTGACACCATTCTTCCATGCTACTTCCATGTTATGGTAAACAATTAGGTTAGGAGTGCCTTTGTACGCAGGGTGTGAGTGAGAGTGAAAATCCCCTAGACAACGTAGAACTTGTATGCATCCAAGGACCCCAATTCCTAACAGTTTACTTTTGTGACTTTTCTGGAAGGGCACCAACTCAACCCCTTTTTTTCCCTCCATTTGTCACAGGAAAATGATGCCAAAATTGAGATTCAGATGTCATTAAATTGGAACCAAAACAGCTAATTTATCTCCCCTCTCCAACTCCAACAAAACTTTCTTCAGCATAGACCTTTACTAATGGACTAGACTTCCACAAAGTATTGAAATTGTTAGTACTCAAAACCACTTGTAAACAAAATTATGTATTTTTTTATATATTTTTTTCACTTATGTAAACTCTTGGATATGCTTTAAAGGAACACTGACATAGAAAAGCTTGATCTAACAGCTCTAAAAGCTGTTACGGGCTGTCCTTCCAGTAGACTCATGAAGATGAGCTTAGATTGATAAGATTAGCTTTTTGGCTCTTATGCTCTGAGGGGATGGTAAAAGAGAGGAGCGAGATCTTCTACATTTACGGGCTCCACAATGTGACATACTATCGCCACAAAAAGAAAAATTTTTCTACATTTCATGCAAAATTGGCATGTTTACATCTGAAACACAATTTTGATTTTTTTTGAACAAGACCACTAACCATTTCATTTTTTTTCATCTTTTCATACATTTATAGAGGACATATCTGCAAAGTTTTGAAAATGTGAGTGTTTCGCATTCAAGATAATTTGAGAACAATATTCTGCTTTAATAAAGTAATCTGGGTTCATTTCAATGAATAAAACATTAATGGTGGGATGGACTGTAATTCCAGTGTGACTGTACCACCCCAGTGTGAACATTTTCAGGGAAAATGTCATTGCATTAAGAAAAGAGATGAGTATATAAAGTGGTTGCATGAAAAACTTAAATTTGCAGTGTTTTTCTTCACCATGTATAATGTATATATATGTATATATAACAAGACACTTCAACCAGTGCTGCATTAACACTTTGCAATGTATTGCTTATATTGACTCTGCACCCTCACCTCATTGTGAGGTATTGTTTCCAGTTTGAGATGTTTTTGAGCCATTTCTCTTGTTTGTTCATAGCAATCATTGTTCTATTGAATACTTGTGAACCTGTTGGTTTCCCCAGACTGTACCTTTTTCCTCAAACCTTTTCTAACTTTTCTAACTCTGTACATACGTATCTCTCGCCTGGTTGTGGTACCTGTGGTATCTACAGTAAAGCTATCGTTCCCTGTACCTGGGTCTGCACCATTATTCAACATTACAGTTCTCATGTTTGAAGATCCATATCTCAGAAAGCAAACATGATATCAAGATGAAATTTGATGTAAGACATGGAGGAATGTTTGGACAAAAAAATCAGGAAAAAATTGATATTGATATGATACTGATATGGAATTGCCCTTTGACAATTTAAATGCTCTGTGTAGACCAGAGATGTGCGGTTAAGCCGGTGGTGCCGTTTAATGTGGGTTCCAGGTGTTCTGAATTTTAGTCTTGGATTAGACATTGGCCTGTTGGGATGCGAAGACTTACCCGTGCTGCATTTCTGTCATACTTGTAGATGGTATCACACCAAGTGGGCTACATAAAACAAAGCTTGCACCATCACCTTCATTCACCTTCATTTACAACGGTCGGTTGCTTGCGCTAGTACAGTCCAGGTCTTGTATCCTCACAACAACACAGCTACCTCCTATCGGGAGGCAAACATCCTAGCAACAACAGAGTGAGTTTCACCTTATACAGGAGCTGAAATTATACCACGATAATAAAAGCTTACTTAAAACGTTAAATAGCACTGCAATTCAGTTTATTCTGAATAACCGTATTTTAATAAAGAAAAGTAGTATGTATAATCTATATTGTATAATATTATCTGTGCCCCGTAAAAAATATAACAGATGACAGATAATTAGATGTTGGTTTTCTGAAAGAATAAACTGTATTTTTGCTCTGGTGCCTGGTGCCTTTTCTTTTTGGGACAAGTTTCATTTCAAAGTTTATAGTCGAGTATTTTTGTGACGTTGTGCACAAAGTATTTGAACTTAAATTTTGGCCTAAAACTAAGTGAAAGCCCCAGCTGTGCCTGACTGAGATCAGTTCACTTGTATGCATAGGTGCTGTGCCTTAAGTTTTTGGGGTCTGAGGAGTGAGGAGTTCATAGGACCACATTCTTAAGTTTCATGAGTTTTGGCCTGAAAGTCCTTGTATCCAATAATTATAGTGTCAAAAATACTACTACTACTACTAAATTTGCTATTGTAAAACCAATAGCATTCCCACTTTGCTGCTTGGATCTAATCTTTACAGCCCATCAAAAACTGCACTATTATTGCAGTAAAATTACAGTTATTTTAGCTGTACTGCATTATAGGGCTACTTCAAAAACTACATTATAGCTGCAGTAAAACTTATCCCAGGGCCTATTGCATTTTTGTTGTTGTATAGCTAAAACTACAGGTTTATACTGCGTTGTACTACATTGAACTTAAAAAAACAACAACAAAAAAGAAAAACCTTCAGTTATTTTTTAACTTCATCCCCCAAAATGCAGTTATTTAAAGTGTGTAAAAGGACCAAATGATAACTTCATTGTCAATAGCGTCGTGGGAATGTAGAGCAGGGTTTTGCAAACTTTGTTGGGCCGGGGACTCATCATGGAGTAGAACATTTTCGAAGCGTTTTGAGTCGTAACCGCAACATCAATTTACATAGGCTTAGCATTATTTTTTCATGGACACCCTGAGTGCTGCGGGCCCCTTTGATGCGGTAGAGAACATTGCGGCGGGGACTAATGTACTGTTGTGTTTTGTCAGTATTGTGATGATTCAGTGTTCATTGAGATTTCATTGTCAAGCATAATAATTATTTGGATGGAAAATAAACACAATGTCGTCTTGCTACCTGAGGCCCATCGTCTATGTTGGTCTGCGCAGCTTTCTGTCCCTTCCTTGCGTGCGCATCCTTCCAAGATGTTATACAGAAATCCATGTAAAATAATGAAATCCAGCGAAAAAATGTTGACAGGGCGGAGCTTCTTTTCCCGCAAAAGGGGCGTTAAACTTGGAGGAACCCCTACTTTTCCCATTGCTTCGTGGGCTTCGCCCGGATACGTCATCGCCGCCTCCCTCCGCAGAACTAGCACGCATGTATTTTCCTCAGCTGGTATTTTCAGCATGAACTTTGTATTCGTTTCGTTGTTGCAATAATAACGTACCTGGAAGAAATACGGGAGGGAAGGACTTTTGTGGATTAAACAACCATCGGGGTTCATTATTCAGGCCTTAGGTTATTCTACAGCTCGGTGAGAGGATTCGTCTAACGCTAACCCAAATGAGACGTTCCCATACATAATAAAAATAACACCAGGATTTTACCCCTTGGTGAAAACGATAGGTGATTTGCGCAGTGACGAATGACCCTTTTACGGCATCAATGCAGCTAGCGTTATGTCAATGCTAGCAAAGCTAACGTTAGTCGGCAAAGCTCTGATGCCTTGATGTCAGCAAGTAAATGACACCACTTCAACATCAACACGGTTATGTTTGGTTATACAAAGTAGGTTTTCAATGTGGGAAGCGAGCGGTTTTCAATCTCCTCGACAGGTAGGCTAGCAAGATACTGTAACAACGGGTGGAGTTGCAGTAAGCCATGCGACGTTTGTATATAACAGCACCACCATAAAGCTTAATGTTATGTACCAGTAGCGCTTTCTGAGACCAATATACGTTAGAACGCACAGTAGTACCTGTTTGTGAACTGTATGAAGCCATCTATGATTGCAGTTACCTCGACATGTAACGTTGAAATGTTCAAGCCTAATAACATTCCCAGGACGTTCATACAATTTTAATTCTAACGTTTAGCAGACGAACGTGTCAACGAATGGAACATTACAGCGAAGGGGCTCCTATTACACCTGGCTTTATGATTTACAGAAAAAAAATATATATTTGGACATTATGTGGCAGTTATATTGAACATATTTTTAAATTCATATAATATTAATAATGTTGTTGTGTAGGTTTAAGGATGGAGGGATGCCCTGACAAGCAGAATCATGTTTAGTAAAGCCTCCAATAAAGACAAGAAGTCTGGCTTCAGTAAGAAGCTTTTTCGAAGGGGCTCTGCTCAGACAGTTGGCAGTTTTATGAGCAGGGTCTTAAAAACACTCACAACTTTATCTCATTTTGGCTCAGAGCTTCAAGTTACAGACGGTGACAAAGATGATGGAGGATTTACCTCTTTTAAAACCGAGGAGAAAGGGTCAGTTTGTTTGGGTTACAGCGAGAGTGGAAGTTATCTTAGTCAAGATAAGGTTCCTGGTGTGTCAGGACTGAAGAACCATGGAAACACCTGCTTCATGAATGCAATTCTCCAGTGCCTAAGCAACACAGAACTCTTTGCTGAGTACTTGGCTTTGGAACAGTACAGAGGAGAGGACACAGATGAGGACAAACCAAAGACTAACAGAGTACATCTGAAAGGGAAAAGTCCTCAAGACAGATGTGAGGTGACACAGCAGCTTTCAGGATTAGTGCGAGCTCTATGGACATTTGAATACACCCCACAGCACAGCCGGGCATTCAAAGTAAGTTTAACACTTTCATGTCCATTGTAAGATTTTATTTAAAACAAACACACAAACATCAGAAAAAAAATCCTAATTTGGAATAAATCTTAACTTTTACCCAACTGTGTATACAATTTGACTAAACAAAAACTTGCACATCTTGCTACCTGTGCAAAAGGTAAGTTAAAGGGATAGACCACCATTTGGGGAAATACACTCATTTACCACCTCCCTTCTTTTGAGTTCTTACCTTTCTCCAGTCCATCCAGTCGTTATCTGAGTCTGCCAGTAGCACTGTTAGCTTCAGCATAGCATAGATCATTAAATTAGATTAGACCATTAGCATCTCGCAAGTTTCTTGCTCAACAGTGACTAAGAATTCTGATATTTTTCCTAATTAAAACTTGGCGCTTCTGTAGTAAATAACCAATTTGCATAAAGTTGAGCAGCTTTTGACCTCTTTTAGTTGCTCTAGTTGCCCAAGTTTTGTCCCTTGTAGCTTTTGTCCCTTTAGTTGCTCTTTTCCATACAAATTACTTCTGTCACATTTACAGCTTTAGTCACTCTTGGTGTGAACACACAGTAAGACCAATGGAAAATGAAACGTGGTGATTTTCTAGGCTGATATGATATGGAACTATACACTCATTCTGGTGTAATCAAGGAACTTTGCAACCTACAATGACATCAGTGGCTTGCACTACTTGACATGGAGGGACCAAAGATACCTTAGAACCAAAGTTGAAGCGTTCTAGGCTTTGCCAATGTAATAAAACAGTTCCCAAATAGGTGTGTTTTCGAGGTCATAACATTAGCTTTTTCATATAAGCAGTTAGGCCTAGATAATATTTAAATTTTGTGTGTTGTTTTATTGTCATTGCTTGTGTGGGATGCCAAAGACTCAGATTTCTAGACAAGGGATGAATAATTCATTTTGTCTTTAGAGGAGGTGGAAAATAAGTGTATTTCCCTAAATGGTAGCGTATTCCTTCATGGAGCAATGGCGGATGCTCTGTTTTTTGTTTATTTAGCCCTGATTGTTGTGCACCAATGTTTTGGAAGCGGATTTGTGACATACTTTTCAATTAGGTCTACCTACCTGAAACATTGTGTACTAAACCTGAGGGTCTCTTAGACTTGAGCCAGACCCACAAATTTGCCCCTCAGTACTACTCAAGGGCAGTAAGTCTCATTGCGTTTTTTTTGGCAAAGTGTGCCTACTCTAGAGTTAGAAAATATGTGATAGCTTTGCATTCAGGGTAGCTTTTCCATCACCACCGATACAGATTTTAGACAATAACCCAAATACAAGACACACAGATTTTTTTTCTTTTCTCTAATCAGACATGGAAAATAGATTATGGAAAACTTAAACAACCCTTGGTCATCAAGAGTGTAATGAATCTCATAGGCCTAATCTAGAGGCATGGTAGTTGGGCCTACAAGTACCCCCAGGAGTTCATCAAAATGCATAAATCCATTTCCAAATATCCATTTCCATAAACCAGAAATGATAATTTCCCCAAACCAGTATTTTTTTACATGACATAATAGTTTTAACTTAAGATATGCCTTATTGATATTGGATTTCTACTTTAAAGTGCCGTAGCCTACTTCAGTATGTGCAGTTTGTTCCGTCCAATATTGCAAATACTGCAGTATTGTTTTTTTTTTTTTTTAGAAAAAACAAACGAAAAAGTCAAACAAAAACTCATATTTCCTTTTAGAGTTCTGCTACTGCAATTTCGTTATTTTTGTAAAGCTACACTCAAATAAGATTCTAGATGACAGGAGACACAACGCTTTCTTCATAGCCAATTTAAACTGTCAAGTACCAAGGTGTGTCAGCTTCGTTTGGCAGCCATCAGTAACATATGGTAAGCGCTGCGATTTTGATTCACAGTAACATAAGCGTGATTTTGGTTCACATCATGGCCCTCACTCAACATTCCGAACAAAATAGCGAGACCAGTGGGATCTCCGTGGATTGTTATCGGGCTTGGCAGGCGACAGAGACGGCGTCGCGAGAGGAAGCAAAAACGGGGCTGTAGGGCTGGCCTGCTGGCTATGCTAAGGAAGCAGCCACTCAAACCTCCGCTGCCAAGTCTCTACCTCTCAAACACTAGATCCATGGCACATAAAACGGACGTTCTGAAATTACAGCTGGCTGGAAATCGCTATGTTCAAGAATGCTGTGCGCTTATCATTACAGAGACATCACTACAAGCACAAATCCCTGATACTTCAGTGCAGCTAGCAGGCCGCATGCTACACAGATGGGACAGGAACAGCGACTCCGGGAAAAATAGGGGGGCTCTGCATCTAAGTGCATGAAGGTTGGTGTAACAATAGCACTGTACTGGACAGACATTGTTCTCTGGATTTTGAGTTTATGTCGGTGAGATGCAGACCCATCGGTGAGATGCAGATCTGCCTAGAGAGCTATCTGCTGTTGTCATCACTGCAGTCTACATACCATCGGACACTAATGTTAAGATAGGTCTCTCACTGCTGCTAATTGCCATCAACAATCATCAGCGTGCCTATCCAGATGGAGTTCACATCATTGCAGGGGACTTTAATAAGGCAAATCTCAAATCTGTTTTACCAAAATTCCACCAGCATGTGAAATGCCCAACAAGAGGGGAGAACACTCTGGATCATGTGTATTCCAACATCAAGCATGCATACAGAGCCATACCCCTCCCCCACCTGGGCCAGTCAGACCACCTCTCCCAAAAGACAAAGGACAAAGCCCAAAAGATAGACCATTATCACCTGGCCTGACGATGCCCTCTTCCAACTGCAGGACTGCTTTGAACAAACACAGTGGGAAGCATTCCATCATGAAGACCTTGTGACATTCACAGACACAGTACTGTCTTACATCAAGTATTGCATTGGTATGGTCACTGTGGAAAAGAGCATCCAGGTGTTCCCAAACCAAAAGCCATGGATGACTAGCCTGGTCCGCAGGCTTCTACGGGCCTATGACGCAGCCTTCAGATCGGGTGACAGAGCACTATACAGCGCCGCTCGCGCCAACCTAAAGAGAGGCGCCAAGGCAGAGCACAAGAGGAGGATAGAGGAGCAGCTCAACAACCCCCGGCACGTGTGGCAAAGCATACAGTCCATCACCAACTACAGAGGCTGTGCTGGGACCCCCGGGGACTCAGATGTGGCACTGGCAGAGGAGCTGAACAGCTTCTTTGCCCGCTTTGAGTCCCAGGCGCAACACTCAGACCCACCACACCAACCCCAGCTACAATCCACATCTACCTCCGGCACCCCCCCTCACTGAGGACGTGAGACGGGTGCTCCGTGCCGTTAACCCCAGGAAGGCTACAGCCCCGGATGGGGTACCAGGGAGAGTGCTCAAGGCATGTGCTGACCAGCTAGCACAGGTCTTCTCTAACATTTTCAACTTGTCACTGAAACAAGCTGTCATCCCTGCTTGCTTGAAGTCTGCCACCATCATCCCGGTCCCCAAAAAGACACCCACAACCAGCCTCAATGACTTCCGCCCCGTTGCACTCACCCCAGTCATTACCAAGTGCTTTGAGAAACTGGTCCTGAGACACATCAAAGCCTGTCTCCCGCATCAGTTTGCATACCGGTCTAACAGATCCACTGAAGATGCAATAGCCACCACCCTCCACTCTGCACTGAGTCACTTGGAGAAACAGGGGAGCTACGTCAGGATGCTCTTCATTGACTACAGCTCAGCCTTCAACACAATAATACTGGACATTCTGATCCCCAAGTTAGCCAACCTGGGGCTACCACTATCCACCTGCACCTGGATTAAAGACTTCCTGGTCAACCGACCCCAGCAGGTGAAACTGGGTTATCACCTCTCTTCCGCCGGCACTCTCAGCACTGGCTCCCCTCAGGGCTGTGTGCCGAGCCCACTTCTCTACTCGCTCTACACATCCGACTGCAGTCCCACACACCCAGAGAACATCATTGTCAAATTTGCCGATGACACAACCGTGGTGGGGCTGATATCAGGGGGAAACGAGAGAGGCTTACAGAGATGAGGTCCTGAAACTTGGTGAGTGGTGTGCATCTAACAACTTGGCACTGTATATCACCAAGACTAAGGAGCTCATCCTAAACTTCCGGCGGAACAGAGCCGCCCCTGCCCCCCTGTACATCAACGGCGAATGTGTGGAGCAAGTGGAGTCCTTCAAATTCCTCAGAGTCCACATCTCTGCAGACCTCTCCTGGTCAGCCAACACCTCAGCTCTGGTCAAAAAAGCCCAGCAGCGGCTACACTTCCTGAGGGTGCTCAGAAGGGAGCAACTGCACACAAACCTGCTTCTACCGCTCCACCATTAAGAGTGTGCTGACCTACGCTGTGGCAGTGTGGCACTCCAGCTGCACAGAGACTGACAGAAAAAGACTGCAGAGGGTGACCAACACCGCACAAAAAATCATTGGCTGCCCCCTGTCCATAACAGCCAGATTCAGGGACAGTTTCTATCCCAAAGCTGTCACCATACACCACACCATACACCATCAATTCGATGCAAGTTGGTGATGCAAGTATTGCTACACCCAGAGAACAGAGCATTGCAAAAATTGAGCCTGGAAGTAATAAATGCGTGTATTAATTTTTCAGCATCCTCAAAGGATAGGAACTTTCTAACCTTAGCAATATTTCGTAGGTGGAAAAAAGATGTTTTTGAAATGTGTTTTACATGACTATTTAGAGAGAGGTCCTGGTCAATAATTACCCCGAGGTCTTTAACTTTTGCATTACATGACAGTGACAGGCCACTGAGTAAGTTTTGGTGATGGGGTAGAGTTTTGGTCAGCTGTTTAGGGCCAATCATCATAACTTCAGTTTTATCAGAATTTAAACAAAGGAAATTATTAGTCATCCAGGTTTTGATGTCTAGGAGACATGCATCAAGTTTAGTCATTGGCATATAGTCATTAGGCTTCATAGAAAGGTAAAGCTGGGTATCATCAGCATAGGAGTGGAAAGTAATACCATGTTTCCTTATAACAGATCCTAAAGGTAACATGTATAGGGAGAACAGCAGGGGACCTAGCACTGAGCCTTGGGGTACACCAAACTTTACTTTAGTATGGGTTGATGACTCATTATGAGTGTGTACAAACTGGTATCGACCAGAGAGGTATGATTTGAACCAGGCTAATGCAGTGTCTTTGATGCCCATCATGTGTTCAAGTCTGTGTAGTAGGATACCATGGTCAATAGTGTCAAAGGCAGCACTAAGATCCAGTAGGATTAATATTGATATTATCCATTATCAGATGCGATAAGGAGGTCATTGAAGACTTTAACTAGGGCTGATTCTGTGATTAGTTCTAAAGCCTGACTGAAAGGTTTCCTGGATATTATTGTCATTTAAGAAGCTACAGATTTGCTTAGACACTATTTTCTCAAGTATTTTTGAAACAAATGGGAGGTTAGATATGGGTCTGTAATTAACAAGAACATCAGGATCAAGGTTTGGTTTTTTAATTGATGGTTTAATAACAGATGTCTTGAAAGATTTTGGGACATGCCCAGCTATGAGTGAGTCATTTATAATTTTAAGAATCGTCTCAGTCAATATAGGGAGAGCTGCCTTAAGAAGATCAGTTGGGATAGGGTCCAATAAGCATGTTGAGGCTTTAGCTGAAGAGATCAAAGATGTAATTTCTGATATATTGGTGGGTGTGAATGAATCAAAGTATGCTACAGGTTGACTAGAGCTAGCTGTAACCATTACATGTGGTCCAACTGGATTTGAGGTTACAAGGGAGTTGTTTATTTTAAGTCTAATAGATTCAATTTTGTCATTAAAATAGTACATGAAGTCCTTGCTGCTTAGACTTATTGGAATGGAATGGGACACCTCAATCCTGCTTTTAGTTAAACGGGATATAGTGTTAAAAAGGAATTTTGGATTATCTTTATTATTGTGTATAAGTGAGGAATAATATGCTGATTTGGCATTGTTAAGTGCTGTCTTGTACTCTTTTAAGCTATCTTTCCAAGCAAGGCGGAACACTTCAAGTTTAGTGGCATACCATTTCCTTTCAAGTCTACGAGCAGCTTGTTTCAGTAAGCGAGTCTGTGTGGTATACCATGGGGCATTTTTTTCTTGTTTCCTAGTTTTCTTTTTGAGTGGTGCAATTGTGTTGAATGTGGAGTATAGTACATTTACAACGCTGTCAGTTAATTGATCAACTTGGGTTGGGCTTGGCATGGAGCCTTCTAATACAGGGCTATATTGGCTCAACAGAGACTCAAGGAGAGATGGAATTTTTGCTATGAAGTCATCTGTAGTTTTGGGAGTTATGTTTCTAGTGTAGTAGTAGACTGAGTTAGGTGCTACATAGTCTAATATGATTTTTAAAGTTAATAAGTAGTGGTCAGTTAGTGTAGAGTGTTGAGGTAGGGTTGTAAGTTGTTCTATTTGTACTCCATGTGTCAGAACAAGATCAAGGGTGTGGTTACCTTGATGTGTAGGTGTGTTTACATTTTGGCAGAAGCCAATG
The DNA here is from genome assembly GCA_027481765.1 of Tenualosa thibaudeaui. Taxonomy (NCBI): domain Eukaryota; kingdom Metazoa; phylum Chordata; class Actinopteri; order Clupeiformes; family Clupeidae; genus Tenualosa; species Tenualosa thibaudeaui. The sequence goes on along the minus strand of JAIFZK010000016.1, from coordinate 10,538,475 downwards.
TGATCAAGCAGAGATTGGAAACTAATTGCCAGGCTATCGTTTGCAACATCAATGTGGATATTAAAATCACCTAATATGATTATGTTTTCTGTTTTAATGACTAGAGAGGACAGGAAGTCAGAGAATTCTGATAAGAATTCAGTGTAGGGGCCTGGAGGTCTATATATATATATTTTTGTATGTGGGCGAGTGTCTGTAGTGAAACCACCAATCACCAATACCCATAACTGTATTTTCGCTTAGAGAGTGAAAGTAAACAATCTATACACTATACACTCACATGTCATATCCATCACATGTAAAAATGTGGTCTGTATGTTTTAAATGTCATTACTGCCAAACAAATGCGGTAATTATGCAAAAAAACAAACAAACTTAGAGGTGTTTTCTTAGTGAGCACTTGCTGTAATGGTAGCTAATTAATAAGCTAAATATCAAATGTGCAGGTAACGTTAAAGACTGATCTAGAAAACATTGGTAAATATATGGTACATATATTACATTGGTACATATATAATGTTCTTTCCCTGACAATTTATTGGTTGTATATAAGCTCTTTGGATTATTGGTGTATAGAACACTGAACTAGATGTTTTTGTAACACACAGGTGCACATGTAACATCCAGATCATAAAGGTGGGCGATGTGTCCTCACCGACCCGGTCTCAGTTCTGTTAGCAGTTAACACTCTGAGGTGCCGGGCCTTTCAAACACTTTAAGGCAGTCTGCACGTTTTTCATCTAACTAAAAACATCTATGCAAAAGTGGCACATATGGTTATATTCTAGAAGACCTTAGCAATAATAATATAACAGTAATGTGAATGTAATGAAATTAGTTTTTATTAAAATTCTGTGTAAACAGAACTACACAAAAACCTTTTCAAAGGTGTGGCAAGTGTGAAAGCATCAGTGTGTGTGAGATTTTTGGATGTCAGTAACATGTTCATGGAAGAAGCTGTTACCCAGTCTATTTGTGTGGCACCGCATGCTACAGTAGCACTTTCCAGATGGTAAGAGGGAGAACAGTTTGTGTGCTGGATGGGTGGTGTCCTTGATGATATTGATGGCTCTCTTGGAACAGTGTGATGTGTATGTGAAGTCCTGAATGGCTGGTTGGGGTGATCTGATGATCTTTTCAGCAGTCCTCACCACCCTCTGTAGAGCCTTCTTGTCCGCAGCTGTGCAACTGCCGTGCCAGATGGAGAGGCTGCTGGTAAGGATGCTCTCAATAGAGATCAGCTCTCCTCATTCTGTGCAGAAAGTGAAGTCGTGTCTGTGCTTTCTTGACCAGGGAGGTGGTGTTGGTGGTCCATGTGAGGTCATCTGTGATGTGCACTCCCAGAAACTTTGTGCTTTTCACAGACTCCACGGTACTGCCATTGATTGTAAGTGGGGTGTCTGCTGGGTGTTGTTTCCTGAAGTCTACAGTTATTTCTTTTGTTTCTTTTTGACATTGAGTTGTAGGTTGTTTCTCTCACACCAGTTGATGAGTTGATGTACCTTGACCAACCTTTCAAAGCACTTCATCATTATTGGAGTGAGTGCTATGGGTCTGTAGTCGTTTAGTGATGTAGCTGGGGATTTTTTTGGTAGTGGTACGATGGTGGTAGCTTTGAAGCTTTCTGGTATGACGGCTTGGCTCAGTGAGATGTTGAAAATATCTGTGAGGACATCCATGAGTGAGTCTGCACAGTCTCTGGGCACACGCCCGCGTATGTTGTCTGGACCTGCAGCTTTTCTGGGGTTCACCTTGAGTAGGGTCTTCCTCACATCCGCAGGGTCTAGTTGGAGTGTTGTGTTGTCTGAGCCAGTAGGGGCTTTTGTTGGAGTGGTGGTGTTGTTTTCTTCAAACCGACTGAAGAAGGTGTTGAGAGAGTTGAGGAAGTCTGTGTTGTCCTCTCACGGCAGGGGTGTTGGTTTGTAGTCTGTGACTGACTGGATGCCTTGCCACAGGCATCTGGGGTCTTTTGTGTGCTGAAGTGGCCTCTGGCCATGCCCTGATCTGCTTTACAGCTGACTAGCACCTCGTTAGCAGTGGTCTATAGGCTGGAATTAGCATAACAGAGAGATGGTCTGAGCTCCCCAGGTGGGGGTGGGCATCCGCTCTGAATGCCTGTTTGATATTTGTGTAGACCTGGTCGAGAGTGTTCTCTCCCCTGGTCGCAAAGTTCACATGTTTATGGTAGTGTGGTAGTACAGTCTTTAGTTTGGCCTGGTTGAAATTGCTGGCAATTATGCAGACCGAGTCCGGGTTTGAGTCCTGTAGTGAACTCACAGACTGATACAATGTAGACAGTGTGCACTTCGTGTTTGCGCTGGGTGAAATGTAAACAGCTGTGATGTTGACGGCAGCAAATTCTCACCATCAAATATCACCATCATGATATCCAAAAAGTTTCAGATCACTAAGTCAAAGCACTGAACATTTTTGCCTCATTTTACATTTACATTTACATTTACATTTAGGCATTTAGCAAACGCTTTTATCCAAAGCCACTTACAAAAGAGGATAACATTCAAGCTACAACGCAATGAAAGAACGAACAAGGGGTGCATATTGCTAACATAGAAACTGCACCATTTTAAGTTGAAAGTGCAATAGTGCACAGAAATTAAATTGTTAAGTGCATTCTCAAAGTTTACGCCAGGAGATATTCTTGGAAGAGCTGGGTCTTCACGAGTTTCTTGAAGGTGGAGAGGGTATCAGTTGATCTGGTAGCACTTGGGAGTTCATTCCACCAGCGCGGAACCAGATATGAGAAGAGTCTGGATTGACCTGCACGAGGTGTTGGCCGTGCTAGAAAACGTTCCTTAGAGGAGCGAAGCGGTCGTCGGGTGACATAGGGCTTCAGGAGAGAATTCAGGTAGATGGGAGCAGAGCCATCATTCACCCTGTAGGCCACCATAAGTGCCTTGAATTTAATGCGAGCAGCCAAGGGTAACCAGTGAAGTTCAATGAACAGAGCTGTGGCGTGTGCTCTTTTTGGTGCAGCTGCATTATCTGTAGCGGTCTCACTGCACAGGCTGGTAGGCCTGATAGGAGGACATTGCAGTAGCCGAGAGATAACCAGGGTCTGTACCAGGAGCTGGGTTGCCATCAACACTGCCATTCACCTGGCTCTCTCTCATCTGGACCAAAAGCTCAAACCACATCATCAAGTTTGCTGATGACACTACCGTGGTGGGTCTGATCAGCGGAGGCAACGAAGCCCCGTACAGAGAAGAGGTGGCTCAGCTCAGCAACTGATGCACCAACAACAACCTGTCCCTCAACGTGGACAAAACAAAAGAACTGGTCATCGACTTCAGGCGGACTTTGCATAAACACATCCCACTGTGCATCAACAACCTTCCAGTACAGATTGTCCAGAGCACAAAGTTTCTGGGCACACACATAACTGACGACCTCTCATGGACTCTCAACACCACACACATCACAAAGAAAGCCCAGCAGCGTCTGTACTTTCTGAGAAGACTGCGTAAAGCCAATCTCCCAACCTCCATCCTCACAACACGAGGGACGATTGAGAGCATCCTCAGCGGCGCCATCACAGCGTGGTTCGGCAACTGCACCGCGGCAGACCGTAAGGCCCTGCAGCGGATTGTGAGGACAGCCGAAAAGATCACTGGAGTCTCTCTGCCCCCCCCTCTCAGACATCTACAGCACCCGCTGTCTGCGGAAAGCCAAGAACATTACCAAAGACACTACCCATCCCTCCCATGGACTATTCACCCTACTACCATCTGGCAGAAGGTTGCGCAGTATCACTGCCCGCACCTCCAGAATGGGGAAGAGCTTCTTCCCGCAGGCAGTCAGACTGCTGAACAACCTGTAGTGCAATTGGACTGGAATTTCTTAGTAACTCAGGATGCAAACCAGCGTGTCACAGCACACTGCAACTTATGCCCCCCGCACTTTCTTGCTGCTATCACTTATATTTATTTAAATAGTCTCTAGCTGCTATTATTTATTTATATTTATTCTATTATTATTTATATTGAACAGTCTTCATTTTACAAATTACACCACTAGCCACAGTGCTCTGCAAAAAGCCATGCCCTGTCTAGCGTGTTTGTTTTAGGTCACCTGTATTTTGACCTGCAAATCGTTTACAACTGTGTTGTAATGTATGTACATATGTGTACAACAGTGTGCACGCGTGCGTGTGTAGTTGTGTGTGTGGTGTGCGTGTGTGAGTGGGTGCGTGAATCTGTGTAGTCCCGCAATAGTGTACGTAGGCACTATTACGTATCTGTCTTGTCCATACTGTGTTTTTAACAGTTACGTGTATCACCAATTGTTCCCGGTGAAACGTTGTCTCGTCTCACTATGTACTGTGTATATGGCTGAAACGACAATAAATCCCTACTTGACTTGCATGTTGGGTTAGGTACGGCCTGATCTTCCTTATGTTGAATAGGGAAAAACGGCACGACCGAGCCACAGAGGCAACGTGATCTGCAAAGGTCAGTTGGTCATCAATCACGACAGCTAGGTTTCTTGCTACTTTGGTGGGAGAAACAGACAGGGAGTCGGTCTTGATGCTGATATCGTGATGTATGGCTTGTTTGGCTGGGAGGACCAGCAGTTCAGTTTTTGAGAGATTTAGTTGGTGATTTAGAGAGGTGGTGTCCTTTCATCCATGCAGATATATCAGAGAGACAGTCCGAGATCCGTGTTGACACCGTGGAGTCATCAGGCGGAAAGGACGGATAGAGCTGGGTATCATCAGCATAGCAGTGGTACGAGAAGCCATGGGAGTGGATAACTGAGCCCAGCGAGGTGATGTACAGGGCAAAGAGAAGGGGCACCAGCACAGATCCTTGGGGTACTCCTGTGGTGAGTTGGTGAAGTGCCGATGTCTGTCCTAGCCATGAGACACTGAACGACCGTCCAGCTCTGAGGTTAGTGCGCATTGACCGAAGTGAGTCATTAAGACTGAGTAGGTTGTGCGGGTCTGGTAGACAGAGGACACACACGGTCCAAGCAGGAGCTCAGCGCAGAACAGAGTGACTCTGTGGCATCATCAACCTCAAAAGAAGAGAAGCTTCTAGATGGTGGTAGAGCAGACGCCACCAAGGAGAAAAAGTGAGTGGGAGATAGATTCCGTAGATTACGACAGACCGAGACAGTGGGAGTAGGAGCACATGGTTGCTGACAGAGGGAAACCTTGAACTGAATAAAGTAATGGTCAGATAGATGTAGAGGGGTAACTGTCTGCAATGTAGCGGCGCACTTCCTGGTGAAAATTAGATTGAGGGCGGTAGAGAAATTAGAGTTGGAGGGCTGTAAACCTGCTATAGCTCAAAGGAGTCCATCAGAGATAGGAATTCTGCAGAACCTGGATTGTCTAAGTGGATGTTCATATCACTGAGAACAAGTGTGGGACAGTCATTCTCAGGGATAGAAGAAAGCAGAGTGTCAAGTTCTTCTAGGAAATCCCCCTTTTGACCTGGGGGGCGATATATTTTGACCGTTTGCCATTACCAAGATGGCATGGTATTCAAAGGACCTGTATGTGACAGATGGTACCAGTTGGGTATATTTCCATTTGTCTGATATTAGCAGCCCCGTACCACCCCCTCTCCTGGATGGACGTGAGGTGTGCGAAAAAGTATAGTTGGTGGAGAGTGCAGCAGGAGTGGCAGTGTTTTCTGATTTGATCCAGGTCTGTGTGAGAGCCCGGATGTCCAGAGAAAGATGGTTTGCATAAGCCAAAATGAAGTCTGCTTTGTTCACTGCAGACTGACAGTTCCACAGACCTACAGTGAATGAGTTGTTCGTGGATGAGGGGACATGATGTCTAGAGCGGAGGTTTGCAAGTATCCGTTTCCTTTTTTAGAAGCGGATTCTGCGGCGACTGGAGACAACTGGAATGGAATGGAGAGGCACATTGTGGCAAGATGAAGGTTGAATGGAAGAGTAAGTTACAGAGAATAGGACATGATAATTTGTTAGCTAGGTCGGTGTCCTTGCTCGGTGGACACGCGCAGGTAGACACGCTTGTCTTTACCCAAGTCAGTCTTCACTCAAGGAGGGCTGAACACAAGGGCTGACGCTATTCTTGCTATTAGGAACAGTGATTGATTGCACCCGGCTGAGACCACCCACCAAGAGTCAGACAGAAACAATAGGCCTGATAGGAGTGGCCAACGACCAATTGATCTCTGATGACCCAGCTGTGCTGGTAGTTCACACCTTCTGATGGCTTGTAGGTGTATTAGAAATCAGGTGGTTTCCCACAAGACGGGTAATCCAAAGCAGCTTCAAGTTAGCAAAAGTAGGCACAGAACTAAGTAAGCAGACACTTACTTACTTCCTGTGTGTGTAGCTCCTCTGCTTAGCCAGTGCTGATATACCGTGCAGGCATTGGGTGTCTGGAAATCAGCATAATTCTAATATCTATTAACCTGAGAAATTTCAGACTATTTGTTCAATGCAGTGTGTTTTTATGACACACTTCCTGTGGTAAAATAAAATAAATCAAATGTATTATTTCGCCATTTCAATGTATTACAACATATCAAAAAGCCCATAGCAATTTAACATTGGCGATATCTTCACATGAATCTGACAAACCATCTTCTATGAGTGTTAAAGTTGACCATATGTGCAAACACACAATCATAATTGCCTCACTTCCTGTTGGGCGTGGCTAATGCAATGTACATATGAAAATTGTTTGTCTTGGGGAGCTCCACACACCTACCAAATCTGGTGTGTACAGCTGAAACTATCCAAAAAGCTGCTCCATCTTCCATAAAAGGGCAGTGAGGTCCCCACCATGCATAACTGACATCATTGCCAACAGCAGTGCCATCTTATCTGAAAGGGGCTCGAATGGCACGCAGGACAGCACTCTCAGCACCATAGCTAAGTCCCATAGGGGAACCAAAACAGAGCGGGGTGAGCGAAGAAGCCTCGTACCTCTGATAAAATGGCTAGCAGGGGGGTGTGCGCCTGGAGTGACGCTGTTTCAGTCAACGTGGCAAGCAGATATAGCTGCTAGTTATACTTTGAGTGCTGAGAAAGCTTGTCCCTGCTTAAACATAGAGGTGTCTGTTGCAGGCCAGTTTGGGGTTGTCAAGTTCATGATGTGTTTCTCTGTATGCACTCTGTCCAGCACTGTCTGAAGGAGGGCAAATGGGAGAAAGGCATGTGTGAGGCCACACACTGTCTTTTTTTTCTGGGGGAGTGAGGCACTCACTGCCTTTTATTGACATTGGCACGTAGAGAAGTGGATGTGTATTTGTGAGCAGCTGAACCAATTTGGTGCCTGTGTGACAGATTGGGCACCAGTGACCATACAGCGGGGTGATCCAGCTTGTGTGTGTGATTTAGTGTAGCCAGCTTCAGCAGCTGTGGAATCAGAGTCGAGTCAGGAGCGTTTGTCAGGTCTCCATGCACGCAGCTGTCTGGCTTAGCGGGACCTTGATTTGAGCCCCTGCCAACCAGCTTGGGTTCCAAAGGGGGAGGTCGTCGGGGAGCAACCTACTTCACCGAGGCATGAGGCTGGATGAAAGTGTTGCGGTTATGGGGGGCTTGGTAGGGGGCGCTGTAATTGTACAAAATGTAATTTTGGCTATTTTCTATGGAACGCTAAAGTTTGCAACCAGATTTTTTTTCTCTTGAAATCCATTGACCCTGATGCACTGAAAACATTGGTCAACACTCCAGTTCCAATAAAAGCAATTTCTGTGAAATTTTAAAATGGCGAAAATGAAAACAAGCGAACTCATCATAGGCAGTTCATGTGAATCTCACCAAATTTGGTATATGTCATCTATAGACAATGCTGACAAAAAGTTATCAAAGGATTTATCTTGAGATGAACCGTTTCAAAGTTACATGTCAATCAAAATTCAACGCGTATCTAAAATTAGTGATATGGGTAAATGTAAAAATTGGAATTTTAAGTTTCCAATATCTGCACAAAAATGTCATGCACGATCAGCACAAAGACCTCTAAAAGCACAGCACATATAAAAAACTTCTTATTACCGTAGAGAGATGATGTTTTCACAAATCACTCTTACACGCTACACAAACACACAGAATGTCATTCTTTCAAAACCCACATCCATTCCCACTTCTAGCAAATCATTTCCACACACATTCTCACCTTACAACATTGACCTACCACAAACTTATCATACCAACGGTTCCCACATTTCAATACACTGCGGCGGTCATACCTACCACTATGCAGTACATCTATTTTTTTTTTTTTTTAAAGAAATGAGCATATCCACATTTTTGGGGTGACACGGGTTAGTGTCGGGTCAATCTATTGTCCAGCTGTGGAGAAAGCTTGCTCTATGGCACAGACGTCGCAGGAACACTGAAGTGGCTCTAGGTGGGGGAGGCAATGTCCTCATTTCTGTTTCTTTTTCAGAGTTCCATAAGTTATGGAGATAAAATGATAATCAAATTAACTATTCGACTGTCTATGATAGATTGACTACTGGACTATTTGAAAATTGTTACTCATTAATACTAAAAAAACTAAACCAACTATTATGTAAATGTGCTGTTAAGCACGAGGGGTGTTCATGATATTATTCATTCTAGCCCTCTCACATACATTCTCCTCTCACACACCCTAATGGAAATAGTGCGTTGGTAGCATAGCAGTTAAGGAACCTGGGTAGCATGTTAGTAGTCTGAAAGTTGTGGGTTCGAATTGAGGCACTTAACTTAAGTTGCTCTAGAGGAGACTGACCATGAATAATTAATGGATGACAGTCAGTGACAGTCAGAATGTCAGTGGCTTTGGATAAAAAGCATCTGCTCAATGCATAAAGAAATTAAATTCAGTTACATTCTTCATTCTTCATACAGTGCTTTTTACAATAGTATTGTCTCATGGCGCTTTTAGGCCTTAAGGTGAACCCTGTTATCTTTTCATCTCGCTCCAACATCTGCGAACTACACAATCATTAGTTCATAAAAAAAGAACAAGTTCTGTTAAGCTTACTACAAAAAGTCTGTCGCAAAATATCCTGCCTATTCTTTAGGGTGAGGCAATTCATGCAGAACTAGCTTCTTCAGGGTGTAATAAGATTTTGGTTTGCAAGTGGTGGCACGAGTCATCTTCAAAAGTGGACCAAATGGATTCTAAATAGTGCTATATACATAACCGCCTCCACGAAGAACAATGAGGAAATAGACAAGAAGGTGAAAGTTTTATGTTCATATGTTTATATATCACTTTGATCAAGAAAAGGAAATAATTGTAGTTATCAATGACGGGGACCATTCATTTATTCGCTCATAACTAAATACAATACTGATCAACCACAAAACAATCATGACAAAAAACAAAGCATGAAAAACATATATACATACAATATATAAAACGGCATACAAAAATGAATGATAATGTTATCAATGCAACCAACCAATACAATACAATTCTGAGGCAACAGAATAGAATGCCTTTTATTGTCACTATACTCATACAATTTACATTATACACATGCACAATGATATTGAAAGCAACTCACTCTTCAGTGCAGACTTTTTACAATTTACAATGTAGTATAAAAGAATAGAATAAATAAGTACAAGTGCAAAAAAATAGAAGAGGCGGGTGGCATGAGGTATTCAGTCTTTATTATATACACAGAGGTAATCAGTCCTGATTACAAAGGGGGACAGCAGTTTGCGCTTTGGTGACATTTAAATCTTCTGCAGTGGGAGGCCACGGGCACAACATGCCACAACATGAGTGTCACTAAGCAGTCTTTTTAACAGCAACGCTGCTGTATACAGTGTCCTTGTGTCCCCTGACATTGTTTGGAACTTTGTTGTCCTTCTTTCAGTCTCACAGTATGACTCATCTCGCTAGACTGTGTGGTGTCCGCACCTGATGGATAAGGTAGCATGTCCAAGAGTGTTTCTGTCGACAGAGTCTCAGCAAAAACCAGTTCAGACACATCACGCGTGGTGGGGGTGTGAAACACAAGTTGAGGGAAATAACAGCTCAGTCTCCTCTTCAATGTATCCTGTCTGCAACACAACAAAACAGCAACAATTAAGAGTTACATGAGTACCATCAAAAGCATAGGTAAATGGTGGGATTCATTACAGTTGTGGATGGTATTGCCACTTTCACAAATCAACACACAGAGTGGTAGAGGGGATACAGAACATTACAGGCTGTAGCCTATCTGCTATACAACAGATTTAACACCAAAAAATGGCCAAGAAAAGCACACATCACAAACCGAGACGCCTTTCCACTTTTGCAATTGCGCTCTTGTCAATAAACATCCGATAGCATGTGGGATTGAAGGCAGGATCCTCGGGAATGCTTTCAGACTCCAAATCAAGGCATTATTTGTAGTTTTCAGCGATGTCTTGGCACTCACCCCTCAACTCGAGCCAACGTCGGAGCAGAATTCAATTTCTGAAAGACTTTTTGAGGTTCACCTTGCGGCCTATATATAGCAAGGAGCACCCAAGAGCAACAGGAGCAAGGAAAAACTTCCTTATGCATGGGCAGCTCCATGTCTAGGAAGGGCCTCTGATGGAGAGTCGGTCCTTGCATGGGCTACTCCTGTAGCGTTGGTTGCAGTCCAGTCAGGAGGGGAAGGGAAGGTGACAGAAGTCTGCTGGAAAGAGGCAGGGATGACACTCAGCAGACATGATTGTGGTATAGATGGACAGAGGAAGCAAATAATTTAGGCCAGGCTAACATGTCACTGATCATATGTGTCATTTGTGCACACATATATGTATAATATATGTAGAATATGTAGAAATATATATATATATATATATATATATATATATATAAGGAAAGAGAGAGAGAGAGAGTTGTAAGGCATGATGCATGAAAGGTTTGTGGCGGCACTAGGTTATAGCAGCATAGCTAAGATACTGCTGCAGTACAACACTACTGCAGAGATGGTCAGTGGCCACCATGCCTCACAGCTGGGGGCAACAGCAGAGGCAGTTGCTCCCAAAAGACCCATGATGATTTACCATTAACCATCCCTAACTATGGGAAACAGTAAAGAGGAATGTTTTAAGTCTAGACTTAAAAGTATTAAGTGTGTCCGCATGCAGGATATGGGGGTGTGGGATTATTCCACAAGAAGGGCACATGGTAGCAAAAGGCTCTTCCTCCTATCATAGATTTTGATATTTACTGGATTACAAGAAGACCGGCATTTGGGGATCTTAGGGTTCTAGGAGGGTGGTAAGGGACAACTAAGTCTAATATATGTTGGAGCATGGCCATTGAGGGCTTTATAGGATAGGAGGAGTAATTTAAAATCGAATGAAATGTATAAAAATAAAGTGCTTTTAAATAAAACCCCTTTACACCAGAGTATTCACTAGACTCCTGCCTTTCTCACCGGTGAGTTCTATAGTTGAAAAGGGGCTGAAAAGGGGCCTTTAACCTCAGGAGGGAGAGGGAGAGAGGAATGGGGAGGAGATAGGACTGCACCGGGCTGTCGTCGACTGCTCCAGGAGAACTGGATGGCTTGCTTCATAGGTCACGTGACGAAACTTCTGTCGTCGAACTACTGAAGCACTAAATAACTAGTGAGGACAGTCTCCCTCACGCTACGAGTTGTACGGTTTACCACGGCTGCGAAGTCATCAAGAGTACGTTGACACGTAGTTTCTTCTCAACTCGGCCACTCTAACCATACTTCTTCCGCAAAACAGAAACAACAACTCCAACACGACTTAAAGATTAATTCACAGCAAAAAAAAACCAGTAAATTACTTTTTCTCTCCGGAGGCTCAGCAGCATGACTTTTCTCTGGATGCCGCCACCTTCTTCTCTAGTCCCTCTCTGCCTCTCTCCCATTGACCAGCGCACCATCCTCTGAGCCCTGATTCACTGTTCCCAGAACAGGGTTCCGTGGTGCAGTAGAGTGCAAGTTCTTTGGAACACAGTCACATAAGCACAGCAATCAGTCTATTCACAAAAACAGTCACAATAATCAGTCCATTCCGTAGCGTACCGCTACAAAAAGATGTGAGGAAAGGAGAGATATGTTCATATTTTTTAGTCCTAGTGAGTGTTCAGATTGCAACATTTTGTATTAGCTGTAGGCTTTTGATTCAAGTATTTCTACACCCAGAGAACAGAGCATTACAAAAATCAAGCCTGGAGGTAATACATGCATGTATTAATTTTTCAGCATCCTCCAAGGATAGAAAAAGGTGGAAAGGTGGGAAAAGTTGTTTTTGAAATGTGTTTTACATGACTTTAGCGAGAGGAGATGTAGGGCCTACACTACCTGCCTGCAAATGTCTACAAATGGGTGGGTTCTTGGGCGTGCTATGGAATCAAATCCTGCTGGCGGCCCTGAAAAGGACATAAGATGATCCCCAGCAACCTCCTCCACTTGCCCCAACCAGCTGTGTGGAGGAATGGCAAAGCACAGTGGCCTATGCATTTAACCTAGGCCTAGTGTGTTCAGCTGGAGAAGGCCCTGGCAGGTGAGCATGTTTAGAAGTCTCCTTGCTGTTTGGACCTACTGTGACTGTTCTCAGTTTATGGATGAGAATAAGCTTACACATTCAAGGAATTGGCTTTACTTCAGCTGGAGAAACTTTATTTCTCAATGTCTCCATGTGCTTTTTGACTGTTGGAGCAGCACCTCTTTGGTTTTAAAAATGCCTCTGATGTGTGAGTTACAAAATAATTTGTTTTCATTTGGACTGATATTCGAATCAGACTGCTTGGCAACATCCTTTGACTTCAGGGCTAGATTATTAGAGCATTGAGCTCTGTGGGGTCAATGTGTTAGTAGTAGCATATAAGTAACATACTATAATTTAGTTTAACAAATTTAAATTAGCCTACATCTTTACCAAAGTATCTTATACCAATATTGGTGTTTTCTTTCTGGTGTGACTGGGTCAAGTCACCTTTTCAGCACTACTCACATGTTAGGCCTAGGCAATCAAGGCTATAGCCTCAGCCTCATAAAATCCTTGGAAATTCTTTTCTCAACAAACCTAAGAGCTACAACCTAAAATAGCAAAATGGCACGTTTTTTTGGCTGTTTGGGTCAAGCCCGTGTTGGGTTGGGTCATATCATGCTAACAATGCTCCTAGCTGCCCATAAATTTTCAATAGGATTGAAATCAGGGTTTTGTGATGGCTGCTTCAATACCCTTTAAACTAATTTGGAGGTATACTTGGGGTTATTGTTAATTTGTAAGACCCAACGCACCCAAGCTTTAACATCCTGGCTGATGAATTGAGATGTTGCTTCAATACCCATATAACCCATATAACCCATATACCCATATAATTAAAATTTCTCATGATGCCATCTATTTTGTAAAGTGCACCAATGCCTCCTGCAACAAAGCAGTTTCACAACATGATGCTGCCACCTGCATACTTCACAGTTTGGATGGTGTTTGGATGGGCTTTCTATCAAATACTAATGAAGTGTATTTTTGAATAATGAGAGAATGAATACAAAGAAATCGCCGTAACACTTTATTATAGCACACGCATATTTGCCATTAAGTAGGAGCTTATTAACATGAAAATTAATAACATACTAGCTGTTTGTTAGTCATTACAAATCACTTATTAATACCTTATTATGCATGACTTTATTCTACCCATAATAGGTCATTAACTAAGAATTTCTCCAACATTAACTCCTAATTACTATTTATTTGCAGTTATCAAGTTAGTTGTTGTATATGAATTATGATCTTAATATGCTTTGGTTAATATGGTGCTTAATAGGAGGTAGCACAACAGCAACTCCTTCTCCTTGAGTAATACTTAGAAAAGATGATCTATTCATTGGAACAAAACCCACAGCTACAAGCGCTAATAGTGTCCAAATAAGTACTAATTACATCTGTTTGATTGAAAATAACTGTTCCTGAGTATAACTGTTCCTGTTGTACTAGCACTTTGTAAGCCCCTTGCAGAGCAAAGCATATTGAGATCATAATCCATATACAACAACTAACTTACTATTAATAAGATGTAATTAGTAGGTAATGCTGGAGTAATTCTTAGTGGTCTTAATGGTCTATGATGGATAGAATAAGGTCATGCAGAATAAAGTGATTTGTAATGACTAACAAATGGATAGTATGTTATTAATTAGCATGTTAGCAGTCTGTTAGACAAATATGTGTGTGCTAATATAAAGTGTTACCAAAATCTCTATTAAATTCGTTGTCTCTGTATTCTGACATTTAACAAATAAATATGAAAAATGTTTTTGTGTCTTTTTCTGAAATGTAAACTTTTGGTTTCAGCAATCAGTGTAAGCTCTTTAAATGTTTACCTACCCCACAGATACATGGCCTTTTTTTAATAAACTGTTTTCCCCCATACCAGAGTGCGGTCTCAAGGAATGCCATGCAATACAGTGGCAACGCTCAGCATGATGCACAGGAATTCCTTTTATGGCTTCTGGACCGAGTACATGAAGATCTCAACAATATTGTTCAGTCCAATAGTGGACCCTCAATTAAGGTAAAAAATATTGTGTCTAAGAATTCTACTTTAAAATGCTACAGGGTGTGATGTAATTTGTCTGACGTTCTTCTGTCCAGGTCATGGGGTCAGGATTTGGCTGATTCAGCCAATTAGCAAGGCACCTCCTTGTCACCATTTCTCAGAAATTGCATCCTTTCTGGTACCATTTACCCCCAATGCCGATTGGTGGGTGCTCCCCTCTCAGCTCATGCATGAGTTTAGTGTTGTGCATGAGCTCCCTCTCATTTGCATGTCTCATAGGAGACACCTACTGGACCACCTACAGGTCATGACATGAAGGTGGATTTCTGTTTCATTCTGCTCCCATGAAAAATTACCTGTTTGATCCCCTTCCCATGATAAAATGTTTTAAAAACCTGTCCCATCATGCTCCAATTTTTAAATTGGGGGGACATAAATTGTCTTTATGCAATGAATTGAGTTTTATGATATTGATTTTGGAAGTTTGGTGTTAGACTAACACAATGTAGACTTGCCCATGCACAAGACACAAGCCAATTAAATAACTATCACTTTGCACACATTATCAAGGCTGATGTATCAGGTCACTTGTTAGGTTTTTAAATAGGCAACTCTACCGCGAAAGAATTCAGCATCTCACCCTACACCCAGTTCAAGCACAAGTTTGTCACATGAACTGTAGCCTGCTGCTGATGAGAAATAATCTTACCTTCCATATCATGCTGCCTTTCACCAACCCACAAATCACATTTTGTCACTCAACAATACACTCACATGTCATATATCCAGATGTACAAGTGTGGTCTGTATGTTTTAAATGTCATTACTGCCAGACAGATGCGGCAATGTGGTGTGTTGTGAGTCTAATTGCATGGGCATGGTAATTAGAATGTTTTTAGTGTCAGCCTTTGTAATCGTCTTTGTTTTTGCTTGTGTGTGTGTGTATGTGTGTCTGTCTATGTTCCAAGTTTAATTTTGATAGGTTAAAGTTAGTTAGTTATAGCACGTGATGGCACTTATATCAAGTGGGCCGTCAACCACCCATTTGTGAGGTAACTCCACCTAATGGCAAACAAAAATGACAGTCAGACGGTTCTTGTTTTTCTGTAAATTTTAGTTGACCATCGCTGGGACGGAAACATCCAGCCACATGAAACTTGGTGGGCATGTAGCTTCACCATGCCCATAAGGCAAAATTCTCCCACGTGGTTAAGCCAAGCACCTAGCTGCACGCTTTTCAGCCTGCACTCATTTTGCAAATGACTGAAGTCTGTCACTTATGCACCCTAAGGCAGTGGTTCTCCCTAGGTGTATCTCTTTTCATCCGTGGCACACCTAAAATTTTAATTCTTACTTTTCACTCTGAATAGCCTACTTCTGCTCTATTTTTTTCACATTTAGTTTAATAGGCCTTATTGGCAACCCATTTTATTATGATTATCATTTTGTTGTCATATATTATTACAAAAATTGTGTCCACTTTTCAGTTTATTTCTACTGACTTGCATTCACCTCTCAAACATATTTTGAAATTGTCCCAAACAGTGAAACATCTTGTGGGTAAATCAGAATTACTAATTCTTGAACAGACACTTCACAACTTCAAAACTACAAGAATGCGTCGTGGCCACAGTATTTACAAATACTTTTTAGTAAATCATAAGGCCTATTATTAATTTTATCTCTATTGTATGTCTACTTATCCATTTCTCAAACAAATTTTCATGAACAGAACTGAAACAGCCAGTTTACAACTTAATGGGATGTGTGAAGCTCTGGCGAGAGAGTGGAATGGATCTCGAACCCAGTCGAATTCCTTGTTTGTGTGTGGAAAAGGTCTCCACCAGATACGCACTGTAGGCAGAGCAACCCTGAAATCTGGGCATTTCTCATGTAAATTTCCCTAATTCTCAATTTAAGCTCATTTTCTTGTACCCTCTAGCACAAACTGGCCAAAGTTGGAAGTGCATTCACGTACGCCACTTTTGACCCATGTGGCCAATTTTCAAACAACTGGTTCCAATTCTAACACACCCCGCCATTTTGGATTTAGTCAAAAATGAAACTAAATTTTCAGTGGTCACATAATTTCTCTGATTGACACGAAACTTGGACAGTCATAAGAGTTGTAAAAGCGCACCTGAATAAATCTCCTTGTTTAGCCATGCCAAACTGTAAGGCGACAAAGGGAACATGAGCTGACTCCTCCATCTTCACTAATTTTGCTTTCATGATCCCTTTCTTGGAATGTCTCCTACAGCCTGTCAGTATATCCTTGATAACTAGTTACTATCAAGCTTGGAAACTGTTGATCATTGTCTCACTTACATAACTGAAATGCAAGAGCTACCTGTTTCTTGAATGAAAGAGACAAACCAGATGTACACTTTTTTTCACCCACATCCCATCACACTGGTTTTCAACCGGGGGGTTGTGACCCCTAGGGGGTCCGCGAAGGTAATCTTTCTAGCTAGCCTATTCCATCAATATAAGCAATTTTAAGTCATTTGGAAAGATGACTTTTAGGTGATACTGCACAGAGCTAATCTGTCAGTCCAAGCACAAGCCTTACATCAGGTGTGTATAATTAATGTTTTGTACTTGATATGACATTACACATTATGACATCTACACATTAAAACATTTTTGATCCCTTTGGAGAATTACATTCTTTCAAAAGTTTGCTGTTTTTTAAAGGTGGGCTTAAATGGTACAGTGCCACAAACATAATGAATAATAATTTCATATCTATAATTTAATACAAAGTTAATATTAATTTTCATGTTTAGTTCAGATTATATTTTGGCTTCATGCATGATTCCGTAAACATATCTTTGATTTTGAGAGGAAAATATTGTAATTTTTCACCACTACTCAGTAAGGTTCCAATTAAGCCCAATATACCCCATTGTGTGTCAATGGGATTTTCCCACATAGCCATTTTCTTTTTCCTAAACTCTTGCGGAAGTGTTGGTAATAACCATTATTTTTGTTCTTTCATTTTTTAACCTAATTTACAAAATAGGCTTCCATACACTAAAGACCAAAGGCTGTGCTTTTTTATCTGATTTAGACAATAGGCAACGGCTAAGTCAGTTGTTTTCAGTTAGAAAAGGGCAACAAAACTGTGCATATCATGTTTGACATAGGTAGGGATGCACTGTCACTGTGACTTTCTAATCAAATACTAATTTTTTGGGAGTTCCCTAATATGCAGCATGAATCTGATCTTATTGAACATTAAGCTGTAGATTTCGTCTGCAGTAAGAAGTACCCTGCTGAGAATCTAAACGTGAACTTAACATAGACTGAATCTGAATAGATCATCCATTACCATTTATAGGTGTGCTTTAGGCCTGCAAAGTTTGAATAATAAATAAATTAAGAAAGAAAGAAGAGGAGAAAACAATAACAGAAATAAAGGACAAGTGTGAGGAGGTTATGATTCAGTCTAGAGGCAACTGTGTCTGTGTCATTTCACAGTCTGAGCTGTAGGTTCCAGGACTTCCGGGAGTTAGAACTTCACCTGAGCAGACCTATCTATTTCAAATGTTGCAGAATTTATGCATTGATGTTTTTTACTCTTGTAAAGCAACAACTTACATTTTATCAAAAAATATATGATGTGGGCTTATTTGGAACATCCATGGGCTTAAATGGTACCACAGGACCAATTAAGCCCATGCCAGACTTTTGACATATTTTGTAAAGTATTTTTATTATATCTTTAAAAACCTATAAAAATGAATGGATACATTTTCAAATGAGCGATTTAATTTTGCAGTATGACAGGTTATCACCTCTGCAAACCATGTTAGTATTGATGATAAACATCTGAACTTGTGGGCTTAATGGGTACATTTACTCTAAGGGGGAGAAGGGGGCAGGCAAATGAGAGGGAAATAATTTGGGTCTTTGAGCCTTATCATGTCCTGATAAATGTTCTAGGATTCATTTTCTCAGACAGTGGATTCAGTATTTGGCCGAAGCCAAATATTCAGGGTTCAAATATTCAGCAGGCTGTCACCTGCCATAGGGCGGGTGACAGGCGCCATACTTAGAAACTTTTCCACAGTCCCTTGAGGGGAACCGGTCTGAAGCTCAGCATTGGACGAGCATTGAAGTAGCATCTATCCAGCCGGGAGCAAGTGAAGGGCGGAGCATGTGGCCTGAGGGAGAGTGCATCCTTGCCGGAGTCGAAGCAGAGGTTGGGTGGTGAAAGTCCGGCGCTGGTCGCCGCAGGAAACAAAAGAAATGGGAGGACAGCTGTATTGGTTCTAGTTACTAGGTTCCAGGTACACACGCTGCTCCATCTATATCTGTTTTTGTTTGATATTTTTATAATTGTCTTTATTTTATGTTATGTCTTGTCTAAACTTGTCTTTACTTGTCACACTTGCCACATTCCACATCTTCAGAAATGTAACGTTTACCATGCCGTCGTTGCTGATGTTCTTGAGTCGTGCAGCAACTTCCCGTGCAGTCTTCCCGTCTCTTTGTCTGGAGTATCTAAGTGTGCACTATGTCTCATTTAGCCTACCTCACTTCCCATGTACTGCCTGACTGTTTTATGTTCATCTTATGTCTACATCCCTCTTTGTGTTTGTTTTAAATGCATTGAGTGGCCTTTCCATCAAAAATTGTGCTTTCATTTCTTTAAACTTTTCTTCAAACATTTCTTGGAGAATCTTAATAGGAAGAGCTTGAAAGACGTACAGTAACCTGGGGAAAATGTTGCTTCTATTTGTGAATAGATGTGATTATAATTTGCATTATAGAGGACACAATTCAGTTTGAAGACTCATCTCATTTACTGGAATGGGATGTAGTTAGGTTAATTAGGTGGTGGGCCGAAGCCTTGTATTTGCTTGACTTTTAAGAATAAGCCGTGGAGAGCCTTTGTGTTTTTTTGTATTCGATGTGATTTATTTATTTTTAGCAATATACCACTTGTCGTCACTCACAGTTCTGTCACTGTTTTATTCACGCTTCTATATCAGCCTGGCCAATAGTGTCAATTTTGACTTGGGAATATTATAAACCTATGAGATTTTGGTAGGTAGGAGTCAGCTGTTGGAACTTTTGCTGCTGCATCCAGCGATAACAGTGAAGAACAGGGGACATTCGTTTTGTGTGGGTAAGTATTTATTTAATAGAACATTCTAACATGTTGGTTTTGTACACAGTGATGTTTGTTAAGTTTTTTAAGTGTACTGGTACTTAGTTTAACAAAGAAGACTTGCTTGTTGCTGTCTGATACTAACGTCAGCTAGCTACAATTTTAGGTAGGCTTGTGTCCAAAATTTCTCAGATTACATAAAAATTACAGATTACAGATTACAAAAAAGATTGCTATTGCTACCAGTTAACTTGACCTGAAATTGGTAGGCTGTAATTTATTTGGTAGGCCACTACGGTGGAACAACAACATGAAAACATGAAAAAATTAATAAGGCTAATGTTTTTTTCAGTTGGTGTGGTAGGCTAAAAGTGTAAAATTTACCCATAGTCTCATAAATCTCATAAAAGTAAATGTTATGTTAATGTTTATTAAACATTTAAGGAACAGGGGTAGTCCAAGCAAGTGTTGGCTAAATTAACCTAGGAAGTAAGCCTGTAGTGTGTTATTCTGTTGGCTTTGTTAAGAGGAATGAGGACTCTGTTATCAGGTTTACCATTACCTCTGGGTTAACCTACCAAGGTTTGCCACTTAACAACCTATTTTGCTATTATACTCACATATGTTTTGAGTTGGAAGTAAGTTAGCAGCTCAGTTGTGGCTATAGTCACCTGTACCCCCGGGGTTAAAAAGGAAAATTAGAAGAGTTAATGAAACACATATTATGTTGTGGCATGAATGTTGTTGAATAATGAGCAAATTCTGATCAGAAAACATATCAAACAGAGCATTGTGGTGCATGAACTCATGTCATTTACATAAGTAAACACACCACCCCTGAACTCTGATGCCACTAAGTAAATAAGAAGGCTATTTTATCTTCAGATCAACATAGTCTTACTCACAACTCATAATGGCATATGTGCTAAAATCAACATTCACAACACCTCCACAATTTTTTAGTCTAATAGGCTATTAATTTTAATAGGCCTAAATCCTCACAGTTGAATTTAATTTAGGGGCAGAGGGTGTTGAACACTGTTTTGATGTCCATATTAAATTATTTGATGAATGTAAAAAATAGCACTAATATGTACATTACCGTAAATTTTTATTCTCATGCAAGTAACGTTATCCACCGTTTAAGATGGAGCAGCAATGATGGGTATGGAAGCAGACTGTCTGGAGGACCAGCACCTGTCAGCCGGAGGATCTGGACCCAAAGGCAATGTCTTCAGAGGACATGCGTATGCTGATGTTTTTTGAGGAGCACCTAGTCCTGCTGACCCACAAAGCATGATGTGCTAGGCACAACAGTTGTACAACAACTCTTTAAGGTAAAGCCCATGTTAGCTCAACTTTGCATTGAAAGGTGCCCAGCCAGCCAGTTTAATATCTATACCACAACATTATTCATACTCAACATACTCAAACAGTATGTTTATTTATTCAGTTTTTCTTGTCTTTTTGTGTGTCCTTTTCAGAGGCTGCCGCTGATGGAGAAACCGTAAAACTCATAAGACTGTTGTTGTTGTTATTACATAATATATTTTTTTGGCTGGGGATACGGAAAGAGCCTACTGCCAGTCCAGACGTCATTCAGGATTCAGTGTCTTGTAATGTGTAATATGACTACATTTACCAATAAATTATAATGAAATGCAATTAATCTTATAAATTGTTTGTACATATAGACCATTTAGGCCAAATTTAGCTGTACAACCTTTTGGTAGAGTGATGTCATACATGTGTAATGAGTTAAATGATTGAATGAATGAATGAAATATTCAATTAAATAAATGAAACAAATTGGGATTTTGTACACTTGTGGATGACTTTGGCTATATTTTGGCCAGAATAATTTTGCTTTTTGTTATTGCTCAAAATGTGTGAACAACATTTATTAGTGATAGTAAAGAAACAACATCAACATGATTGAAGCAAATCATCATAAAGCAGGCTAGGTTAACGTTTCCGGTTCGGAAAACCAAACAGATGGAAATAGTGTTGAGAGTTTTGAGAGAGCGGGACATACACTACACTGGCACAATTTCATGGAAGCTATTGGACAATAATGACACATGCAAATCGGACCCAATTGTACCTGCCCCCTCTGCCACGAAAATAGCGGTTTATGAAGTTATCGATGAACAATTTAATGTGCAATAATGGCAAGTGACAACAGTTTTTTTTCTTTTAATTCAATCTTTAATTCAGATGTTGGAGTTAGTTAACAAAAACCTGGGTCATTCCTCGTCAGGGATCATTCAAATGCACAAAACTAGCCCTAGGCCTAGCACCTAAATGTAAGAATGTCATTTTCAAAAACAGCCAGGGGAGGCTGTCAAGAACATGTCAAACAAATAGAAAGCCAACCAGAGATCTGAAAACCGAGGAGGGACCTCACAATGCTAAAACCAAAGGTCATTGAATACTGACCAAAATAGAACAACATAATACGGAGCAAATGTGAATAGTTCAGATCTGCATATGTGGGAGTGTCATATTACATCACAATATCAACTTTTTAATGATCATCTGTTAATGATCAGCATATGAGGGCTCGGCTTTGGTCTGCATAAAGTGTGATTTTCCCCCCTCCCCCTTGCAAACATAGAACAAGGAACTTAACGAACGTTTGCACCTCTCGCTCCATTTTTACTAGCCTGGCCATGCCTTTCTAGCACTTCTGCTTGATTATCATGTCCTTGCAGTGCTGGTTTTGATCCAATTGAGCTTGTTGTCTCAGTAGGCTTTTTAACCTGTCCACTCAGCGAACAGAGGGAAACGTTGTGAATGCAGAGCTAGAATGCCATCAGCCAAGGCAAGGTATCTGTCAAGGGCTGATCCAATCTTTTTAAACTTAAACACCTCAAGCAAGTAATCGAATCTCATTACCAAATGACCAGACCCTCTGTACAAAACGAAAAGTGTAGCTACACTTTTAACCTCTCTTACCCCCCTGGTTGTGCACTGTTCCACCTGCACTTCCACTACTTCCCATTTATCCAGCCAATTTTGTATGGATAACAGCATACCGTTGACAGAGCTGATAGGTGATCTAGCCTTTTGAGTAGCTCCGCAAATTGGATGATGCTTTCCTTTGGGCAAATGAGTCCAGTGAACGTGACTTCTGATATGCAGTGAAAGCAGAAAGTCGTCGTTCCTTGTATGGCAATATTGTTAATGAAACTTGCATTTACTGAAAATGATACAATTATGTGATGAAAGCAGAAGATGATAGGTCCTTTTTATGGCAATATTGTCAGAATCTTTTGTTCTGCATAAGACATTCATTTTAAGGATTTTATTCCTGAACTTTCTGGAAACCGCTAACCCAGTGGTGCTTGGGTGACTGTGTTGTTGACTGTGTTTGATTAGTTTTTAAAATGACATTGAGTAATTTCCACATGTAAACTGGCTTCTATGCTATGTGCTTTCACATTCTGCTCACTGTTAATGTCTGTTAATGTTTCTCAGTAACTTTAAGTGGACAGAATACATTGTTGAATGGCATTGTGGTTCTCTTGCGTCGTTCCACTTGTGTTGCTTGCACCAGTAGTTGAGAACATGTGCTGGTGCATGTGAAAAAGTGAAAAGTAAAAAGTGAAATCGCAGCAGAACAATGAACACACAGTTGAAATGATCATGTGCATCTTATATTATTGCATATGCAATACATGTTGCTTTCATTTGTATTTTAGCCTCCTGTTGAAGAACATGATGACACTTTAGAAGGGCCATCGCCATCACTTTCAACTGGTTCTTTTGTCCAGGAACTTTTTCAGGCCCAATATAGGTAAGTGTGATCTCTTCTACTGTATGATTTTATGTCCACTGACAAGCTAATCCCATTCTCCCATCAATTTATCTTAAAAGGATAGTCCAGAGTCAGTCAACCCATATTCTTGTTGTTTGAGGTTGCCGAGTGCTGTCAGTAAGATTTAGAACAAGATATTTTGGTACAACATAGACTGAATTTGCAAACCGGCAGTTAATGCTAACTGAATAGGGCACAGGAAAGCAAAACTGAAACAAAGTTTCTCTGCCCTCATTGGTTAAGGTTGGCTGCTGTTTTTCTGTTTGGTCTACAATGTGCCAAATTGTCTCTGCAACCTTGAACAACAGGATAATGGGTTGAATGACTTTTTATGTTATGAGTGTTTTAATGGGCCCATAGTAGGCATTATAGCTTGTGGTCATTTTGGTTTCAAGTACATGAAACTTTTGAAAGGTGCAGTTTCTGTATTCGTAGCCAAACTGAAGTATTTATGATACAGATGAGACAATGAGAGAGAACATAATAAGATGTCTGATGCCTCATGACCATGAGCTTTGACCCAATGAGCTTTGACCCCAGTACATAGCTAATGACTAATGTTCATGCTTGCATGATTTTAAGTAACAGAATGTAAGAATGCTAAACTTTTCAAAACTTTGCCTAATTGTAGTCCATGAGGACAGATAAATGCTAAAAAGCTACAGGTTCTTAAAGATGGACTAAATAGCTATTTTCCCCTAAAAGTGTCCATTACTGCCCTATTGGAATAGGGTCCTCAGGGGACTACAAAACATCAGTTAAATCTAACACTAAATCTAACATGCATTTTCTCATGGACTACAGGTCTGTAAAGTTTTAAAAGTGTAGGTACTATGCAATCAAACTCACTTGACACCAAATAGTTTTTCAAATTGCTTCAAGTATTTTCTGCATATTGTATTCATTTTTCTCCTTTTGTTTATCATTTTTTATGTCATTTTATTTTCTATTATTCACTGTTCTTTGTATCCTTATAAAGCACATTGAATTGCCTCTGTACATGAAATGTGCTATATAAATAAACTTGCCTTGCCTTGCATTTCTTTCAGTCAATAGAACATCAGATAGCATAGCATGGTGGGTCAGATAGCAATTCCAAGGTCATGTCAGAAATCTACACATGATCTACACTAGTGTACAATTTTTCAACTAAAAATGTTTTGTTAACAGGAGAGGAATATTTACAAAAAGTGGTACGCATAAAAAATTATTATAAAAATTACAATTCAGCTGGAATTGTCAAGGCTATCCATAATTTAAATGGCATATCTCTTTATCAGAACAAGAGATCATGCTGAAATTTTTGTGTGATGGTCACAGGACATTGGCGGCTGTTTGGACAAAATTTGAGCAAAATTCTCATTAACTCTGCATGATACGAAAATGTCCCAAGCAGAAATGGATTCTACGCGAAAAAGCATTGCAGAGTCATTTGAGAAAAGTTTTGTAGTGATTTCTGTCACGTTGCTTATTTCAAGTTTCTTATTTTGCCCTGTCTATAAGCACAAGCAGTATATAATAGGCCTATCTCTCTCTTCTGAAATCGTTGTAAATGCATGGAAATGCAGACTAAAATACAGTTACAACTTGCAAACAAGAAAAAAGGATATATTGTATATTTCCATTTTTCACCCTTTTCATAATAAGAGTGACAATTAAATGACAATTAAAACCAAACTGTTACTAGCCAAATGTCAGTTAGCCAAAAATCATTTAGCCTTATATCTATTGTCAGGTATTAGTGTTTAGATAACAATAAGCATCACAGTTGATCTTGTCCTGAAACAGGTTTAGTTTTTCTCTGTTTTGTTTACCCATATGCCAAAAAAGTCACTTTGATAAACGTTTATAAGCGTCCTGTATTTCTGCCCTTGTTGTTACATTAGTGATGGCTCTGGTAAATTTGCCAAAAAATTACAGATTTGGTCAAGTATGGTCTTTGTGAGGATCTGTACATCTGGTGATTATTTCCTTCTCTTATCATAGGCAATGATCAATGGGAAATCAAGTTAAATGAGTAAAAGCTATCAGTGTCAGTTTTGAGTAAATGTTTGACCGTCACAGAACTTTGTTGCAAACTTAAAATCCTTACATTCATTCCATACCGGCTTGGTTAAGAAATTCTTTAAGCCATTTAACAAAACATCTGCTTCTGTTCTGGTGTTCTTGGAAAAAGTGCTACTGACATATAAACTAAGTTTGTTTTGGTGCACTGATGCCTGATATGAGATAATCTTTACCTAGCTAGCAAACATTGTTCAGTTCACATGAGATTACTTCATAAAATGGATTACTTCAGCTAATTGTATTAAGGTAAGTTTGTCAGATCATTTAGCTTTAATGTGTTTGGTGGGTCGCTGGCCAACTGCATACTGGCTTGTTAGTGTTTTGGCTGTTTTTTGGTAGTAAGTTTACTTTGCTAAGGTGCATCCATTCACTTGCTAGCATTGTCAAATCTGTCCCTGCAGTAATGTAATGTGTGCAAGCTTTACAAAGTAGTCATTTAAAGATATGTACAGTCCTGTTCACTATCCTGTTTTTAAACATATTTACATAGAGTTGTGATATGAATTTGGATAGTCCTGCATGATAGTCCTGTATGACATATGTATAGTTTATGAGTTAATAATTTCCAAAGACTACTGGCAATCAACCTTATTCCTGGAGTTTGACTCTTAGGCAACATGATAAATCAGAAAATGAATTTATATCCCCCTTTGTTGTGTACCATTTTGTTCAGCAGCTCAGAAGTGTTTAAATGCTAGTGAATGCAGGAAAGTGGTGGATATAATGTGGGCTATCAGTACATTAGTTTGCTAGCTCAATTCAGACTAACTGACATTGATTGATAGAATGAAGGAATCATATTGTGATGGGGTAGTCTATTGTCTCTAACGATTTAGGATGCACTCTGAATCATTTGCATTGCGGTGAAGCTGCAGGTTTGGCCTTTCAGACACATGGGTTGAAGCTGCACAAGGTGACTCGCTTCACTACTTATGTCGTCAGAAGTTTGATGGCTACTGTGAGGCCATTAGATCTGGTAGACACGTGAGGGATTCCACTGTGCTTGAACCTCGAAGAGCATGCTTCCTGAAGCAGAGGGTAATGTGTCACCAAGGTTGAGTGTGGGCTCAAAATGTCACATCCCCAAGCCTGGCTCTTTGGCAGTGTGGACACGCTGTTGGTTTGGCACCCCGGAGACCCAGGTTCTAGGGTGGGTGGGGTGACTGCTCTCTCCCTTTGCTACACATGTCCTTTGTCAGGGCTCTATGCAGATATTTTTATTTAATTAAAATTTAGTTAAATTAAAAGTATTAAAATGAGCACAGAAAAATAATGGGGCACAAGTAGGTTTTTGTTTTGTACATTTATTGGAGTGCGGAACTTCTCACACCAACAACACCAACCTACTTGAAATTCTAACACTTTAGATAGGTCAATGCTTAAAACCCTTGTCTTACTGGCTTCTAAACTAAGCCCAGTGCACGTGTCATCTGACATTGTAACAAATAGGACTATATACACACACTATAATGTAGGCTAAAATTGAACTGAGACTATGAAATAGGCCTACAACCCTACAACCAAGGAAAGAATAAATGCATGCGCATGATGGGAAGAGAAACAGGCAAGGAGAGAGAGAGTGCGTGTGTGTCCATCCATGCATGCGGGAGGGAGACAGAGATGTGGAGTGGTTGGATTTTGGTACATTTGCTTAACATGCTTAGTCATTATTACTATGGACTTATAACAGGCAACAAATAACCACAAACCATAAACTACAATAATCCTACTCGGGGTGCGATTTGTCAAAAAAACAGAGGGGGGATGTTTTTTTTTGTTGTTTTTTAATCATGAAAAAATAAGCAATCAACAGGTTTAATTCTTTTTTAGGTTAATGGTAGACCCTCTGTACCTAAATTATGAACAGATGAGCATTCATCTTCAATGCAAACTTAAAAAGACATGATTCATTTCATTTTCTGTGCCGGCCATGATGTGATGGCTTATTTGGGCTTCAGAACCATGGATAAGGTCCGATCAAGATTTTTTTTCATTATCATCATTTGTTAAACTATGTTAATAGGTGGTAATGGATTGGTGGCAATTTTATCAATTTCAGTGCCATTGTCGATTCTGCTTATCAGTCGAATTCTTTATCAATTCTTTTATCAGTTCCTTACTGTTTAGTAGGTATTCTACACAGGTTTGCAGTATCAGCACTTATACAGCCTGAACCACTAAGGCAGGAGTATGATCCTCAAATACACAGTGAACATATTTTGTGACAGCCACATCAGCACTGCACTGAACACAGGACAGATAGGTTTGCCCTTTATATTGATGAACATATAATCAACCTCTCAATCTCTGTTCTCCAAGTCAACCTTTCATTTGGAAAAACAACTGGTAACAAAAAATTTAGCACTAGTAGGCTAAGTACTTCAGGTGTCAGTAATGACAAACAATTGTATGAGGCTGCTGATTAATGGTAAGGATTCCAGAGAAAGTAGTGGGGACAGGGCTCGCACTTGACATAATACCAGTGCAGTATTAATGGTGCATGAAATACTGGCGGTCCAGTTCTGATAGACATTTTAATTCTGTATTTGAAAGAGCAATTGACAATGGTCTGAAAAACATAAGAGGAATTGATAAGAGGAATTGGTAATGTCGTAGGGATACGATACAAGTGAATTGAAGCGTTCCATTCTTGATTCTCTTGGTTCTTGATTACCACCCCTAATGTTAATGGTCTTTACAGCTATCATCATGTCCATTTAC
Source organism: Tenualosa thibaudeaui (assembly GCA_027481765.1). Lineage (NCBI taxonomy): Eukaryota > Metazoa > Chordata > Actinopteri > Clupeiformes > Clupeidae > Tenualosa > Tenualosa thibaudeaui. The sequence continues at coordinate 10,510,275 of JAIFZK010000016.1, read as the reverse complement.
TAGCAACTTAAGACTGTCAAAGGATACCATTTGGTCTTTCCTAGGGTTACTGGCATGGCATCCTTCGAAAACTCATTGTAGCCACAAATTTCACTCAGTTCCCTTGTCAACACTTTGGTGGCCAACTGAAGAATGTGGCTGTTTGCACCTTAATGATTTGCTCCATCAACTTTTACAATTCATGGTGCAAGCTGCAGCTCTTAAGGATTTTCAGAAGGCAAAATTGCTGTTGTCCATAATGCTGAGAGACAGTGAGGATGAGGCCATCCTGCATTCTGATATGCAGAACTACAGAAGCTTTCATGGTTATCACAGGGAATTTTAATCATGCCTCACTGAGAAATAGCTTAAATAACTTTTACCAATATGTTGACTGCCCCACCAGAGACAATAAAACAACAGGGGCAAGGAAAACCTCCCTTATGTTCAGTTAATCTAGGAAGAAACCTTGGGCAGATCCACGACTCAAGGGGCTAACCCAACTGCCGGGGGTCATGCAGAAAAATTACAATCAGTGGTAATCATGACAGACTACAAGTTGCCTATGGTTTTAGCTAAGGTTCATAATAGTTAATAATGGAGTGTTATCCCACTTTACATTATATGGTAGTCAGTCTATAGGTGGTTATCAGGAATTATGGCTGGACAATGTAGCAGTGGCCAGACATAGTGTCAACTGAAAGGAATGAGGTGGGTCATGGGGGTAACAGTAAGGGTCCATTTGACAGTGCCATTGTAGGGGGGGCAATCACAAAGCCTCAAGGAACGGGAGTCGGGCCTAGCATGGGCGTCTAGGAAGGGCCTCTATGATGGAGAGTCGGTCCGGAGAGTGGGCCTCCCTTAGTGTTGGTTGTAGTCCACTCAGGAGGGGAGGGTGAGAGGAGTCCGCCGGAATGAGGCAGGGATGACACTCAGCACAGATAATGTGGACAAAGGAAGAAAGTGAATTAGGCCAGGTTCTCACATCAGAGGGCAAATCTGTAATTTGGGCATACATACATATATATATATATATTGGGATATATATATATATATATATATATATACACACACACACTCGTATACATATACACATACATACAAACCTACATATATATATATATATATATATAGAGAGAGAGAGAGAGAGAGAGAGAGAGAGAGAGTTGTACGGAATGACACATGAAGCTTTTGTGGTGGCACTAGGCTATAGCAGCATAACTAAGGTATGATGCGTGGCAACCCAGCACCACTACAGGGATGGTCAGTGGCCACCATGCCTCACAACTGGGGGCAACAGCAGAGGCAGTCCCTCCCAAAAGACCCATGAGAAGTGATGATTTGCCACGCACTATCCCTAAACAGTAAAGCGGAAGGTTTTAAGTCTAGACTTAAAGGTATTGAGAGTGTCCGCTTGTCGAATGTGGGGGGGGGGGAGACTATTCCACAGGAGGGGTGCACGGTAACAAAAGGCTCTTCCTCCTATCAAAGATTTTGATATTCTTGGGATTACAAACCAGCATTTTGGGATTTTAGGATTCTAGGAGGGTGGTAAGGGACAAGTAAGTCCTTAATATATGTTGGTTTACCATATATTACCATATATGGTATACCATATGTTGGTATATTTTTTAGTCCTAGTGAGTGTAGCTTTTTGTATTAGTTGTAGGTTTTTGATACAGGTATTGCTACACCCAGAGAACAGAGCATTGCAATAATCGAGCCTGGAAGTAATAAATGCGTGTATTAATTTTTCAGCATCCTCAAAGGATAGGAACTTTCTAACCTTAGCAAAAGGTGGAAAAAAGATGTTTTTGAAATGTGTTTTACATGAATAATTACCCCCAGGTCTTTAACTTTTGCGGTGCATGACAGTGACAGCCCACTGAGTAAGTTTTGGTGAAGGGGTAGGGTCAGCTGTTTCGGGCCAATCATCATAACTTCAGTTTTATCAGAATTTAAACATAGGAAATTATTAGTCATGCAGGTTTTTATGTCTAGGAGACAGGCATCAAGTTTAGTCATTGGCATATAGTCATTAGGCTTCATAGAAAGGTGAAGCTGGGTATCATCAGCATAGGAGTGGAAGGTAATTCCATGTTTCCTTATAACAGATCCTAAAGGTAACATGTACAGGGAGAACAGCAGGGGGCCTAGCACTGAGCCTTGGGGTACACCAAACTTTACTTTGGTATGGGTTGATGACTCATTATGAGCATGTACAAACTGGTAGCGACCAGAGAGGTATGATTTGAACCAGGATAATGCAGAGTCTTTGATGCCTATCATGTGTTCAAGCCTGTGTAGTAGGATACCATGGTCAATAGTGTCAAAGATCACGGAGATCCAATAGGATTAATATTGATATATATCTATTATCAGATGCATTTAAGAATATAAGAAGAGGATGAGCAGACCATATTTTCTTATGAAGCTGAGATCCTTTCATGTGTGCACCAAGATGTTGGAGATCTTTTCAGTCTGTTGTTGCTAGCACGCTCTTCTTTGCTGTTGTGTGTTGGGGCGGTAGCATTGAAGCCAGTGATACTAATTGGCAGGGAAAAATACCTTTATACTACTGCAAAGACCACACGACAGTCAAGCTTTCCTTTCCGTGGTACTTTGGCTGCCAAAGAGCCTCAGACCACACTTTTATTAAAGACAGGATGATACAGTTGCACAGAAACTATTGTATAATCAACCTAAACCGCTTTGAAGATAAGAGGGGCCATCACACGGTGGTGAGACAGCAGAGTGTCCTCTTACTCAGACTTTTTCAACTCCGCTTTCGTAGGGACAGATGTAGGATATCTTTCCTGCCATATGCCATCACACATCATCACAATTATTGCACTTTACTCTGCCTAAAGTACAATGCATGGTATAAAAATGTCTGTATGTTTGTGTGTCTGAAGTGTCCCAGACTGGGAAACCCATCTGACACATCTGTTCCCATGTGCATTTCTGTACTGATGCCTCTCCGCTTGTGCACCTTAGCTGGTTTACCGCGTTGTATTTATTTGTATTTATTTTAAATTTTTATTTTAAAAGTTTCTTTACTGCACATTGCATTTCAGATTGCATATTATATTACTCTTCACGTCGTATATTTTCTTATTATGCTCTTTCTCCCCTTTGTATTGTTAATGTGTTGTATGTTTGTCCTACATGTCCTGTTGTATGTTTGTTTCCCAGCTTGGGAAACTCACTTGCATTTCTATAAGTCTATAAGAGGTCTATAACACAGACATGGCCTCTGTAGCTTATTAGGTTAACCTGCATTTTATCATTTCACAAACAACAAAACACACAACCTAGGTGTCGTAAAATGTCACAAACCATTTAATTCCCCAAACCCAATATGCTATATCAACTCTCTATATATCAACTATATCGCTACTTTGGGCCAGCTTTGCAACCTTCCTTCAGTAAAAAAGTCTCTGTATTGTCATCAATTCAATTCATTGAATTTATACAATGTCAATACAATGTTACAATAGTATTGTCTCATTGCCCTTTACAGCAAGGTGCACCTAAGAACAATGGGCAAGGAGATTATTCCACAAGAGCGGTAGCAAAGTTCTTCCTCCTATTGTAGATTTTGATATTCTCTGGATGACCAGCGTTGTATGATCTTAGGGGTCTAGCATGGTAGTAAGGGACAAATCTTAAATATATGTTAGAGCAAGGCCATTGAGGGCCTTATAGGTTTGGGGGGGTATTGCTGAGTCAGTGTAAGGAAGCAAGGAAAGGAGAGATATATTCATATTTTCTAGTCCTGGTGAGTGTTTGTGCCTCTGCATTTGGTATTAGCTGTAGGTTTTTAATAAAGGTATTAGTACACCCAGAGAACAGAGCATTACAATATTCAAGCCTGGAGGTAACAAATGCATGTATTTATTTTTCCACACCCTCAAAGGATAGAAACTTTTTAACCTTCGCGATATTTAGCTGGTGAAAAAAAATATGTTAATAATCATATTTTGAAATATGATTTACATGACTATTCAGAGGGAGGTCCTTGTTGATGATTATCCTGAGGTCTTTAACTCTTGTGTTAAATGTTAGTGAAAGGCCACTGAGTGAGTTTTGGTGCTGGAGTAAAATGTTATTCAGCTGTTTAGGGCTGATCATCATAACTTCAACTTCAGAATTTATATCCAGATTTTAATGTCTTTGAGGCAGGCATCAAGTTTAGTTACTGGCGTACAGTCATTAGGCTTCATGGAAAGATATAGCTGGGTGTCTTCTGCGTAAGAGTGGAAAGTAATGCCATGATGCCTTATGAGTTAATAGCTTCCTGTTTTGTAGGAAGAATTGCAGACTGGTGGCAGACTCCCAAACTTCAGGAAACAGGTTTAATCGTTTCAGTGGCGTGCATCAAGGGAGACATAAAGGTTTCACCCCGACAGCATCCACCATTAAATCTAACAAAACAATGCAAGTCTACAAATTAAATACACTTCACGGAGGGGAGTTGTTAGCATACAGTTGAAGGAAGTACAATGGAATGTGATTGGTCCTTATCTGTCTGATGGCCCAAGGACACACCTATGACAACTAGCATTGTTAAGTGGCTATCCAGTTGTACCTATACACCCAGATTTAGAAATATCACTTATAGAACGTTTTGATAAGTCATACACTTTGATTATTACACTCCTTGTACTTAGACCATTAAAATTATGCTAAACATGAATACATTCACATTTCAGATTCACATTAAATATACAGAAATACATTCCAAATCTATCTGAGGTAAGGTCTTTGCAATGTAAAATAGGAACAAAAGGCTCTACCCAGCCACAAAGGTACCAGTCAATTTACATCGAATCACTGGGGGAGGATGATTCTGTTGTTTCTGTGCCATGCAAATGCATGGCGTCTCCTGGCTGTCTGAGGCAGAATATACTCTTGAAATGATTGCTATCAGGGTACACCATACTTTACTTTGGTGTGGCATAATGATTCGTTATGAGCATGTAGTAAACTGGTAGCGACCAGAGAGGTACGAATTGAACCAGGCTAATGCAGAATCTTTGATGCCTATTATATGTTCAAGCCTGTGTAATAGAATGCCATGGTCAGTCGTGTCAAAGGAAGCACTTAGATCCAATAAGATTTATTATTGGAGTATTGATATATATATCCATTATTAGATGAGGTAAGGAGGTCAATGAAGACTTTGACCATGTTGGCTGTTTCAGTACTATAGTTGACTCTAAAGCTTGACTGGAAGGTTTCCTGGATATTATTTTCATTTAAGAAGCTACAGATTTGCTTAGACACTATTTTTTTCACAAATGTGTGCTTAGATATGGGTCTGTAATTAGCCAAGACATCAGGATCAAGGTTAGGTATTTTAATAAGTGGTTTAATAACGTGTCTTGAAAGATTTCGGGACCTGCCCAGCTATGAGTAATTTTTGAGTTAAAGTATTTTCTCAGCCAGTAGGGGGATAACATGCTTAAACAGATTTGTAGGGATTGGAGACTTTCGTTTTAGACTTTTAGACTAGAGGAGATCAAAGACGTAATTTCTGATAAATTGGTGGGTGTAAATAAATCAAGGTATGCTACAGGTCAACTGCAAATTGCTATAACCATCACATTGGGTCCAACTGGGTTTGAGGTTACAAGGGAGTTGTTTTTAAATTTAAAATAATTTTAAGGCTTATAGATTAAATTTTGTCATTAAAAATATCATAATCCTAGCTGCTAATAGTTATTGGAATAGAGTGAGTCACTTCATTCCTACTTTATGTTGGGTGGGATATTGTGTTGAAAAGGAATTTTGGATTATTTTTTAAATCATTTGTAAGTGAGGAATAATAAAACTCTAACTTGCAAATGTGTTGTTTTGTTGAGGTTTCCGTCATTCACTCTAGGCACTTTCTTACTGTCTCTTGAGCTTTTTTGCCTTCACACTAATCAGATAGGTAATAACACTCTGCATCTAATTCTGTTGTGCAATCCATTTATATTGAGCATTTTCTCTCTGCCAGGTCCTCACTGACTTGCCCTCATTGTCAGAAGCAGAGCAATACATTTGATCCTTTTATGTGCATCTCCTTGCCAATTCCTCTGCCACACACAAGGTAAGTGTTTCCATAATTAAGGAACAAGAGACCTGGCTGCTACACTCTGCTTGCTTGACCATAAACTTTCAAATAGGCCTTTAAACACGCTGAAGTACTTTTTGTAACACTTCAGATTGAGGTACACATATTCAGCATTAACTGGCAGCTTTTTATCATGCAAATTCAAAACATACTAGCCATTTGTTAGTCATTACAAGTCACTTATTAATACCTTATTCTGTATGATCTTGTTCTACTCATAGTAGACCATTAACTAGACATTCTCTAATACAAACTTCTAATTACTCCTTATTCATAGTGTGTAAGACAGTTGTTGCATATGAATTTTTATCTCAATATGCTTTGCTTAGTAAGGGGCTTATAAGGTGGTGGTAAAACAGGAACAGTTATTCTCAGGAACAGTTATTCTCAATCAAAGAGATGTAATTAGGACTCATTTGGACACAATTAGGCACTTGTAGATTTGGGTTTTGATCCTATGAATAAGCCATCTTTTCTAAGTATTACTGAAGGAGAATAACTCTTCCTGTTGTACTACTGCCTTATAAGACGCATACTAACCTATATGTTAACCTAATATATTAAAATCATAATTCATGTACAACAACTAACTTATTAATTACGTATAAACAGTAATTAGGAGTTTATATTGGAGAAATTCTTAGTTAATGGTCTATTATGGGTAGAAAAAGCTCATGTACAATAAGGTATTAATACATGATTTGTATGACTAACAAATGGCTAGTATGTTACTAATTTGCATGTTAATGAGCTGCTGGAGCCTGTGAGAGCCTGTGCTTTTCACTTTTGCAATGTAATGAAGTCAAGTCAGGACTTACTTACTGGAGTCTTATTTTACTTAAATATTTATTCTTCTACTTGATTATGGAAATGTGTACTTTTGCCATCTTTGCAAATTCTGTTCATGGATGACTAATGTGACCCATTGTCACATGACTAGGGGTGTGGTCTACAGCTCACAACTCCATATATATACATGTTAGTGCTGTCAATCTATTAAAAAAAAAATCTGATTAATCACAATTAATCACACATTTAAAGTGATTGTTTAGCAAAGGCTTCAGTAAAGTGCTGCTCCTCAGTTTCCTTCACACCCAACATGAAAGTGTGTAGTTACCAGGCTGTCTATGATAGGGGTGCCCAGGAGTCAAGTCAAGTCAAGTTGGGATTTATTGTCGTTTCAGCCATATACACAGTACATAGTGAGACGTTTCAACGGGAACAATTGGTGATACACGTAACTGTTAAAACACAGTATGGACAAGACAGATAAGTAATAGTGTCTACATACACTATTGCGGGACTACACAGATTCACTCACCTACTCACACACGCACAGCACACACACAACTACACACGCACGCGTGCACACTGTTGTACACATATGTACATACATTACAACACAGTTGTAAACGATTTGCAGGTCAAAATACAGGTGACCTAAAACAAACACGCTAGACAGGGCATGGCTTTTTGCAGAGCACTGTGGCTAGTGGTGTGATTTGTAAAATGAAGACTGTATTAGCTGTAGGTTTCTGATACAGGTATTACTACACCCAGAGCACAGAGCATTGCAATAATCAAGCCTGGAAGTAATAAATGCATGTATTCATTTTTCAGCATCCTCAGAAAATTGGAACTTTCTAACTTTAGCAATATTTTGTAGGTGGAAAAAATACGTTTTTGAAATGTGTTTTCCATGACTGTGTATAGAGAGGTCCTGGTCAATAATTACCCAGAGGCCTTTAACTTTTGTGTTACATGACAGTGAAAGGCCACTGAGTAAGTTTTGGTGAAAAGGTAAAATGTTGTAAACTGTTTAGGGATGATTATCTTAACTTCAGTTTAAACGCAGGAATTTATTAGTGATCCAGATTTTAATGTCTTGGAGTCAGGCATCAAGTTCAGTAAATGGCATATAGTCATTAGACTTCATGAAAAGGTAAAGCTGGGTATTGTCAGCATAGGAGTGGAAAGTAATGCCATGTGTCCTTGTCCATGTGTAACAGATCCCAAAGGTAGCATGTACAGGGAGAATAACAGGGGCCCTAGCACTGAGTCTTGGGGTACACCATACTTTACCTTGGTATGAGATGATGACTCATTATGAGCATGTACAAACTGGTAGCGACCAGAGAGGTATGATTTGAACCAGTGTAATTCAGAATCTTTGATGCCCATTATGTGCTCAAGCCATGGCCAATAGTGTTGAAGGCAGCACTAAGATCCAGCAGGAGTAATATTGATATATACCCATTATCAGATGAGATAAGGAGGTCATTGAAGACTTTAACTAGGGCTTATTCTGTACTATGATTAGCTCTGAAGCCTGACTGGAAGGTTATCTAGATTTTGTTTTTGTTTAAGAAGCTACAGATTTGCTTGGACACCCTTTCTTCAAGTATTTTTGATACAAATGAGAGGTTAGATATGGGTCTGACTGTACATGCTCACTCGTACAAGACATGCCTCACCCTTGCCTCACCCTGTTATTACTTATTTGACACTTTATTTGTTGCGTACCATGAGAAATACAGAATATATGACATGGAGCGGATGACATGAAATTATTGTGCATTTGCTGGCCTAATACTAACATCGCGCTGTCCTCCTTAGGCGACATAATGTACAAATTTTCTACCTTTTACATTGAGCTTGTTTCTCTGACATTGCCAGTGACCACGCAGCTTTATATCTTTGAATGTGCCTAGTAGTGGTAGGCTATGAAACGTGGCTATAAAACGGCTATTTTTTAAAAAGATTAACTTTGTTGATTGGAATGTAATGAAGCCTCAAGGCAAAGAATTTGCCTCGAAAAAATTTTGTAATCAAATTATTCAAATTGAGTAATCATTTCAGAAGTAATTCGGTAGTGTTTTAGTCCACAGGATAATGGGTTTGTTAAAATGTTGTAGTTACTGCAGAAACTTTTTGCTACTTTACCTCATTTCCTCAGTCGCCTATCTTGCATTAAACTGGACACATGCTACAGTTTACAGATAGAATGTCTGTGAGAATACCCCAGACCAATCAGAAAATTAGATAGTAGAGGTGATGCACTCTTCCTCCTGCCTAATGTAGATCTGAAATAATCTGCCAAATGAACTTGTTAGTTACTAAAGTCTTTAAACATTTTTTACTTGGGCACAGCTGATTTTCACTGGGGCACGGAACACCCATGGTTCAGTGAAAAAACTGTTGAACATTTCTTCACCACATTTAATAGGTATGGGACCGGAGAAAGTTACAGTCAGACATTATCGGTGCCAACCTGCACAAGGAAATAAAACTTAAATAAAACAGTACTAAATAAAACAGTAGAGCTTTTTTTAGATGAGATTGAAATTGATTGGAAAGGTGTACAGCTTGCTTGCATGTAGCACAGGTGGATGTTCATTCACTGCAAAAATATATGAGGGCTGAAATAAAGATCTTAATATTACTGACTGACAGAAAATGGAAAGAGTGCTTAAATTTAACTAATATCACTACTAACGGAAACCTGTGCTTCATACAATGCAAGTTTATGACAAGAATACTCCTCCTCCTCCCCCTACTTTCTTTGTGTAAAATGACACATGAAGATACAATAATGCATGCTTCTCAGGAATGTATGAAAGTTCATAAAGTTATGTTGGAAATTAAAAATGATGATTTAAGATCTGTAAAGAAAGTAAGTTTCATCCCTGCAAGAATGAAAGGGACTGATAAAATATTATTTAAATATAGAGAAAGCAATGCATGAAGACCAAGACCAGTTTAGTAGAGTGTGGCAGGATATGTATGAAGTATAACTATTAGTGAAGTAAGAGCTAGAAATGAGAAGCAATTGATTGAGGAACCGTGTGTGTGCACGCGCGTCTGCCTGCATCTGTGTGTGTGTGTGTGAGAGAGAGAGAGAGAGTATGTGATTTGTGAATTCGATTGAAATATGTATTAGTGTAATGGTGTAAGAGTAATGTGTTGTATTGTGAGACCCTGCAAGAGATGATGTTACTGTTTTGTTTTTTTGTTTTATTATGGGCAATATGTAAACCTTAATAAATACAATTTATAAATACAATTTGTTAAGGTCTATGTCTGATATAGGTTGAAAGAGGGCAAGGTGTATGGGCATGTGAGTAAGAGAGTATGTGGATTCGGCTGCCTGACCCCAGTAACATCTGACATGACTGGGCCTCAAATCAAGAACGTGAAGGCTCTTTTTACACGTATCTAGATTTTTTAATAAACAGGTATTTTTTTGTATCCATTTGGGCCTCTCATTTACACATAAACAGAGTTTTACCCACCCCGTTTTTAAAAACGGCCCCCAAAGTGGAGATTTTTCAAAACACTGTATTTTCTGGATTCCACTGGATACTGTAAACGCAATTTAAAAAAAATATATAAAAATTACTAGATACACATAAATGGCCCAAAATCCTAGACAGCAAAAATAAATAAATAAATAAATAAAAAGAATTGGGGATAAAATGGAATCTGAGAAAAACAAATTACATTTCATAGGGCCCTACAATGGCAACATTATACATTTTAACTGGGAGCTTGTTGGTGTAGTAACAAATCATCAACATAGAGACTGACTGTTTTGAATTGGCAATTTGAATACCTTGAAATTTGCTATTCCGACATATTGCTGCTGCTAGTGGTTCAATGAATATGACAAAGGGATGGAGAGTGTGAATTCTTGTCTGGCTCCCTAGCATTGTGGAGCTTTGTGAAGTGATCCCATTAGTGATAATAGTGGCTCTAGATGAGGTGTATTGTGTATAGACTCTCCACAGCCAAGTCTATAGAGGGTGGTAAGAAGGAAGGTCCAAGGTCCAGAAAGGTCAATGTCAATATTTGCCAGCTAGTTACAGCAACAAAAGCAAGCCCAGTACTCTCCTGCAGAAGTGGCCTCGACATCAAATTAACTAGCATGTTCGATATCAAGCTTGTTAGCCATCATTACCGCACGAGGCACTGAAAGCATTTCTATTGAAACTGATTATAAAATTAATATTTTATTTTCATATTTTAACTTTGGTCAGTCTTATGTTGGCTATGTTACCCCTAAACCAGGAAAATTATATACACTAATAACACTAGTTTTACAAATGGAAAGTAAACTTTAATGAGAGGTGTCCACCTACCAACACAGTGTCCTCAGCCTACTCTCTGGTATGGATGGTGTGAGGTGATTGGTAGTATTGTTTTGTTTCAAAGCCAAGTCACTTCAGTGCTAAAGAAACTCATGCCTGGCCATCATTCTGGAGCCTGGAGGTGCCTGCATATGTGCGTGGCTCTGTATCACTCAGGTGTTGCAGCTTGCAGTACTAGTGAGAAGCCCCTGGCTGCGGATTTACAGTCTTGGGGTGAAGACCTAGTGCCTAGTTGAGCACAGCCCTCGGAAACACATAGGACAACTTGTATGAATACTCTTGATTTTAAGACATTGAGACAACTTGCAGGATCAGGAACAGGGTCATCACTGAAAAATGTCGGTATTTTCTTATGCAAAGCATCATGTGTTTGAATCTACCTTGAACTTTACTATTCATCCTGGGGAGAGTGGGCATAATACAACACTTTTTGACAACTACTCTAGATTAATCTTGTTTTAATAGAAGCAACATACACATCTCTGCTTTGGATTTGAAGTTTGTACCTATGACCTACCATTTTTGCAACCAAAAGAGGTGTAACTGAAAGAGGCGTTACAATGTTACAACCTCTAGATGTATAAAATGTTACAACCTCTAGATGTATAAGGTGTTACACTGCTAAAAAGGTGAGTGAAAGGTTATTGCAATACAATTAATGATCCATGGGTAAAAACATACTAACAACAGGCTGCATGTCAAGTATTGACCCAATGGACTAATAACACATAACCTATGCGTATATGCACAGCAATTGCAGTTGCAGTCTAGGTCTAATGTCAAAAACTAATCATGACAAAAACTAATCATACGCAAAATAATTATGCAACTATCAGTAATGCATTTTTTTATGCCACTGAAATGGGTTTTGTTATAGATGTGTTATCGGTAATGTCTTATATAAATGTGGTCAGCAACTAGTGAAAAGTAATGCTGTCAATGTTAACACATTAACACACATGATTAATGTAAAAAAAAAAAATTTAAGTTAAAAGTTATTTTTTAAATGCAAATTAATCATGCAGATGCATATGTCACACTACCCACCAGCTCGCTTTGGCTTTGACACACAAAGTAACCTACAGTAATGTTAGCCTAGTCTCAGGTTCTTGATAAGATTTTGAGAGCTCTGTCTGGGGATGAAAGAGTTTCTCTATGACTTTATTCACAGAATACAAGCAGCATAATGACAGTTGTAGACTTGATAATATGGCTTTTTTTAGAAGAGCTTTTTTGAATGAGAGTAGAAGGAAAAGGCCAAAACGCGGTAGATCTGAAGCAAGGGGGAGTGTGCAGAATTTGCATGCCCGGGGTGTGGGGGACGGGGGGTTACAAAATCATGTTGTTGATCGCACATGGGCACCCTTGTCAAACGACCTGTGGCAAAATAAATTCTGGAACTTTAAATGTGTGATTAATTGTGATTAACTTAAATTAATCATTATAATCGATTGACAGTTCTAGTAAAAAATGTGTGTTACATTTAACCTAACACTTTACCTAGCATAGTACTACTTGTGAACTGCTCCATCGACCGGCCCCAGAGCCAAGTTTATCAGTTCTGGTGAAATATGCATAATGAGATATGTATAATGAGAAACATAATTCTAAATTGATTCTCCACACTAAGGGTAGTCTACCCTCTGCAACATCCTGAAAAGCACGAGGGCTGTGCTAAACGATGAGCCTTGGGTACTTTAGGCTAGTGTGAGATCATGTGATCACGCCGGACCAGTAGTGTCTGTGAGCCTTGCTCTGCTGCACCAAGGGGTTTCTGTGGTACGCATTCAGTAAAGTCATTTAATTACTCAATATTGTAAATTTGAACATTTTCAAAACAACAACTGTGACATTATTACAGACAGTATACTGCATATCGCCCACCCCTAATCGTCAGAGGAATGTAAAATATGTAGGCTACTTGAGGATCAGATAAAATAACTATCAGAATTATTTTTCCCCACCTAAGCAGTCCAAAAGTGAGGTGATGTTATTGTTTACAATTGAGAGAGACATCACTGCAACCAGGCAGGTCTTGTTCCTGATGCTGTCAAGCCATCCCTCATGACTATTGGAATCAACCTCTTAAATTTTCCCACCCTTTAAAAGCAGGTGTAATCCAGACTGTGGTCAAATGTGGAAAGTTGGGAAGCATTCAGAAACAATGCAATCAGTATTAAGAGCATCACATTTACCTATTTTACCATGTCAAAACCAACATTTCATTTTGTTTGCCACTTGTTTGCCTAAGCTAATTTCGGGATAATTTTACTATTTATATAATAGATATTTACTATAATAGATTATTAAACAATTGAACTATTTAAACTATTCAGCTATTTCATTATTTAAACAATTCTACTGTTTAACTGTTCAGATAATCCAACTGTTCAGACAATCGAAATGTCATCAACTATGACTCCTGCTAATTGTTTCCTTTGCCCTTCAACTGTTTCAAAATAAGTCCTCACTAAAGTATTTCACTACTAAATAATTTAACTATGTAAACTATTTTACTGTCCAGCCATTCCAACTGTCAGTTGTCATCAGTTGTGACTCCCGCCAACCTTTTCTTCTGCCTACAAATGTTTCAAAATAAATTTTCTCACTACAATTACTCACTAATAAATATTTTAACTATTTACGGTATCGAGCGATTTAACTGTTCAGCCATTCAAATTGTCAGTGGTCATCAACTTTGACTCCAGCTATGGTAATGGTAATAACTATAGTCTATTAGACCACCACCTACCCATCACCCTCTAACCAACAACCAACTGCATTCTAAAACCTTGAAACTGCAATTTGACATGTTGAATCATTAGAATTGGACTTAATTGGACTGAATTGCAGTACATCTTCTGTTTTGTCTTCTGCGTTGTCTGCATTCTTCTTCTTTTAACCAAATTTCCGCATTTAATGCAGCTTCAAACATATATCTCAGAAACTTCATTCTTACGAAGTACACTTATGGTATGTATTTTTGAAACTATTAAACTGATCATTCAACTATTTAAACTGTTAAACTATTTTACTATTCAACTTTAAAATGTCATCAAGTATGCCTTCTGGCTAACTGTTTCTTCTGCCTACAACTGTTTCACAATAAGTCTTCAGTACAATATTTCATTATTAAATAATTTTACAATTACAGTTACAATAGCAACCACCACAATTGCCCTAACAATAGCATTGCAACCATCTCAAATGCCCTAGCAACATCCTAGCAACCATTTCCAATGTTACAACCTAGCAACTAACATGTCTAAGTTAACATCCAGCACAGCAACCACTTCAGTTACCATAGCCATTACCATAACTGTCCTACTTAGCTACTTACAACTTAGCTACCATTATTATAATGCAACTATTTGTCACACATCAAGTCCACATCAAGCAACTACGGTATACATTTTCATACACTCATAATTCCCTGGAATTACATTCTCTAGCTTATTTATGTGTTTTATTTATGTACTTTGTTATATAGTTTTTATGTGTTTATGTGTTCTATCTGTTGTCTTTTTGACAACAGATAGAAAAAGTGGAGTGAAAAAGTGGTTTATTCTTGAGTAACCAGAGTGTGTTGCTGAGTAGTGGCTAGTCTTTTTCTAGTGGGTGAAAGTCCTTCCAGACCATTTCTTCCCATGCATTGTTTACCAGTGTTGACATACATGACCCTCCAGTGCTAAACCCACTTGTTATTTATGTACAATGTGTGTGCTAAAGTGGTTAAATTTCTCATTTTTGAGAAATGCCATGCCGAAATCATACCTTATACAATAAAAAAACTTCTTGAGGGTGCATGTCAGTGTCGCACTAGCTGTAGTGTCGCACTAGCTTCATAGTTTTCTTAAGGGGGAAATCCGGTGTGAATCTGTCAATAGCTCTGTTGTTTGAGGTCCCCAAATGCTGTCTGTAGGAAAAAGAACCTAAAAATTTGAGTTACATGTCCTGGGCTGTTTCCATTATGGCAAATAGAATTAACTAGATGGCAAACGTTGTTAACAGCAATTGGGCCATAATCAAATGCATACAGCTCGCACACAGAATATCAGCATCTTTTTGCCCACCATTACCATTGTTTTAGTCATAAAAACCTAGGTACAGACCAGCAGATTACAACTCGGCAAACATATTTGAGTGGTAGGATGCCTTGATTTTTTTTATAGCAAGTGACGTAATTTTCAATATAGCAGGGCCCAAACAAAAGGACAGAAATCATAATTCATAATCATTAAAATCACCCCACAGATACACATTCTTTCAGTTTCCAAATGCTACTGGTGTAACTGTGGTCTGATCAGTTGCTCCTTTGTAATAACTTATTGAAGTTAAAATAAAAGTTGTAGTATACTATCCCTCTTTTTCTTTTTTTAGTATGGCATTCAAATGTGAATTTGATGTCAGCGTAGTTTTCTCTGGCATGTATTGGTATATGATTTGTGGTATGTTTTCCTTAATCCATACCTTTTAAAATATTTGGTGTTTAGTTTTTGACGTGAGTTTCTTGAAAAAGACATTTTGGACATTTTCCTTTTTTGTTTTTCCTCATTATCTTCGGTCTGTTAACTGATATCCTATTCTATTGACAATTAAATACATAACCTTTAGTTCTTCATATATCACAGTTATTAAATGTGTTCACACGAATTCATAGTTTCATTTATTCATTGTTTACTTCTAAACTCTTGACTCTTTATTGGACCAGGCCCCTCTATGTGACCGTTGTGTACCAAGGAAAGTACTCTCACTGCATGAGGATTGGTGTAGCTGTGCCTCTTCACAGTACTGTCTCTAGACTGAGACAAGCAGTATCGCAAGAGACCAAGATTCCCCAAGACCAGGTATGTATTAAAAACCACTGTTAATAATCCTGACTGTACACGATGCTATGAATCTGTCTGGTAGTTGCTTGCAGTCAACTGTGTCATTCTTCAGACACAGCAGGAATAATTTTAACATATTCAGAGAAATGTCAATGCTACACTCAACAAAAATGTAAACAGAAGACTTGCCCACCTAACTTGGTGGGCCAAAGCCATTAATTGCACTACACTTTGGGAAGAGTCTGAACACTTTACAGGTAGGGCTAAAAAATAAAATATTGTAGTGGAAGTGTTTGTTAATTTCAGTAATTCAATGGGAAAACATCCTCTTGACAATACCACATATATTCAGAGATAGTATTGCACTTAGGCTGACTAACCTATTTCAGTTCATAACCTATGATACAGGCAATTTCTCTTTTCTCTGTCTGTTAAACAGTTTTTACATTTACCAAGACTTATTAACTTTTTCAGTCACACTAGGCTACTGCATGTCTAATTTTACCAGTTAACTAAATAACGACACCTGCAGCCGCTAATGGATGAGAGAGCCACTGGGTTGTGGCCCACCACCATTTGGAGCACAACTTGGAACAACTTTTATTTTGAATTTCAATACTGATATGTAAGTTCTAGAACACAGTTGAATTCTTTATGACACTCCTCAAAGGTGTGAATATTACACAGCACATATGTAGAAACACTGGTTAAAAATTCAGTGAGAGAATATTTGGTCAGTTATGTATGCCAGACATCTCACATATATCCATATCTCCACTGTGGTGTCTTTCATGTTTCCATTATGATATCTTGCAAATGGATTGCTACATACTTTTTAATGCTGTGGACAGCCAAAGTGTGCTATGTCTTACAAGTATGCACACAGGATAAAGTACCTTGCTGTTTACGTAAGAATAGAGGACCATAAAGCTCTTGTGCCTACAAACCATTCCCACAAACATAAAACAATACACACACGCACACACACACACACACACACACACACACACACAGAGCTTAAACCTAACAATTGAGTTTGTTGCCGTTGTATTGTCAAAATTGGTATCATAGCGACCATAGAACGGACTGGTTAAGATAATATCAAACATGTCTGAAATGGTCATAACTGCGTCAGCAATGGAAAGTATTGCAACGTTTCAAATCTGTCACCCAAACACACATAATGACTCCTGCCGCGACTGTACATTGTGACTACAGTTGATTACCTTGGATTACCAACGACTGGCTCGGACTTTCTATAGCATTAATATCAGGGTTAATAATCGTGAGGTCTGTACATCCCCAGTAGCTCCCTAGATACAAAGAATAATTGAAACCATGTTTAATTAACGTTTTCTTTCTGGACATTACTTTATTGATTCAATCATGAAGAGCTGATGTTGATCCAACATCAATTTGTACCCTCAATTAATATTGAAACTACATTGAAATCTCAACCAAAACCCAGCTTTTCAATGTCATTGCAAATATACATTTTCAACCATTTTAACAGACTTTCAATGCTGTTTCAACCAATTTTATATTACACCAAGATAGCTTTTAATATCGCAAAATAATAGTAAAATGATATCCTGCTTTATCTACAGTCAGGAGAAATGGTATACAATTACACTTATACCTATTGTGGGCTACATTTAAGCATAAATTGTTTGGATTTTTTTTTTTTTAATCTTAATTCACAACTTAAATTGTGTGCTCCAGCTCACTAAGTCCTTCAGTCAAAGTCTATCTCTGCTTCAGTCTGGCATCTGAGTGACCATCCGATCTATCACCAGTCTGTGGGAATCCAGAAATTCTTTCTTCTGCTTCCACTACTACATGAATTATGGTACCCATTACACTAAAAAATCGTGTAAACCTATACACACAAAAATCTTAGAAATCCAAGGAACCGGTTTCACACTGTATATATGTACACATTTGATCTTTAAAAAAACCTATACACATTGTTTCATTTTTTGTGATCCCCTAATCTTGACAGTTAATATTTTCAAAAACATATAAATGTAAAATGACCACGAGATTGCGGCGAAGGGCTGCATTACAGGTACCAGATTTTAGCAGATTTTAGATCTCTGCATTGTCTGTCCAGTGTGGCAGGCAACATTATCATTATAATCGTGTCTTCTGATTAATTTAATTGGAATTTGGGTGTTTGACAATATTTTATTATCATACTTTTACAATAGGTTTTGCCTTTATCCAACACATGACTATACAATGGCAGTATACTAGCCTATACAAGTGGCAACAATGTCTTGAGCAAGGTGGGTCATGTCCAAACAGATGATAAATGATATCCTGAAAATATCTAGGTTGTTTAATCGGTTCTTCCTTTAAGCAACAACCAACATGTATTACCCGCAAACATCTTCATCTGTGCACTATAGGACTATTCATACATTATGATGGGAAACTACCATTTCTGGATTGTGAAGTACTTGTCAAGAATGATGGAAACCTTGTCACAGAGGACTACAGGAAACCCCCACACACCAATATCTACTCTTTGACTCTCATCACCAATTAGAACACAAACAAGGCATCAGGACCTTACAACGCCAAGCAGAGAGCATCTCATCTAAAACAGAAGGATAAAAGGAGCACACACACATCAAGCAGGTACTACTTGTGGCTACCCCTACTGGGCATTCACTAAGACAGGGAAAAGACAGGGTAATGGAACCAAAACACCAACCAACACAAAGAAAAGCAACAGAAGGAAACACCCTCAGACTAAGACTGGTTCAGCCCAATGACAAACCTCCAAGACACAATCTCAACAATGTGGTTTATGCAGTACAGTGCAATGAGGAATGCCCAAATCTGTAAATTAGAGAAACGAAACAACCACTTCAGTAACGCATGGTCCAACACAAGAGGCTAACTTCATCAGGACAGTATTCAGCAGTACATCTACATCTGAAGGAAAATGAACTCTCCTTTAATGGGGTGATGTTGGCGCAGATGGTAGAGGTGCTGTTCGGCAACCAAAGGGTTGCAGGTTTGAGCCCTGCACCGCCTGCCCATAAAAGTGTTTTTGAGCAAGACACTGAAGTAGTGAAGGAGGCTATCTATGCCCATTTGAAATAACCAACTTTGAACAGAGGAGGGGGGCTACGTCATTTACTACATACCATTCTGCCTTGAGATCCCATCCCAAGAAGTTTAACTGCTCATTATCATCAGAGCAGTTAACTGTCTCTGCATCCTGTGATCATAATGACCAATTCAACTCCAATTTCACACATTGGCATGTGCTAATTATGTCAACCATACTGAACACTGGAGCACCTCAAGGCTGCGTGCTCAGTCCACTGCTGTTCACACTCCTCACCCATGACTGTGCGGCAATGCACAGCTCAAATCACATCATCAAGTTTGCTGATAACACTACCGTGGTGGGTCTGATCAGCGGAGGCAATGAGGCCCCGTACAGAGAAGAGGTGGCTCAGCTCAGCAACTGGTGCACCAACAACAACCTGTCCCTCAACGTGGACAAAACAAAAGAACTGGTCATCGACTTCAGGCGGAATTTGCATAAACACATCCCACTGTCCATCAACAACCTTCCAGTACAGATTGTCCAGAGCACAAAGTTTCTGGGCACACACATAACTGACGACCTCTCATGGACTCTCAACACCACACACATCACAAAGAAAGCCCAGCAGCGTCTGTACTTTCTGAGAAGACTGCGTAAAGCCAATCTCCCAACCTCCATCCTCACAACTTTCTACAGAGGGACGATTGAGAGCATCCTCAGCGGCGCCATCACAGCATGGTTCGGCACGTGTGAGGACAGCCGAAAAGATCACTGGAGTCTCTCTGCCCCCCCTCTCAGACATCTACAGCACCCGCTGTCTGCGGAAAGCCAAGAATATTACCAAAGACACTACCCATCCCTCCCATGGACTATTCACCCTACTACCATCTGGCAGAAGGTTCCGCAGTATCACTGCTCGCACCTCCAGAATGGGGAAGAGCTTCTTCCCACAGGCAGTCAGACTGCTGAACAACCTGTAGTGCAATTGGACTGGAATTGCTGCTATTATTTATATTTATATTGAACAGTCTTCATTTTACAAATCACACCACTAGCCACAGTGCTCTGCTAAAAGCCATGCCCTGTCTAGCGTGGGGTCACCTGTATTTTGACCTGCCAATAAGAATAAGTGCTCAGTCGGCTTGCCATACGTTTTGAAATACATCTGTGGAAACTTGGATTGATATGCATTTGCAACAATAAGGTTGCAGATACCTTTAAGTCTAGACTTAAAACCTTCCTCTTTACTGTTTCCCATAGTTAGGGATGGTGCATGGCAAATCATCACTTCTCATGGGTCTTTTGGAAGGGACTGCCTCTGCTGTTGCCCCCACTTGCGAGGCATGGCAGCCACTGACCATCTCTGCAGTGGTGCTGGGTTGCCATGCATCATACCTTAGTTATGCTGCTATAGCCTAGTGCCACCACACAACCTTCATGTGTCATGCCGTACAACTCTCTGTCTCTCTTTCAGCTCTCTCTCTATTTATATATATATATATATCTAAATGTATTTATACACATAGGTATGCCCACAATTATCTTTGCTGAGTGTCATCCCTGCCTCATTCCGGCGGACTCCTCTCACCCTCTCCTCCTGAGTGGACTACAACCAACACTACGGGAGGCACATGTCACGACCGACTCCCCATCACAGAGGACCTTCCTGGACGCCGATGCTGGGCCTGACTCCCCTTCCTGAGGCTTTGTGATTGACCGCCCCTCACAATGGCGCTGTCAAATGGACCCTTACTGTTACCCCCATGACCCATCTCATTCCTTTGAGTTTGTCACTATGCCTGGTTTGTTCCTATTATAATCATGACGCACTCAATAAGGAACCTACACATATGTAACTGGGCAACAGTTTCCTGTAAAATATTGTTTGTACAGGCACTGAACTAGTTGTATTAAAAGGGGTACCAATAATCTTGTAAAAAAAAAACTCCAATAAGCCCTCCATTGTCAGAAAGAATTGTAACTCAACATTACAAGATCATTTAGTGACTGTCGGTGTTTGACAACTATGGTGCTGCAGCTTTGAGCACCACATTACCTGAAAGCATACTATCAATTGCAAGTTGCCAGAAAAAAATGCTGATTATACAATTACCTGTGGTTTAATTTCACAATGATCCTCACGATGCACAGTGGTAATTGAATGGTTTTACAGCAAGCATGTAGGTCAGAGCTCTAAATGGTACATTAACAGCATCTTAACCTTTGTACAAAACTGACACTGGCGCAGCAACTAGTCTCAGGAATTTCAATCAAAAAATGTACACACTAAATTAAACAAAACTTCTTTTCAAAGAAAGAAATACATTGGGCATTTTGATACATATGTAAAAAAAATAATGCCTGAAAGTATTCCTTTCTTTGAAAAAGGGTTTTGATTTATTGAATGCACACCTCTCCATTTTAATCTTAAACAATGACGGTGACTCACCATTCATAGCCTATATTGCCTTGCTAGACAGACCTGCCATTTGAAATTGCATTTGGTGAGCTTGTGAATTCTGTGGTGCGAATGTTATTATGCCATAGTTTGCCAATATAAAGCAAGGTGGCATGCTATAGGTTTTGCCAGTTTATTTGGTTTAAGTATACAGAGATTAGGCCATGTTGTCCGCGTAAACACACACACAAAAAAAATACTCACTCTACACCTCTGACTACAGTCAGATATCCTGCAAAATGTTATGGCATAGATATGTGCTCTATTGTTACATTTTTCTCAACATTGTATTCTTTCATCCTTTTTGTAGTTTTAATTGTTTCACTGACAGCCACAACCAAGGGGTCACTCAACACAGAAAATGTAAAAACAAGCAACAACAAAACTTTCAAAAACATACCACCAACCCATACCATAGTAGAAATGTGTCTGATGACAGAGTTTGGAAACGGTTGTCGTACAGATTGTATCAGTTGTACTATCATGGGTGAGTGGTGTTCCAGTGTCCCTTCTTTTTCAGTAATTAATTTTGATCAAGTAAAACCTTTACAAAAAATATAATTCATTGGCCATAGTTGAAATTTTCTGTTAGTACCTCACAGTGTACCTTTGGTAAATACCCAGCACAATTCTAGAATTTCAAGAATTCAAATATTCTTGTGACAAATAGACTGTAAAAGGAAGGGCTGCTGGTGTTTCTTACCATTGTGCCTAAATCACCAGATATTGACAGTTACTTTTCTGTGTCTTTGTGCAGTTTGTTTTGACTGAAATGTATTACGATGGTTTCCACCGCTCCTTTTGTGATGATGAGGATGATCTTGACATCATTCAAGAAAGTGACTCGGTCTTTGCTTTTGAGACCCCAGAGGCATTTCGATTAGAAAGCATTCGCTCAAAACGAGGTGAACAACTTTTTCCTCTTCCTTCCTATTAATGAATATACAAGTATTTTTTCTGAGTATCAACTAAACTGATGAAACAGTTGTCAGAAACAGCAATGACTGCGTGCAGCAGGCCAGAGTTGCCATATAGGTAGGGATCAATGAATTAGAATATTGAGAAAAAGTTAATATATGGCATGTTATATTGATTCATTACACACAAGGTGAAATATTTCAAGCCTTTATTTGTTTTATTTTATGGTTTTCGATGAACTTAAAAAAAATTCTGAACATTTCTCAGAAAATTTGAATATAATGAAACATTTCAACATTGTAGGCTCACTAGTAGTGTTGTTTGCAGTTATCATGGAGGGGAAGGTGTGTATATATATATATATATATATATATATATATATATATATATATATATAAATGAGTACACCCCCTTTGAAAAGTAACATTTTAAACAATATGTCAATGAAAATATTTCCAATATATTCCAATTTGCAGACTAAGTTTAATATCACATCTGCATAGCTGAACACAAATGTTTGCTTAATAATATGACTTAGATTACATATTTTTCAGTTTTACTCAAATTAGGGGGGAGCAAAAATGAGTACACCCCCAACAAAACTACTGCATCTAGTATTTTGTATGGCCTCCATGATTTTTAATGATGGCCCCAAGTCTTCTGGGCATGGAATGAACAAGTTGGCAATATTTTCCAACATCAATCTTTTTCTATTCATCAATAATGACCTTTTTTAGAGACTGGATGTTGGATGAAGAGTGATACTCCACTTGTCTCTTCAGAATTCCCCATAGGTGTTCATTTGGGTTCAGATCAGGTGACATGCTTGGCCACTGAATCACTCTCACCCTGTTCCTCTTCAGAAAGCCAACAGTGGCCTTAGATGTGTGTTTAGGATCATTGTCATGTTGGAAAAGTGCACCACGACCAAGTGCATGGAGTGATGGTAGCATTTTCTTTTTCAGTATAGAGCAATACATGAATTCATGATGCCATCAATGAAATGCAGCTCCCCAACACCAGCAGCACTCATGTAGCCCCACATAAGGACACTGCCACCACCATGCTGTAGGCACCATGCAACCTTTGCAACACCATACAGTTTTGAAGCCATCAGTTCCAAAAACATTAATTTTGGTCTCATCACTCCACAATACAGGGTCCCAGTAGCCTTCATCTTTGTCAGCATGGGCCCTGGGTAACTCTAGGCGGGCTTTTTTGTGTCTGGGCTTTAGGAGAGGCTTCTTTCGTGGACGGCATCCATGCATGCCATTCTTCTGCAGTGTACGGCACATTGTGTCACAGGAAACAGTCACCCCTGTTTGGCTTTCTACTTCTTTAGCTAACTGTAGTTAACTTGTGTGCCGATTTTCTTCAACCCTTCTCATCAGAAGACGTTCCTGTCGAGGTGTTAACTTCCGTGGATGACCAGGACGTCTCTGTGATATGGTCGCAGTTCCATTTTTCTTAAATCTTTGTAGCACTTTTGCTACAGTATTCTGACTAATAAGTAAAGCTTGGCTGATCTACTTGTAGCCTTTACCTTTCTGGTGTAAGGAAATAATTTTCTTTCTCAGGTCTTGTGCCATTTTCTTAGAGTAACACCCTTTTATAGTCAACTATCTTCTGGACTAATTGAATAATTAGACTCACCTGTGGTTGAATTCTTGGTAAGTTTTCATGGACATATTGAATGTTACTTTTCAAAGGGGGTGTACTCATTTATGCTGAGCACTGTATATATAAATTTATGTTTTTGAAATGTGTTTTACAGGACTATTTTGAGAAAGGTCCTGGTGAAAAAATACCCTGCGGTCTTTTGCGTTACATGACGGTGAAAGACCACTGAGCAAGTTTTTGTGATGAGGTAGAATGTTATTCAGCTGTTTAGGGCCCATCATAAGATCTAAAAGATATAACAAGAAAAGATATAACAAAATATTTACAAAAATGTGAGTGCCGTACTCAATTTTGTGAGGTACTGTACTTTCTTTTCTAGACACTTCCAGTGCGGGAGCCTGAATCTATTTAGTTTAGGCTCTTGGGAACACTGCTGTACACAAGGAGCTATGGAGTGAAATTGAATTTTCCAACTATAGACTGTAGGCAGTCTACTGTGATTGAATCACTGATTATTTGCAGTTTCATTCCCATTGCTTCACAAGTAAAGTCAACTGGTATTTAGGAAACACTTTTATCCAAAGCGGCATAGACTCACAACGCAAGGTTTAGGAATCGAACTTGAGTTGCCCGATTTTCAGTCGCGTGACATAACTGTTGCTCCACCATGCTACTCCAAGTACTCCCTTTGAAGACTAAGCCTTGAGTTTAGTGCTCTAGGTTTGCTGCTAGGATCACTGTGAGGTTTTCATGTCCAATCGTTTTTAAAGCCACATTCTTCACGTTCTTTTATAGAGCTGCTAAAATGTTATGCCTCCAAGAACAAAAGTGCCTTATTTAAGGGCACAACAGCAGTTGGGCAGCTGTGGCCTACTGGTTAGGGCCTCAGACTAAGGGTGGCCGGTCCAATCTTTGACCAGTAAGAAAAATGTGGCTGGGGGAAGTGCTTGAAGACCGCTCTCCCATGCCCACATCCACAGTTGAGGTGTCCTTAAGCCAGGTACCTAAGCTCCGGTTTAGTGTGTGCTTGATCTCACTGTGTGTTAGCTGTTTGTGTGTCACTAATTCATGGGTGGGGTAAATGCAGAAAATTTTGTCCTGTAAATACATCTGAAAACAGGGAGGTTGTCTGTGCCAAAAACAGTTTTTGTGTTAAACAAACTGGTAGCATCACTTAGGCCTACAAGTGCCACACACAATATAGAGGTAAGAGATCGTCTTGAGCGGTGTAAAAGGATGACTGGGTTTACTTACATGTCAGTATCCCTTGACCCAGTGTTGATAACAACTGGGATACGGTGTTTAAATGCGCAAAGCCGGGAAACTTCAAATCTGATCTTATTCGGGATACAGAAGTACATATTCTCTGATGCAACGCTATCACTGTCTCTACTTGACTGAATGAGTCTTGCCCAGTGCCTGCACAGACTTCGAGGAGAAGCTGTTTTTTCAGTGGTAGCCTAGGATCAAACTAAGAAACTCAGTCACACCCCCTCAATAAGACAGGCAATGCTGATCATTCTGTTTAAAATCAGTTACTGTGTGATGGAAATGAGAGAAGCGAACCACTGTTAAGTTTGAGTGTCATGCAACTTTGACACACAAGGCTGTAGCCTGCCCAAGTCATACAGTGACTGTGACTGCTATGTGACTGCCACACCACAACAGAACCACACATGTTAAAAATAGCAGATTGTATGGTTGTATTGCATGGTTCAGTTTACTTAAATTTTAGTTTAAGTTGAAGCGATAGACAATGTTTATTGTGAAACTGGGATGCACATGTCTTTCTACTCAAGATTTTACTCTGTGCCTGCATTTTTCTCCCAGTCTGTATTGGGGTTGGGCTTGATTTATTTATGCTGACTATGTCCATATTCCCCATTATTTGCTGAATTGCAGTATTCAAAATCCCTATGACAAGTGGTTTTGTGAACAACATTTACATATTTTGATCAGAACTACTTCTTTCTGCCACACATTGACTCATTCAGAACTTACCAGGAAAAGCTGCTGTTGCTAGATCTAAATGGATGGTTGCAATGGTCAAAAATACATTGTTTGTTGCACCATATCCAAGGATTCTCTCCCATAGTGGTTTTGTAAAATCACTGTTTCCCAAGACTTAAACACCGTCACAAGTTACAATGTTGATGTGCTGAGAGTGTTGGTCAGGACGCAAAATTTTACACTGCAAAAAATTACTATCTTTACTAGTATAATTCCCCAGAATTCAGAATATTTATCTACATATTTTTAGGTTCATTTACTTTATTGTGGCAGAATGATTTGGCTTGTTTCAGTATATTTTGTCTTGAAGTGTTAGATAATACAACTTATTTTGAGGTGATTTTAGTCATTTTTATGAAGGAAAAGCATTTTGACCAGTTGTCAGACAGACACTGAAGGTAATTTTACTTGTTTCAAGTTATTATATCTAGACAAGTAAGGCTAAACTTGATGTATTAAGATAATCACTATTGAGGATTTCAAACAGAATAATCTGTCAAGCTGCAATGTGGGGGCCAAGCATCATAACACCATGGACATATTATAGTTTTTGGTCAGTGCCAATGTGACAAATGCTCACACTATGCTTTGTGGCAATCAATCACAGATATTTCATGATATGACCTCACATGATGTTTTGTCACTGCCTCAAACTTTGAGTTGCTGTATTGCGTTAAAGGTTCCATGCATCAAAATGACAATAGGTAGCTTTTATGAGGCTTGAACATTACTGGTGCCAACCTTCATGAAGAATGGACAAAATGTGTGGTCTGTGAAAACCTAAGGGTGTCCATTGATCATCCTTGGGGTTCTCCACAGTATTCTGCGACTAGGAGGTGCACTTGCATTGTTATTTACAAAAGGCAATATGATGCAAAACATTTCTAGGTCCTCACAAAGTGGTCTGGAGCTAAAGTAGGACATTTGTTTTGTGTCAGATCATCAATTTGTTTTACTGAGATACGAGTTCAAATATCATTTGATCGCATTGCTGCCAATTTTGATTTGCTGCCTTGGTTGAAAGCTTTGGAAAAATGAACTGCGAATAGGTAAGCTTTATGTAATTTGGTCGGAAAGACCCTTTCTATCAAATTTTATGAAGAACCGGCTAAATTGGTTAAAACCTGTTAAAATACTTTCAAAAATTACTTTTAAAAATTACTTTCAATACATCTCACGGAACAGAGCGAGTCGGACCCAAATGCATCACATTAAACACAGTTTATTAAGGGAAACGGGGAAAGGGTGTGTGTATGCTGTTCGAGTGGCGAGTCGGTTAACCAGGGCTGTGGAGCAGAGCATAGGTCATGGGCAGGCAGCGGGTCAGGAGCCGGGGCTGGAGAGCGGAGTGTAGGTCGTGGGCAGGCAGCGGGTCGGGACCAGGGGCAGGAGATCAGAGCGTGAGCTGAGGACAGGCGGAGGTCAAAAGCTGGAGCAGAAGAACGTTTACCAGGGACAGGCGGAGGTCGTTACCAGGTGCAGGAGAGCAAAGCGGAGGTCAATCGATCTGAGGTCGTCAACGAGAAGCAATCAGGCAGGTCACAGAAAACAGAGGACGGGGGCAGGCAGGGAAACAGGACAGGTACACAGGAACAGACAGGCGACAGAGACACAGGATATTCGGGAAACGGGAATCGGAAGCAGGAGCAGGAGCAGGAGTCAGGGTCTTGAATGCTTGCCTTGCATGAGTAGCAGTAGGTTCGCGGCCTGACGGGGAAACACTGAAAGACAGGGGTTTAAATACACAACAGACAACGGTTAACAAGGAACAGGTGAGAGTGATGATTGAACCAGATTAGCTTGAGTGAGTGGGAGGGGCAAGTGATCAGGGAGAGACCGGGTGACACTGACAGACAGACATGACAATACAATTCAGTGTGTTGGAACTAAGTTTTGTATAAGTTGGGCATATGGTTCAAAAGTTACATTCGTGGATGCAACTCCAGCTTTGACCTATTGGTGGCGCTAGATCACATGAATTGCAGACCTAAAACTTTACTTTATAACTTTAAAACTTTATACTAGAATTACTTTGACCTAGAATGAATTGAGGCTTCAAAACAGTTACAACAGAGACATATAGTAGTGACAGTGGTGCACTAAAGTAAGCAGCACAATGCAATTCAGAAGCTAAGCAGCTCTGTTTGGTCAGGAACTGGGTGGGAGACTATGCGGCCTGATTTTACCTTCATTGTCCTATATACAAGTGCATATGTCTTGTATTCATCTTTTTGTTGACTAGTTTTGAGCAAATTTGGCTAGTGTCTAGATACTAGAATTCAAAAATAGGAAAATGTATCTTATTTGCTTAAATGTCTTATGACAAATACTTAAAACAAGCAATATTTTCTTAAATCAAGACTTTCCTGTCTATATTTTTTCTTGTTTCAAGAAATCTTAGTAAGTGCAATTTTAAGGCTGCATTAGCAAATAATTTTGCTTGAAATTAGTTATTTTTTACACAGAGTGTATATATTTTTCTTATTTTTGAAAAAGCATTTTGCAGTGTAAACCCTGTGTTAACATGACCAATAAACTTCACAAGGAGTTGGGAGAATTGATATACAAGTGTAATACAGCCTGAAAAGTGGAACTACAAAAAATAATGTACTTTCTAAATAGCAAATCATAGTAAGAAATGTGACCAAGTAGTATATTGTAAAAGTGGGTTTTAAATTATTTCGATAAAAAATGTATTTTGTTATTACAAGGTATGATACTCGATTCATCCATTCTATTTCACCTTTCCAGTATTAGTTTTGGATAAAATGTGATGTAGTGTAATGATGCTCCTACTGCTTACATTAGATACCTGTATTGGCAAAATATGAATGTGAAAGTTTTCATGAAACGTGTTTGACTTTCAATCCACTCTGTATCCTTCTTTAGGTAGCCTTTTGGCAAATTTGAATCAGAACAATCTGACTTATGATCCAGAGATTAGAAGTCCGTCCTTTATACAAGGAGTGGTGAACTCTGCCTCACCCAGCATGATTACAGCTTCAGACAAGATGATTCTACTCATCTGCAATCGAGCCTGTACGGGCCACCAAGGAAGACGGTAATGTTACTATCCTTGTATCCTTGTACGTATTGAACCCAAATTTCACACATGGCCTCATGACACCATTCTTCTCCTGTGTTGTGCCATGTACCCACGTTGCTTTATTTCTCCAGTGTACTAATCTAAGCACTCCTCAGTGTACTGCACTGTATACACAACAACATCCTTCTTAGTTTCTTGGACAGTCCAGCCTCCTAGGGATCACCATGTTGCTTTGCGTGGCACTGGTTGGTGTTTTGGTTATTCTCTCCTGTTGCAGGTGTAAGTGCCTGTTTTATGTGGAGATGTTTCTTTTCGTTTCCATGTCTTGAAGGGGATGCTTGCAGCCCGGTGCTGTAAAGTCCAGATTTTTGTGTTCGGGCAGGGTCAGTCAAGGCTGTTGGCTGGTTGGTCTGTCTGGATTTGTAGTTGTTGGTGCTTACCTCTACTGGTGTTCTTGCCAATTCCTTTCTATGCTCTGCAAATGCATTAGGTATCTTATGTGGCCACTCAAGGTTCTGTGTTTATGCGCTTATGTCACACCCTAACGTTGTAAACATGAAAACAAGCTCTCAGGTGGTTGTGCTGCTCCGAGTTCACTGTAGGCTACACAGTAGAGGCACTCGTAGCACCTCTCTGAGTTCACTGTAGGCTACACAGTTACAGGCTGTGGAGGCTTTACAACGTTAAAGACAATGCCTTGAATCCCTGAATTCACAATGATGGATGTAGAAAAGTGGGCCGAAGAAGGAAGTCATATACTCAGATCAGTTCTACTGAAAGGTTACAGTAACTGGATGGAAGGCTACATGACAGATATAGAAGGTAAGTTATTGATTGTGTTACCTCAGTAAACATCAAAACATTAGCAGTGAGAACGGCTAGTGATAACGATTTGACGGATGTGAACCACTTAAAAAAACACATAAACTACTTTACTGACATGAATATAATAATTCTATAATACTTCTAAGATATTCATGTAATGTTAATATGTTTGTGTCAAGTTTATATCTACTTGACATATCAGGAGAGACGTGTCAGGCAGTGTTGTGAAGGTCAACTCATTCCGCTCAATAAGAAAAGAATGATCCCCTTACAATATACAGACATTTTGGCAGACACACGGTTCAGGTTAATTTTTAAAACGGTTAAATGAACATTAAATGAAGTGACAGACATTTTTTATGAAATAACAGATTGTTTGGCAGAGACTTAAATACCTGGCATTGGCATTATCGATTCACACCAAAGCTTGTACCATAATTACCACGTATTTACCTGGTAACAACATAAACAACGGAAATTCAAGAAATTACATGGTAATTAACACAGGTAAAATTACATTACAATAAAAATACATTAATTACTATAGTGAAATTATAACCCAATTGCTACATCAAATAGGAGAAATTATGACCCATTTACCTAGTACTATCATCCAATATTTCACCTATTCAACTACTTACCATGTAATAACTGCATTTATGTAGTGCTTTTCTACTCCTACAAGCACTCAAGGCACTTTACAACATATGCCTTACATTAAGCCATTCACACACCTGTGGCGGAAGCCACCATGCAAGGTGCCAACCTGCAACCGGGAGCAATTTGGGGTTCAGTGTCTTGCTCTCACAACAAGAACAAGTGTAACAAGGAAACTACATCCTCTATTACCCATTATAAGTGTTATCTCACTCATAGGCCTCCACTGCCTAGCATTCTTCTAGCCAGTGTTTAGTCTCTTGAGAACAAAATGGATGAACTCAGGGTGAGGATACAGTTTCAAAGAGACACTAGGGACTGTAACATCCTATGCTTTACCAAGAACCTTCAATGCTTGACCAAAGCTCACTCAACTTGTACCAGACTGTGCCATCAGACAGTTTTTCTCTGCTACTCACAGGACAGAGGAGTCTGGTAAATCAAATGGTGGTGGTGTTTGCATCATGACAAACAGCAAGTGGTGTGACCCAAGAAATGTCACCGTTCTCTCCAAGTCATGCTCACCTTATCTGGAACACCTAGAAATCGTCTGTAGACTGTTCTATCTACCCTGTAATTTTACATCTGTAATTTTCACTGCTATCAATATGCCTCCACAAGTCAACACAGATATCACTGTATCAGAGCTGCAGGAAGTGTTAAACAGACAACAACACAAGCATCTGGGGCTGCACTTATTGTGGCTGGTGATTTCAACCAAGTATATCTAAACCCTTCCATGCCTGAATTGCTTCAACATATTCACTTCCCCAAAGCTGAATCTCTACCTGCTTTTGGAAAATCAGATCCTGCCATTGTTTTCCTGCTGCCTTTATACAAACAGAGAAGTCAGAGGAAATCCCCAGTGACAAAAGCGGTCAAGCACTGACCATCTGGAAGCCAGGCCAGTTGACAAAGTTGAAGCTGATTTCATGGAGAGTGACCCAGCACACATGTGGATGAGATTACAAACCATCACAGGCCCTGAAGAAAAGTCCCTTCCAATGACGAGTGTGAGTAAATCCCTCCCTGATGAGCTAAATGCTTTTTATGGTTAGCGGGGGGGGGAGGGGGGGAGCCAACAGGTTGAGAGAGGATGCCATCTCAAACCTACTGTGCCACCCTAACTCACCTGGAGGAGGGGAAGAGGAATGTGAGAATTCTGTTGATTGACTTTAGTTCAGCATTCAACATGATAGTACTCCTCACCTTCGTCACAAAGATGAAGGCCATGGGACTGAACAATACACTGTATCACTGGATAACAGATTTTCAACCCCCCTATGAAGAGGTCCAGACAACGACTCAGCTAAGGAAATTCAGTTTTAACATCCATCTTGAAGGCCTTCTACACTTCAGCTGTTGAGAGTGTTCTAACAGTTAGCATCATCACCTGGTATGGAACTCCACAGTCAAAGATTGTAGTACTCTGCAGACTCTGCAGAAATTCAGCTTAGTGCACTATCAGAACTCAACTCCTTGCCCTGCAAGACCTTTATTCCAGAAGCATACTTCTAAGGGCCCAAAAGGACTCTTCTCTGAAGGACTCCTCACATCCAAATAATGGACTGTTCAAACCACGAAAAAACCAAGAAGAACCCAAGAACCCTGTACAATATGTGTGTGTGGAGATGTTAAAAGTGTCCTCTTCCTCTCTTAAGAGACTTGGGAGAGGATGGCCTTTTGCATCGTAGAGATGGCAACTTGGAAATAGTCCTATAATCTTTTAGGTCATTACGATCAAGAAAGGGCTTTTTAAGTAAAGGTTGCATAATAGCACGTTTAAAGCTAGAGAGACCACTCCATTTGATGAGTAGCTATGAAAGGGGATATAGAATGGATGAATTGAGCATTCTCTAATGTTAAAGTAGAATATATTCAACTTTAAATGATCAAGAAATAAGTTTAAGTGCAATTTTACAAACCCAGTTAAAACCTTATATTTAGGCAGGCTATTGAAATGGCCCCTCTGGCCAAATGGCACCCTCTTTGGCAAATAAACTACAATTGCTTTTTGCTGTCACGTGTAGGCTTTGTTGTAGTTCACCAATATTTTAGTAGCTATTTCTAAGGTCAAGATTTTTATACAAAGGAGGGCACAACCATGTCTCATGGTCATAATATAGCTCTTTGGCTATGTACAACCTCTCTTAATTCAGCCACGGCAAAAGTGGTTTTCCATTCTATGTCTCCTTTAATTATAGTCAACAGAATAACAAGACTATCCCCATCTGTGCTTACTGTTCGTTTTAATTGTTTGCTCCTAACAAAACATTGTTGCATGTTTTTTTAGCCATCTTGAAAGTGAAAATATTCTTGGCTACTGGCAAATCTTGTTTTTCAATTTGAATTTGAAGAGTTGCTGCATTCTCAATGTGAAGAGTTTCAGCCTATAATCTATTTAGAAAAGTAATATCAGAAACTGTTGTTTTGATAGGCCTTTCAAAATGTGATTGCCTTTGTGATACATTTCATAGATTAGTAGAGGATGTGTCATATCAAATGTTGATTGACTTCAGTGTAAGACTGTAAACAAGCAAGTGTCTTGAATGGTGAAGATGTCATGGAATATGTAGGTTATAGAGATGTTATGGTGAATATTGACAAGAAATCATGAAAGTTTGTTGTGATAACGTTGGCTCAAAGAGTAAGCACTTATTATGTCTTATTGAAATTATCAATGACAATTTATTTTTCTTTTACAGGTTTGGTCTTCCTTTTGTGCTATATATGGAACGCACTGTGACCTGGGATGTCTTACAGAGGGAAATCCTGGAAAAGATGCGCCATCTTCTCAGGCCAGGAGTGTACATTCAGGTATAACCACACTAGATATTGTTTACTCAGTTTTTGACTATTTTATACAGGTAACCTAATTTTCACTGCTGGTCCATCTTGAGTTGAGCCCATTGTAGCCCATATCTGAATCACCAAAAAATTCATTTTACACAACCAAAATCATTTTTAACCACATTCATTAGATTGTATGAAATGCCAGTTTAACTAAAAAATGCTGATTATGCCCCCTGAAAATGGCACCTGAATGACTCCAGGTTATTCTTTAATCTGCTTTCTTGGTCTCCTCAAGATAGATTTTTGAGATAATGACAGGGATGCAAACAGCTTGTTTTTCAATGACTCTCGCTTTTTTCATGGCTTAGCCACATAATGCTCTTTGTCATCCCCTTAGACAAAGAGCCAGAAATACTAATGTAAGACATGCAGTGAAATTGCATAAATTAGAGTATTAGCTCAATAAAAAAAGAAAAAGAAAGATACAGAAAAAGCAAAAACAAATAAGTTCATATGGGATAAGGATCCATGTAGCCTACGGACCAGATATAGTTAGTCAGTTTGTATCCAGCATACAAAGACTGTGGGTGCTTTGAAGTCAGGGCGGGGCAGTAACATCACATATGGGATAGGCTATCGGTTATGGGGATAGCATCATTTGGTCCACTCATGTGAGAAGATATAGCCCGTAGCACATCGGAGTCCACCACACAATCAAAATGAACCTCCGAACCTGGTGAAACCTCCCCACTTGAACCATGGTGAACGAGGCATCCGAACACAATACCGCCGCTCCTCCACGTCTCACCACATTCTTCACAGCCTCGGCTCCAGTTTCGTTACACTCCGTCTCTACCATAGACAGCCAAGAAGACTCTTCAGCTCTGCAGATGGAGGCACCTGGTGCAGCTAGAGCTTCGTCTCATAGGCTCCAAACTGTTGGAGACTGACATACAAATTAAACAAAAATTAGAAAAATTTAAGTAAAGTAAGAAAATTAAGTCATGACCCAGCACAATGCAAACCACAAAAGGTGAAAAGAAATGTGAAAAATAGCAAAAAGGGTGAAAACAAGAGTGGGAGCTGCAGCATCATGGCAGCCATTGTGCAGCGCTATCACCATAGTAATTCGTTTGACAGCTAATGTTAGCGTTAGCGGCAATTGTGATGCCTGGGAAAAACTATCCTTTCTTACCAATTAAAACATCAAACTTAAAGAAACCCAGACTCCTTTTTTTTTTAACAGATTGCATAGCAAGTTATAGGTGATATAAATGGGTGATATAAATTAGCTCAATGCTACTGTCAGGTCTTCATCAGATCTGGTCACGGCCACGCCCCCTCACTCAACTCGCAATCTCTCTCCCAGATCACAATCACTTCCCCGCGCACGGTCACGTTCTCTTGAGTATTGATTGGTGTCACCTGGTCTCCACTCTACCTAAACCTCCCCCATGCTCCACCTGGTGTCTGGCCTCATCACTGTTCCCTTGGACTTCTCCTGCGTCAGTCTTGTTCCCCGCAATCTCCTCTGTTTCCTCGTCCTGTTCTTCCCGCGTACCCAGACTTCCCATTTGGTATAGTTATTTCCTGTTTTTTCCTAGTCAGTACTTTTGTGTTTGTTTCCTAGTTCCTCTGAGTGTTAGTCTTTTGATTTCTCTCCGCTAGAGTAGCGGACACGACTTTTGTTATTTCCTAGTTTGTTTTCTGTTCAATAAATACATTGTTGTTGGAATCCTGCCTCAGTCCCGTCTGTGCCTGACAGAAGGCCAGACCTTTAACTAGGCATGGAAGCCGGAGCCCCCGACCCGATTCGGGCGTTAGTTGACGAGCTACATCAAAATTTATTGCCGCACGTGGTGCCACAGGTCAGCGTGTTATCGACCACTCCTGACCCGCCTACCTACTCCGGGGACCCAGAAGTATGCGCCGGTTTCCTACTGCAATGCACTCTCACCTTGGAGATGGACCTGCGCCGTTTTCCCACTGAGCGTGGGAAGGTGGCGTTCATCATATCACGCCTGAACGGCCGGGCCCTCCAGTGAGCTGACAGTGTGTGGCAGCAGGCGGGACCTACCGTCCAATCTGTGGATGCTTTTGTTAAACACTTTCGAGAAGTGTTCCAGGCCCCGGCGGGTGACTCATCAACTCAAGAACAATTACACCATCTGAGGCAGGGTAAAAGCTCTATATCAGAGTATGCCCTCCGCTTCCGCACCCTTGCCGCGGCCAGTGGGTGTAATGAGCCGGCGCTCATTACCACCTTCCGCATTGGTCTGCGCCTACACCTAGCGGCATATGATGACTCCATGGGCCTGGATGCCTGCGGACATCCTCCCAGTCTCCTGATCCTCCGCTTGAGACTCCCATGCAGGTGGACTCTATTAGGCTCAACCCCGCCAAACGACGCAGACGGTTCAAAGAAGGGCTATGCTTATATTGTGGGGCTTCGGGCCACCACATTCGAGCATGCCCAGTTTGTCCGCCTTGCGTCCAGGTGAGTGGAGTTAGTCTTCAGCCGACTGTTTTATCTCCGTTGTTGCTAACCATAACCCTCACAGCTGCAGGCGTTTCCTTTACAGCTCGGGCTCTCCTCGACTTGGGATCCGCCGGGAACTTCTTAGCCAGGTCTGTCTGCAAACGTCTGAAGCTCCAGCGTCAGGCCTGCCCTCGCCCCTACGTCGTGCATTCCATTGTGGGCCGACCCATGACCCGCCGTGTCATTCAACATGTCGTGGGCCCCCTCACTCTCCGGTTTGGAGCATATCACGAGGAGAGTATCGACCTTTTGGTCCTCGAGGAGGCCACTGTTGATGTTATACTGGGTCACCCATGGTTGGTTCAACACGCCCCGGTGGTGGATTGGACCACCGGGGAAATTCTGAAATGGGGTGATGCCTGCTTCACCAAATGTTTGTCCCGTCTCCCTCTCCCTAGGTCCCGTCACGGTCACTCCCCTCTGGTGGTGGGAACCACTTCAGTAGAAAGCCCCCACTCAGCACGTAGCACGGACATCCCTCATGATTACCGTCACTTTGCGGACGTGTTCTGTCCCACACGTGCAGCACAACTACCCCCACACCGACCCTGGGATTGTGCCATTGACCTGCTGCCAGGTGAACCGGTGCCTAGGGGGAAAGTCTACCCTCTATCCCTGCCCGAACAGAAGGCGATGGAGGAATACATCCAGGAAGCCCTGTGCCAGGGATATATTCGCCTGTCCGTTTCTCCCGCAGCCTCCAGTTTTTTCTTCGAGGCAAAGAAGGACAGAGGACTCCGCCCCTGTATAGACTACCGGGCCCTAAATAAGATTACGGTAAAATTCCGTCACCCACTTCCCCTGGTCCCAGCCGCCCTGGAACAGCTTCGTGGCGCGGTGGTGTTCGCGAAGCTGGACCTACGGAGTGCCTACAACCTCGTCCGAATACGTGAGGGGGACGAGTGGAAGACTGCCTTCATCACACCGAGTGGGCATTATGAGTACCGAGTCATGCCCTATGGACTAGCGAACACCCCCTCCGTGTTCCAAGCCTACATGAATGAGGTGTTCTGGGAGTATCTCCACCGCTTCGTCTTGGTGTACATTGATGACATCTTGATTTACTCCCGGAACGAGGCCGAACATCGCCATCATGTGGTTCAGGTACTCCACAAACTTTGTGAGCACCACCTCTTCCTCAAGACAGAAAAATGTACTTTCCACTCAGACCAGGTGCAGTTCCTGGGCTACCGCATCTTCTAAGAATGTGGTGGCCGACGCG
Organism: Tenualosa thibaudeaui; assembly: GCA_027481765.1. Classification (NCBI taxonomy): domain Eukaryota; kingdom Metazoa; phylum Chordata; class Actinopteri; order Clupeiformes; family Clupeidae; genus Tenualosa; species Tenualosa thibaudeaui. Next base: position 10,473,044 of record JAIFZK010000016.1, on the reverse strand, counting down.
TTGTCCAGGGTCCACGGGGATGCGGACTCGCCTAAATCCAACGAACCCATCTTACCGGCCCGTCTCATTGTAAGCCCTATCCAGTGGAGCCCTATCCCTATCCCTAGCCCTATCCCTACTGACTCGAGAGTCTCCACACCTCCCTAGGGACTGGTCATCCGGGGGCTACCCTCACCCTCCTCCGCGACCGATACTGGTGGCCTCGGATGGATCGCGACTTCCAGAGGTATGTGGCTGGGTGTGCCGAGTGTGCTATGGCAAAGACTCCCAGACAGCTCCTGGAGGGCAAACTCCAGCCGCTCCCGATACCCCAGAGGCCATGGTCACACCTAGGCATTGACTTTATCTCTGACCTCCCCAGATCCAATGACTGTACTTGTATTCTCGTTGTAGTTGATCGGTTTTCCAAGTCCTGTAAATTAATCCCTGTTAAGTCTATCCCCTCTGCGGCTGAAACCGCAGAGGCCATTTTCACTCACGTTTTTCATCATTTTGGTTTGCCTGAGGATATTGTTTCTGACCGTGGGCCCCAGTTTATCTCCGGGTTCTGGCGGGCCTTCTTAAGTCGCCTAGGTGTGATCGTTAGTCTAACCTCTGGATATCACCCACAGTCAAATGGCCAAACGGAGCAGAAAATACAAGAGTTTTTCACAGTTCCTCCGCACATTTTGCTCCCAACACCAGACAAGCTGGAGTCAATTGGGCGGAATACGTGCAAAACTCCTTACGCCAGCGCAGCACCGGACTCACTCCATTCCACTCCACTCCATTCCAGTGGCTCGGCTACCAGCCACCTCTGTTCCCCTTGCACTCCGAGCCCACCGGTGTGGTCAACGTGGAGGACTGGTACCGAGAGAGTGGCAGGGTCTGTGACACCGCACACCACCAACTCCAGAGGGCACTCCGCCGCTTCCAACATCACACGGATGTCCGGAGGAGACCCACAACCTCTTACGTGGTGGGCCAGAAGGTCTGGCTCTCCACTCGGGACATCCGCCTCAGACTGCCCTCTAGGAAGCTCAGACCCCGGTTCATCTGCCCTTTCGAAATCACGCAGCAGGTCAACCCAGTCTCTTTTACGTGGTCGGGGTCGTCCCTGGCGGCGTACCCGGCGTCCGGGCCATCGTATCCCAGGAGCGGCCCATGAGGGGGGGGGGGGTAAATGTCAGGTCTGCATCAGATCTGGTCACGGCCATGCCCCCTCACTCAACTCGCAATCTCTCTCCCAGATCACAATCACTTCCCCGCGCACGGTCACGTTCTCCTGAGTATTGATTGGTGTCACCTGGTCTCCACTCTACTTAAACCTCCCCCGTGCTCCACCTGGTCTGGCCTCGTCACTGTTCCCTTGGACTTCTCCTGCGTCAGTCTTGTTCCCCGCGTTCTCCCGTGTTTTCTCGTCCTGTTATTCCCGCGTACCCAGATTTCCTATTTGGTATAGTTATTTCCTGTTTTTTTTTCCTGAGTGTTAGTCTTTTGATTTCTCTCCGCTAGAGTAGCGGACACGACTTTTGTTATTTCCCAGTTTGTTTTCTGTTCAATAAATACATTGTTGTTGGAATCCTGCCTCAGTCCCGTCTGTGCCTGACAGCTACTAATGTAACTTATCACTACAGATACACACAATGCAAACCTACCTGGTGAACACCAACATTATGCAGTGTTTCACTAAAGATGAAATGGAACAAATGCAGCGATCCTATGTGGACAATTATATTATTATATTATATATACATAATATAATTTTATTATATTATGTTTATTAGGGAGAATTTGTACAGAGATCCCAAATTCGTGCATCAAACCTACCGTTCTGGCTGCAAGCAATAATCATTCAGTCTGCCCATTAAAGGTAATATTGTGACAGGTTTTTGAATGCTACAATATGTGAAAGTATTTTTGACATGATGGCAGGGATGAAATGATGATATAAACTGTAGAAACAACATTTCACAACATAGGCTTCTATTGACCAGCTTTACATTTTGCCTGCCAAGGTATAAATGACAGATGTCACAATGGCTCAGCTCGTCATCTGAAAAACTTCATACATGGCCCTAACTTTATTTCCGGTAGATTGCCACAAACAATCAGTTCCTCTACTCAATGCTGTTTCTATGAACAAACATAATACATAACAAGTACATTTCATAACCTACTTTTGACTAATTATGACTAACTGGAAGTGTATGGGGTAACGATTCAAAGAACTGTGAGATAACTTGGTCAGACGTCTGATGCACAGCTACATGGAAAGTACTCCATGCACTTCAAAATCTTCAGTGCTGTAAACCATGAACAGAAAAGACCCCAGTTATTAAGACACACTGTAACTGAAGTAACTGATTGTCAACACAAGGTGCTCTCAGTGGGGATGCTGTGTCGGTGACGGTCGGTGAGTCCAGTGAATCTCATACTAGTCATACTACTCTAATGCTCCTATACCTCCTAATGTCCTGATTGCTCCTGAGTCTTTCTCATAGTAGTGAGGTTGAAAATTCCCGGGCATTGATCAGTCTTTTGACTTGCCATAAAGATGCAAAAATGCAACCCGAGTACATCACGATGCTGTCCCGCTCTTCACCCAGTCTTCGGGTTGACTTGACATATGCCATAAATCAGCCATATGATGACTTACCACTGGTGCCTTTTGATGTATTATGGTAAGCCATAATCACACCACAATGACGCCAAATGCCAGGATTTTGGCAAACCAGACATATGCCATAATTCAGCTGTATCACTGGCGCCTTTTAGTATTTTTTGGAAACCATAACCATGCCAAAGTTTGGCCAAAGCCTTACTGTTGTGCCAAAATAAATCCAAAAAATTCCAGATGTATGCCAAACCACAGCCAAAATGTTTGCTATCTGGATTTAACTTAACTCCAGACTGACAGTCTGTCATATTTGCTTCAGAAGAAAGAAAACAATAATTCTAATTATTTAACAAAACAGTATATTTCGTTTTGGCATAACTCAATGTAGCATGTTTATGCAAACTAAAATACAATTAATTAAGATTATGGCAAGGCAGCTGCTGTGGCAGAGGTGGTTGTCACTGATGCTCCTGAAAAGAAACACATGAAGAAACATTTCACCTGGGTAAGATGAAGGCGAATTTGTCTCTCCATTACTTGTTATAGCTCCTGTTTTCTCTGTCAACTTTACGTTTATGAGCTTTAGACAGAGACATCGTTGAAAGCTAACAAATGTCTTTGCACGTGTAAGGAGACGGCCAACGTAGTATTTCGAAATAAAAGTAGAAAAAGATTGTTTGATTTATTAGTAATTTATTTATTATTATTGCCATTATTGACCCTTTTACTGTTGCAGAATAGTTAAAGTCCATTAAGAAAATTAAATTATCAACCTAGAAAGAGACTATAGATGGGCCTGTGCACATGACACATTGTTTATTTATTGTGATTAGTTATTTTTATAGACCTTCTTTTATATTGACCATTCTCCATGTTGACCCGGTTTTTGCCAGTAAAGCTTTGAGGGTTTGCAATCTCAACAGCCCTCCACTCAGCCCTTACACACCTGGAAACCAGAGACTCATATGTTAGAATGCTGTTCATTGACTTCAGTTCAGCATTTAACACAGTCGTCCCCCAGCAACTCATACTCAAACTAGAAAGGCTGGGAATTAACACCTCAATGTGCAACTGGGTCACATCAGCAATGACGAGGAGACACACTACAGGAGCGAGGTGAGCCACCTGGTCAAATGGTGTAGTGACAACAACCTTTCCCTGAATGTGGAGAAGACCAAGGAGATTGTCGTAGATTTCAGGAGAGCACACACGCAGCACGCCAACCTCACCATTAGCGGGGCTGCTGTGGACAGAGTAAGCAGCACCAAGTTCCTGGGTGTGCACATCTCTGAGGACCTCTACTGGTCAAAGAAGACTGCATCACTGGCCAGTAAAGCCCAACAGCGACTCTATTTCCTTCGCAAGCTGAGGAGAGCCAAAGCCCCAGCTCCCATCATAACCACCTTCTACAGAGGCACCATAGAGACCATCCTCACCAGCTGCATCGCTGTGTGGTATGGCACCTGCATCGTGTCCTGCCGGAAAAAGCTACACCGAGAAGTGAGAGCAGCTGAGAGGATCGTGGGTGTCTCTCTCCCTTCCCTGCAGGACACTTACACCCGCCTCACTCGCAAAGCCCTCTGCATTGCGGGTGATTCAACCCACCCATCCAACAGCCTCTTCACTGAAAGACAGCTTCATCCACCAAGCTGTCAGGATGCTGAACTCTCTCCCTGCCCTCCCTGACCCCCACACTTACCACTTCCCTGTCCCGCTGCCCTTAGTGTAAGTGTCCCAGTCCAGGGAAACTTACTTAAGGCACATCTTAGGTCTGACACTCTCATTCACCACTTCCCTCTCCTTCTGCTCTTAGTGTAAGTGTCCCAGTCCAGGGAAACTTACTTAAGGAACATCTCTCCCCTCCCAAGAACTCATCAGACATCTCTCTCCTATGGAGTTCCTCTATTACTGCTCCACATTAATTGGATGTACAGTAATTGAATGTACACTTCTTTTTGCATTACAACAATTGACACTGCTGCTTAAATGACACCATTTGAGCGTTATTACGCTACACACTGTGGATTGGGTATTTCACTTATTTGTATTATATACAAGCCCCATGTACTTTTTGCTATGTGTATATTGTCCTTGCTATGTGTATATTGTTAAACTTTGTCACTTTATTTATTGTCATTATATTGATATTGTTTATAAGATGTTTAATGTTCACTGTGGGCCTAGGGAGTGCTGTAATTTCAAATCCTATGTGTGCAACATGTACATATGGCTTTTGACAGTAAATCTGACTTTGACTTTGACTTTGAGGGTTCTTTAACTAAGCCGTAGGTCGGGCTCAGGCCCGCCACCTAGTGGCGAGAAAAAAATCTGGGCCATGGCCTAAATTACTTGCCGACCCCTGACCTAGATCAACATACTAGTTTCAGCTTGTCATACGTTTGAGTTGTTACTTAACACATTAAAGAATGTGTTTCACTTTCCCTGGACTTATGTACTTAAAACAGTCTAAAGCACACATTGTTAGTCAAGTTTCTGTTTACTTCAGGCAGATCTGTTATGTCACCCATACCCTAACGTTCATTTTCAAGACCAGGAAGTTGTCTTACGGGGCAGGACATGAGCTGGGTTGTGGAAGTACTTTTCCCACTCAAAGTCAATGGGAATATGGAATTCTGTTTTTTAGTTTAGTTTTATTTTATTTTATTTTATTGTACTTTTATGGATTTTGACTGGGCAATGCCATTGTCAGTCAAGACACCAGCCAAACAACTTTCTTTGTGGAGACATGTGACTTACTGATATGTTTTCTGCATCACTGTTAGTCTGATACTAGTGAGACTTGCTTATACTGACCAGTCCAAGCTAAAAAGCAGCTGAGTAAACATTTTTAAATCAAGTAAACCTGATTGAGTACATAAATACACAACTCAACGTTGTATTCCATCAATATAACGAAACATCGTCTATCATAAGAATCACAAATCTGTATTCACTTCTGCTGTTTTGGTGAGCTAACGTTAGCTACTAGGTAAATAACATTGAGTCACAGGAAGTGAATGGGGTGAGTTAGCTTTGTATGCTATGCTAAGAAAATATTCTGAGAGTCTTGGTCATTTAAAAAATTATGTGGAGATTCTTTTAATTAACTTGCACGTAGAGCCATATCTCGTGCAAACGTAGCGTGTATGTTGAGACTGCACAACAGCACATAATGTCACGTAATCCCATAGGTCATAGGCTTTTCCTCTCCAGGATTCTAGCTCAGTGATGAGAGATCCGGGAGCTGATGTCACAAACTCTGCACTTAACATTCGAATTCCACTGGTAGTAAAGTGCAGTGCCAAACCATAGACATCCATTCAAAAATACAGATTATATACTCATATTAGATAGTTTGAGACTTGCTTCATTGCCTTTTAAAAGTGAGTAAGTGTAGCCTATGTTTCTGTAAGAGTGTGCCTTTCAAACTAATTCAGTTGTGATAACAAAAAACAGTTCTGTGGTGAAGTTAGTTTGAAATTGGACATATACAGATATGCATTACACTGTTGCAATATCGATTGAATATCCAATGTAACCTCATTGGTTGGTGTATGGAGGTTAGTGGCCAAACATTAAACTAGTTATGCTGGTGTGAACTAACATTTGAATAAGACGTGTGACAGATTTCTTCTCATCTTATCTGTCATGTAGTCTCTGAACTTGAGTAGACTATTCACAACTTCAATTAAATGGAGACTAATTTACATGAAGGTTTATCTTGTCAAGATGGACACCAACCTTAGCTTATCTTAATATCCGAGGAGGTTACTTGAAATTATCGTAACATATAGGTGCCTTTAACTTGAAATTAATGAAAGGACTAGCACTTTTTTGTAGGGACTATGTAATGCTTTATTACTAGAGTTAAACTAATGTATACATCCTAGACTGGATCTGTTTAAACCACTGCAGCTTTATTTTAAATAAGCAGCAGAGGTTAATGTTGATGTTACAGCAGAGACGGTTCATCATCCTACATTGTAATTGGTGATGACAGATAAGTTGTTGCCTATAAGATAATAGGGCAAAGGCTTGAAGAAGGCAAATTAACAAAATGCCTTTACATTATATGAGTCTGTACTGTTAGATTCATTAACATTAGAGATATTGTATTTAATTTCATTGTAAGTAAAGTGCACATTTAACTCTGCTAGTTTTAATCTGCAACTGGTGCCATTCATGTACCATTCATTCTTAAACCGACTTTACTGCCAACATGGCAGCATCCGTCAAAATGTTGTCGTAATAATACAGGAAAAGAACAAATCTCCCAGATTTCTATTCCTGTGCTACAGCGTATAATTCTGTTGGTCAAAGATGCATCTCAAACCACCTCCAGATGTGGTTTTAGCAGTTCGATTTCAAAACGTTTTGGTCATTGTTCACACCTGTATTTGGAATGAGTCACCTGTGATCAGATTAATCAAAATGGATATGAATTACTAGTGTGAACAGGCTCATGAAGCTCAGAGTTCTTTAACCAACATATTCTCAGAAATTTCACTAAATGAAAATGCATTAGATTAACCCCTTTTCTTTGATAGAATTGTTGAACATGAGTCTCAACTGCAGAAAAAAAGCAGTAGGCATCTTATTTGGGTCTTAGCTATAGATTTGAAATAGGTGTTCAGACTTTCAGTCACTTCTGTTTTCTCAGTGGAAATCTTGCCTTCAATGTTCAAGATGAGGTGTATGGATTTAGTGTTAAATTTATTGCTGTATGCTTCTTGTTTCAGTATCTTACAGAGATATTGTGGTTTATTCTTATTTTTCTATTTTGTCAGGTTGGGCCCTTCAGCTTGCGAGTTGTAGGTGTGGTTGGCATCACCTATTTGCTGCCACAGGAGGAGCAGCCTCTGTGCCATCCTACTGTAGAGAGGTATGTTGAGTGTTGCTGATATATTTCCAATCTTCTATTTTTTGTGATCAAATTGTTATTGAGCAGTTGCATATCAAATTAATACAAATACAAAAAGTGAGTGGGCAAGAAAACTGTGAGGTCCTTCATTCATCACAAAAGTAAACACCAAATTCAAAGTAAAATCTAGTAAAAGTGTTAGACTTACATAAAGCAATGACCCCTAATAAAACTAACACAAACAAATAACATAAAACATTTAATAAAGAGGAAAATAAATAAATAAGATAAAAAATAACAAAAAAAAGCAACCCCATGCATGCCTGCCTGTATGCGAAGGGAAGCATTCAAAACACAAAAGAAATAAGAAATAGGTTAGACACAGACAAGGATAATATTCGAAGACACACACACACACACACACCACACTTCAAGGGAAGGAAGTATTTCAATCAACAACGTAAGGGGTAATGACAATAAGGACCAGAGGGTTATCCCAGTAAGCCTTTTAAAGATTTCGCTACTGTCTGCCACGTTTTTTCCATGGCACCTACATAAACCACATCTAAAATGCTAGGGACCCACTGTCTAATATCAGGACAGGGATAGTCGCTGGCACTGGTTCACCCACTACATTTACATTTACATTTAGGCATTTAGCAGACACTTTTATCCAAAGCGACTTACAAAAGAGGATAACATTCAAGCTACAACACAATGAAAGAACAAACAAGGGGTGGATATTGCTAACATAGAAACTGCACCATTTTAAGTTGAAAGTGCAATAGTGCAGAGAAATTAAATTGTTAAGTGCATCACGAGTTTCTTGAAGGTGGAGAGGGTGTCAGTTGATCTGGTAGCACTTGGGAGTTCATTCCACCAGCGCGGAACCACTAGATCTGGCAGTATTGAAGAAACATTATTCCAGAACTGTGCCACTGGTGGGCAATCATATGTCATTTACATCATATGTAAAAATGTCCCAGGAGACTGTAGATTTCAAAAGAAGCGCAAGGGGGAATCCATCAGCTTAATGTAGAAAAGCTTACGAGGACTTAAATAAACTCTGTTAAATTAAAGTGTATCTGTTAATGGTTAGAGTTACGTGATGCCTCCTTAATACAGTCCCAAACATCCTCCCAGTCCAACTCTAGATCCAGAGCAGGATAATCTTGTCACCATAATCTATCTAAAGGAAATCACGGTATGAAGATTCTATAATTAACTTGTAAAACATTAACCGATACCATACCCTTGGTCCTATTTTGCATTGAAATCAATTTGCCTAGGGGATGAATGGGCAACGGTTGCAGCCAAAGTACGCCATGTGCTTTCATGGCTGATCTGATCTGTAAGTAAAAAAAGAACCTGGTAGATTGAATGAGATTCTAATATCCTGGAAGGAACCTAGGGCAGTGTCAATGTAAAGATTGTTTAGGTAACAGATAACAGATACCTGTATTGCTCCAGTGTGATGGGGAATCAGTAATCCTTTGTTACTGAACAGAGGGGAAAGTGTATACAAAGGGCTCAAAGGGCAGCCCAGTCTTGATGACCTTGTGACAGGGAATGGAGCAAAAAGAATTCCGCAGTTAAAACCTGTGCAGAGGGGCTAGAGTATAAGATTTCAATCATATGTACTAACCCTTTGCCAAATTCCATAATTTCTAATACAGACCATGAAGAAGACCATTCCAGCCTTTCAAAGGCCTTCATAGCATCAAGGGACAGCACAGCTAGTGGGACATTCTTCACAGTGTCAATAACGTAGAAGAAGAAGTCGCCTGACATTGTCAGAGGCAAATCTGGTGTTTATAAATCCAGACTGATCACAATGAACCAGAAATGGCATAAACTTTTCAATATGCCACGCAAGTAGCTTAGCACAAAAAACAGACTCAAAGGCCTGCAACTAGCACAGTCCTTTTCTTTCTTTAAGAGCAGTGAAATAAGAGCTGTATTGACATCTCTTGAAAAAGTGCCTATCTTCATTGATTCTGTGATCATGTCTAGAAGTAAAATCTCCCAAAATAAAATATAAAACTCAGGATCTACTCCATCTATCCCAGGGGACTTATTTGACTGCATGGACAATGCAGTTAGTTCTAATATTCTAATGTTAAAGTGCTGTCAAGACTCAAAGAATCCTCTACAGACAGAGATGGTAAATCTAGCTGTTTAAGATAGTTCTCACATCCATTTTTATTCAGCTGACCCCACAGACTGGTGTAAAGCAGAATAAAAATTAGGTTTTATTAATCTGTTTGGGTTCTGTTGTAATGAGTCCATCAACCAATCTAATGGAGGTAATGCCTGCAAAATGTTCATTAAATATATTTTTATGGCCAGTAAATGACTGGATCTGCATCTTGTCCAACTCAGATAGGAATTGCCCTTTAAATTCCTCATGCTTTAATAATAAAGAATTAAAGCACCATCTAATGGCACGTTTAGACTAGCATTTCAGCACGACAGAACACACCTTTGTGGTCTAAGCAATGGGAAGCAATATAGTAGCATCAATACTTTGAAAGAGATTGGGGGCATGAAAAAATAAATTCTGTTCTTGAAAACATTTTTGTGCCTGTGAGAAAAGAAGGAATAGTCTTTTAAATTTGTTATGGGCATAATCCAAAGCTAGAGCAACTTTCCCTCCATAAAGTACCAAAGTACCACTAATAATGCAGGTAAAGGCTTAAAGAAAAGAAAAAGCTAACCTTACCCCCCACCTCCTAATAATGAAGAGGAAGCAGTCCAAGAGCTGAAATGTGATCTTCCATGTCAGCTAGCTTGAGCTGCATCTACTGAAGCACGGTCTCATGGTTGCTTAGCAGAGTAGAATTGCTTGTCACCTCAGAGCTAATTTTCCCCATTTCTGCCTTCACATTCCCAATACTTCCTCTTAAAGTTGTTAAGTCCACCTGTATAGCTGACAATTTCCCTTCAGTATCTTTCCTAGTTTTTTGTAGTTGGTCAAAACGTGCTTCCAGAAAACCAAGTTGCCTTTCTAACACGAGGTCCGCGCTGGTTTCAGCATCCACATGTGTATTCTTTTTTGATGAAGCTGTTGTTTTCTTGTTTTCTTACTTGCTTCAGACATCTTATCAGATAAGGCAGGATATACATTCTTGGTAACACTTTATATTAGCACACACAGATCCGCCATTAACATATGGCTTATTAATATGCAAATTAATAACACACAAGCCATTTGTTAGTCACTACAAATCACTTATTAATTACATTCTGCATGACTTTATTCTACCCATAATAGGTCATTAACTCAGAATGTTTCCATTATTAATTCCTAATTACTGTTTATTTGGAGATAGTAAGATAGTTCTTGTATATGAATTATGATTTTAATATGCTTTGGTTAGTGTGTGGCTTATAAGATGGTAATACAGCAGGAGCAGTTGAATAATTGTTCCAGAAAATAATTGTTCCTGAGAATAATTGTTCCTGTTGTACTAGCACCTTATAAACCCCTTACTGTGCAAAGCATATTAATATCATAATTCATATACCACAACTAACTTACTTACTAAGTAATCCTATCATTTCTAGAGACATGGTTTGATTTGAGTCTGACCCGTGGGAAAGTTCTACCAGCCCTTTTGCTGAAGGTTTTGAGTGTTGTCGCTTGCCTCCAGTTAGACTCAACTGCATCAGGTTGGAACATGGCTCTTCACTGTGTTGAGATATCATGCAAGCAATGGATTTCAGCTATCATAACTAGTTTATGACCTTGATATTTGGTCCTACAACTGAGTAGGTATTTAATCCATCTGGCCATTAGGATGATTAAAAGTGTGGCAGGTTTTCTTAGAATATTGGTGCATATTGGTGCGTCCTTACCGTATTCTAATGGTGTCCACTTGTGTGACATGACGTGAAGAAAGCTAGAAGAAAACAACATTGAAAAGGTATGGAAGGGAATGAAACAGATTACTGGCTGTGGGAGAATTAGCGGTACGGTAGAAAGAAATGTGTTCAGAACTTACCGGCTGAAGCAAAACACGGGCCAATGATGTTTCTGATGTTAGAATATATATCAAAAATAAGCTCAAATAGAATTTTACAAGCCCAATTAAAACCATATTTAGACTGGGTATTGAAATGGTCCTTATGGCTAAATGGCACCCGCTTTGGCAACCATTATTGAAATACAACTGGTTTGTGATATTTGCATCAAATTGTAGGCTCTGCTCTAATTTGCTCATGTTTTAGTGGCGATAAAGGAGGCCACAACCATACCTCATGTTTATGATAACTCTTTGGTCATGCACAACCTCTCCTAATTCATCAAGGCAAAAATGGTGTTCCATTCTATGTCTCATTTAAAAAGGACGTTTCCATAGAGAGAAAAGGCTGCAAGATCACAATGTGAACATATATTCCATTGCATTTTGAAACATATAAGGTAACACTTTATATTAGCAAAGAGCATTATTTTAGTATTGTTTGTCATTACAAATCATTTGTTAGTACTTTCTTCTGTATGACCTTATTCTACCCATAGTAGACCATAAAGGTAGAATGTCTCTAATATGAACTAATTACTGATTTGGAGATATTCTTCTTGAATCATCTGCTGACTTATTATTATTTATTCAAAGTAAGTTATGAATTCTGATCTCAATATGCTTTGCTCAGTATGGGGCTTATCAGATGATACTACAACAGGAACAGTTATTCTTACTCAATAATACTTAGAAAAGATGGTCTATTCATAGGATTAAAACACAAAAGTGCTTTTTCCTACTGTTTCAGAGCATACAAGTCATGTGGTCAGGGTGGACCTCCCCATGTGAAGGTTGTGGTGGAGTGGGACAAAGAAACAAAGGACTAGTAAGTTGAATATCATCTCGACAACACTGCTCCTTTAATTAGTCCTGTGACAAGTTACAGAGTGCAGGTGGCCTAGAAATCTAGACACATCGCTAGAAGTTTTGGTCTGCCCAGCAGATACATCTAGAGACCAACCATTGAAGTTCATTAACTATGATACCAAAAGTCAGGACAAACCCATGACATCATGCTTTCTGGCCAGGTTATGTAGATTGGCCATTGATAGAGAGAGTTTCTGGGTAGACTTCACATGATAATGGCAGTCCTTCAAATTTTAGTTAGAAAAGAAAATCTGACAGGAGTTGGTCAACAGTTGCTTTAATCGGTTTTGACATTTTCTTAAAAGAATACACCACCCCCAGGTGAAATTGAGTCTATCCCCGCAGTCCCTAGAGTTGGATAAGTGAGCAGAACCGTTCCAGCTGACCCAGCCATTGTCCGAATCTGGCAGCACTGACTTTAGCTTAGTTTAGCATAGTCGCTGTAATCTAGTGTTGCCAACTAGCATAATGTGGCAAAAGTGGAGTCAATTTGCTCGAATTTTTTTGTAATTACTGCTCATGACCTGTGCATTCAGATCAAGTACAAATGACAATGCAAATTAACACGAAGGGATTGACCAAGCGGCATTTAGACGGGAGACTATATTCTGCGGAAGCACTGGCAAAGCACCTCTGAAAGGCGCAAAGACACCACGCAGCACCTGGAAATCCCCATCCCCCAACTTCCGTCAACATACAAGCATGGAGTTGTTACTGGTAAGCAGTGAGATTGTTACAGTGTTTGGAAGTTTGTTTTCTCATATACTGACAGATTATATGACAGACGAAGATGATGACTTCCCACTCTGCAAAGCACAAACACTCGGTTGGCACACTCCACACTCACACCACCAGTTCGTGTTTGCTCTCCTTCGCTCATCTTTGCCTGTGCTTCACCAACATCTATCCAACTCTAGGGACTGCAGGGATAGACTCAATTTCACCTGGGGGTGGCGTATTCCTTTAAAATACAAGTAAAACCAAACATGAAATCACGTTGCTTTGCATAGTATTTGCTGGTTTGCTTTGCTCTCATAGAGACAAAGTGCACAGGCTTATGTGATTTTTGGGTTTGAATTCTGGGCGCCCCTATTAAATATTCTTTGGCACAACGTGACTTCTAGTAGAAACATAACAAAATGTCCTAAAGCTCCTGTGGTATATTATGGATAACCACCAAATTAAGGAAGCTACTGCACAGTATATCATTCTGTACAAGCTGTCAAACTGAAATATGAAGCTGAAACATAACCAAAATAAGGACGGATTAAATGAAATGTCCACATTAGCTAAAATGTCTCCAGTTAACATTATCTACAAATGAAGCATTGAAAGAGAAATTCAGAACATGTTTGACCCCTTTTTCATATATTTAGGCATTCTGATGGGTAGATTAAAAAATAAGTTAGACCAAATGTTTTTGACTTTTGAATTGTGCATTTTCAAAATGTGGCTTGCTCACACTATTTTCCCAGGATTTCCTACCCTACCTTTAATGTTTAGAGAAATAAAGCAACTAATTTTTTAAAACCAATTTTAATTATATACACGTTTTTAATTAGACACACTTTTGGCACATTTCCATTATGGACCAGGGCTGGCTACAGGCTTTACCCAGGTCTTAAACAATGGTGTCTAGCCTCAGTCTTCTATTTCCAGTAGCTGGAGCATCAGGGATTTTGCTAAAAATGCTAGAAACCTAGCTTGCAACTGTAGTGCAAGCTACGTGTCAAAATTAATGACATTAACATTTAAACATTTCATTGAATACGTTCAATGTAACGTTACATGTCACGACACCAGAAACATATCAGGCTCAGCAGCTGGTCCACATCTCCAGAGGCTTGAAGACATGGGGTCATGCATTGTCTTGTTACCACTGCAGGTTCATAACTGATGAAAAAGAAGGTAAGTAAATACTTAAAACAGGCAATTCTCATGTCATTCTGCTGGAATCCTCGAGCTTCCTGGTAGTTAAACATTTTAATGTAAATTCTCACGAACCTAAGCAGTTGGGCTTAGCTCACAGCCCCTAATGGTGTCCAAAATGGTCAGAGTTGTCATTCTACTTATTATAGCATTAGCGTAAACTAGCATATAATATTAGCTAGCATATAATAGCTAATATAGTTTGTTAGCTATCGCTAAGTGTTAATGTCAGCAAAGGTATTAGTAGTAAAAAAACTATAGATGTATAAGATATGGGAAAGGTTAATACCAACTAGTCAATTTATGCTTAATATTTGGTGATTGTTTCCAAGAAGTTTGTGTGAAATTTAAGGTTAACATTAACCTTCGTAACTTAACTGAAGGTTAACATTAACCTTCGTAGCTTACGCCCGTACCTATTGTTACCTGGCAACATTGACGGCTGCATACCTTGCAGCAAACTGGTTGTCACTTATAAGTTAAATTCAGTTTTATTGCTTAACTGGTCTGATATAATCCATTTTATGATTCAAGTAGATAGTTGATTAAGCATAGCCATTCCACATTTTAAAGTCTAGCCTAAACATTGTGCATTTTCTCTATCTTGCAGATTACCTGGGCTTGATTTCTAGGTGGAAAGCAAAGGTAAAGTGTAGAACTGAAACAGACCTGTCAACCTGTACGCATTTTGCGTAGCACTACTCATTTTGACATCAAAATATGCTGATATGCTTTGCCACCTAAAATTGCTAAAATATTTCCATATCCCTCCCAGACAGAAACAAAAACAAAGAAACAGAAAACATATGAAACAGGCAATTCTTTTCAGACTATACATAAGTCAGTCACGATCAAAGAACAATATTGTCAGTCAGGGTTGTTTATTTTTTATGTGATCTATTGAATGGTGAATGGTTTTGTATTTATTTTTTACTGCTTTCAAAAACCAGTCTAGAGTCTACGTGGGGTCTGTGACCTAGTCAGGTACTTGACACTAGAGACCACACATCACTATTAACCTGGTTTAACATGCCTTCCATGTTAAACTCTAACTGTTGTGGGCTATACCACTGTATCTCTCTAAGCCGTCAGGTCCTTGGCCTGTGAAACGTTAAGGACTCCAAAGACTATCCAAAATCAGTTACATGCCAGTAGCCTATTTGGTTGCAATTTTAGGCTGCTGTTTTCGGGCCAACGATGTGCTTCTTAAAACCTTTCAGGGTTGGCAGATCTGCTGAAATTGCAAGTGAGCAACTGAATGACACTATTTTTAAACTTTATTTATTTCAGTTACATTATCAATGTCTCATTCTTTATATTTCTGGTGGTCAACAAGTAAAAATCTCTGTCAGGTGGAGGCGGTGTAGAGAGACTTTTGGAAGAATAACTCCCATATTCCTTATAAAACAGCACCCAATGCCATGAAGAAAATGCGCATTATGTATTCTTTATTTCAGGATTATATGAAGGCTGCCAGGTGAGGCACGATGTTGGAGGGCGTTTACATTGTTCTCCCAACCAGTAAGTTGCTTCAAATAAATTGCACATATAGCTGCAAATAGGCTGTACTTTGACTCATCTGATATATGAATCATTTGCTGTGACGACAGCAAAGCTAGATAATGTTGCACTTATCCAAGAAGATAAATATAACTGATCTGATATTTGAGCATTACAGATGCTGTACACCCAAGTTAGATGATCAGAGGTAAGCTTGTTCAGTGTTCCACTCAGCTAACCAGGCCTTATGATGATGTAACTCTACTGATCTGACATTTGGGTGTTACAGATGCTCTACAATCAAGTTAGAGATCATCAGAGATGAACAAGTGCAGTGTTGCGCTTAACAATCTCATTTATGTAACTACTGATCTGACATTTGGGTGTTACAGCTGCGCTACAGCCAATTTATTTCTAGATGTAGGCTATTCTTTGGTGGGTATTTGCATATTCTGGTGCACCTGTACATAATGCTAGGTATGCAAAGGTTCCCGGTCTTATGTCAAACCGAATGATACACCTCCCATATGCCTCAGTTATTAACAAAAGCTTCTTTGCAGAGCAGTGTTTTAAAGACAACTGATCTCTCACTGTTCCTTACCACCAGTAATTAGCAATAGAAGTCAAAGACATGTTTTCTGACAAAGCATTTCCTGAAGATAGCAAGAGTGAAATCATGTTGGATCTGCTTCAAAAAGCGACTTATTTTGGAAGAAAGTTAAGAATAAAAATAGACCTGCTATATGATATTTACTAGCTCAGGATATTTCATCACATTGTGGGGAAAATGCATGCAATTTTTGGTTTTAGTAAGTTGTCTGTCCCCTCCAGTATACATTAGGCAGCAAAACCTTTAAATTCTATGGAATATCAATAAGGCTTAGTAGACCTACAGAGACCAAGCATAGCCATTAGTAACCCATTTTATAACCTCCCCTTTTTTTTAAAACAGCGTAGCCATACCGTTACTGTGACACATGAACCATGGGCACACTATGCCATTGCATCCCTACTACATGCACTAATGCATTGCTGAGGTGTTCTACTGATTATGATTAGCTGATCTGCTGTTAGCCTACAGATAGCCTATACACAACTTTTACTTTGAAGGGATGCCTATCTCTCGCTATGCACAGCGGCATGGAAATCCAATGTCTACTGTCATCACACATCTGCCAGAAATGTATTGATAAAACGAGACCTCCATCTTTATTTCATGCTTCGGCAAATTGTCCTGCAGCTTATTAGATGACCAGCAATGGTAGGCCCTATTTCAAGGTAAATATGAAGGAAGATGTAAAAATGGTCATGAATTAAAGTAGCGTTAATAGTCACAGAATCGTCGTCTTGACATATCATGTTGATAGCCTAATTCTTATCCAGCCATGCCTAATGAAATGTAATAGAATGCATTTTAGAAATATAGTAGCAGATAATAGTACAGTAGAGAAGTACAGATAATAACTGCAAAATGTAGTGAAGTAAAATTACAAGTATTCATCATTATTTATACTCAAGTAAAGTACACATATGTGAAAAATGTACTTAAGTACAGTAACAAAGTATTTGTACTTCATTACATTCCACCACTGCTTAATTTGTTTATGATTCACTGGTTCAGAGCATAGCAGAAATTGGGACAATGGTCTATTATATACTATTAGGCTTGCTATAGCATGAAATTTAGTGTTGTGATTCCAATATATATTATATAAATCCAATATATAGATGCTAGTGCACAAAAGGACATTTTCTGTGTAGTTACAGTGGTGTGTCCTTTAGTTTCAATTCATCAAGAACCACCTAGATCCCTGCAGTCTTAACTTCCAGCTAAGGTAGTGGAAGTATCAACCCTACATTTTACCATTGCATTAAACTAACAAAGGTAAAATTCATGAGACATATTAAGTAGCAAATCATGTCTTTCTGCTTCATCCTTAAGGGCAAATTGTATGAACAGAGGTGGCAATGGTGATCCTCCAGCACCATCCAGTCTACATGTAGGTTTGAATCATAACATCTCAAAGTTCCTTTTTCTGTGGGTCCGTGTTACATTTAAATTTTCATTTATGCATTTATCCGAAGTGACCTACATTTTGTCAACTATCAATTGTTCAGGGCCAGTCTCCCCTAGAGCAACTTAGGGTTAAGTGCCTTGGGTTGACATTGCAACCATAGATGATGCTCTGAAATTTCCTTTGCCAAAGAAAAACATTTTGTGCACTTCCTTTATGTGTTTCCTTCATGTGTACTAAGATGGGTTTACACATTTTCTAACAACACTGCACATGTTGCATGCCCACTGCAGAATTATCTCAAGTTTTTCAAGGCAAAATGTGATATATATTTTACATACAAAGAATGTGTTGTGTTTTTCAGATCGGGTCAAAAACCTTTTCTGTGTCAGATATTGTGTGCATACTGGGTTGACTTCAGAGAACTGAGCACAGTACTAGCTGACCACTGCTAATAGCTCTGTTTCTCATTCAAATACACAAATGAGCTAGCAGAGAGATGAGCCGATATCGAGTTGTGCATACCACTCAAATTTGGCCCAGACAGTCATTGATGAGCCCGCCAACACTGGATGTCTGACTGTCAGCCTGGTGTTACTAAAACAAAACAAAGAACTAAAGAAGATAATTCTCAACAAATGTCTGTTAACCTTTTAGATTAACATAACTGTCCAAACAGTGGAGGGCCAGTGAATGGGGGCTGAGAGGATAAGGGCTCTGTGCAACAGTGGTCTGAATAACGGTAAGGTGGCACTAAAGCTCAGATTTTGGAGAAATGGTGGTGCAGGTGGTAGAGGTGCTGTTCGGCAATGTGAAAAATGGACCATGCGACCCACCTCCACATGCAGGATGGTAATAACAGAAGAGACGACCACGTAGGAATACAATGCAGTGGTGCTGGTTTATTTACAGTGCGCCCAAAAGTGTGCCGGCAGATAACAAAAAAAGACTTCAAAAACCAAACAAAATCCAACCAAGTGGTTATCAAAACAATAATAACAACAATATGTAATAGTAACAAAAAAGCACAATAACAAGTACTCAGCCTCACAGCAAGCTGCCCCAGTTGCAACACTCTCCCCAGCTTCCCAACCCAAGACTGAAAAAGCCTCAGATAGAATAGAAAAGACTGATGGCACATACCATCATACCTAGGGCAATAACAATCCAGCAGTGCACAATTAGTAATTTTAAATATGATAGAATACATAAATCACTTTTCAGTTAATTAATTATCTTACACCTGTATTGCATGGACATAATTAAATAATCATAATAGCCTAAATGAATTCAACCACCCCACACACACACACACACACACACACACACTAGACTAGCCACTTTCCCCTATCCCAATTAAGGAATAAAGTGCTTTTCTAAATGGGGTTCATGTTCCCCAGGGGAAAGGAAAGTTTGCGGGATCAGGAAGTAAGTGTCGTCAGTGTTTGTGTTTGCAAGTGAATTAATGGACTAACAGGGTGTAATGGATTATGGAGCAATGTCGGCGGGTACCTCACCGATCGCTAAGATGTTGAAAGTAAAATGGGTAAGTGACAGAAGGTTTTGTGCGTAAAGAGTGTTTTTACAAAAAACGGAATCAGAACACGGTTGCCAGCACCGCGCGCGTTGAAACCATTACCAGCTAGCATGTAAGCGTGCGTGTGGAAATGTGTGCATGTAGGGAAACCTAGTCAGTTTAAATGTCGTGAGCCGTGTTTGGGAAAAGGTGGGGCCGCCTTTTCACAGGCAATCGGAGGGTTGCAGGTTCGAGCCCCACTCTGCCTGACCCCATCAAGATACTGAACCCCAAATTGCTCCCGGTGGCAGGTTGGCACCTTGCATGGCAGCCTCCGCCACCAGTGTGTGAAAAGGTGAATGTGAGGCATACACTGTAAAGCACTTTAAGTAGAAAAGCGCTATATAAATGCAGTCTATTCACCATTTACCATTTATTGCAGGCTAACTCTACATCCAAAGTAAGCACAATTAGACATTTAAAAATAACTGACACTTTATAATGAAGTGCCACAATAGCAATAGCAAACTAGCCATTACCTAACCATTTGTTATTAGTTGTTAATCAATACCAATATGTCTATTTGTCTATAAGTTAGTAGTATGCCAATATGTCTATAAGTTAGTAGTTTTTTCACCATTAATTTAAATATTAGTTGTTTGCATAAAACTTACAACTTACAAACTAACAAACAGCAAACAATCTGTTAACAACTGTTGTATTGATATTTCTTAATACCAGTATGCCTCATCTGCACGAATTAATAGTTACTTTAACATCACTTAAACGTTTGTTTACAAACTATATGTTGACATCTTATTATTTTGTAAATTATTATTAAACAGTGCCTCTGCTTATTTCAATATGAACCACTCTTCATAAGACCCTTATAATATTTATTTAAGCTTAATTAATATATTAGTAATATAGGACTATCTGTGTGGGGTCCCTTATAATAAATTTGGAACAGTAATTATGAATTATTTACAAATATTTCTTATAACATTTGCAAATATTTTACAGTGGGACTCTATCATGCTGGAAATGAATGCTTCAGCACACTGCTGGGGAGTGGGGAAAAATACTTTATTTAAGGAAAAGGAAAAAAGTTATGTGTAACATTTTGAGGTTAAAAAAACAAAACAACCAAGACATGAAAAAAATGCATTTACGTTATGTCTAAACACTATGTTGTCCAGATCCACTGTTAACATGCAAATCAACAAGCTCTAATCTAATCTAAAATCTAATATTTCTTAAAGGCTCACAAGGCAATGTTTTTAGGTAGAAGCGGCTGAGAGTGGCTTCATTCACCCCATAGTGAGCCATTTAATCCTCAAAGTAACTAAGAAGGTAGTAAATTAATCTAAAAACTTTCCCTAGTGTGCCTTTAAAGAAAGACTGTATGTATGTGTTTGAAAGAGATGAGATGAGAGTCAGAGATGTCTGTACATTTTTGCAATATCATTTTTCCATATCACCAAAAACCCATTTTCTTCTTTCCCCAGCCACTCTGCTTCTCCTAAACTGTATTAACACAAATGAAAAGAGACAATTTTCATGTAGGTAAGCAGGGCCCAGCAAAGCATATGGATGGGCTGGAATGTATCCTGTGAATAATGGATTTACAAGGATGCAAGAAAGTTTTATTGGTACATGCATACAGTTACTGGTTTAAGAAATGCAGTAAAATTGTGTCTGTTTGTCAGCCTATATTCTGTATAAATGGGAAGGATTATTGAGGGATTGGGGAGGTGGGTTGTAGCTGTATAGAGATTGTGTGTGTGTTGGAGGTGGTGGTGGGGGGTGATTTGTGGGGCCAACAATCGCGTGGGGACGGACAATCAAGAACTTGGCTTCGGACTACGCAATTTTAGAACAAATTTCCAGGTCCGACGTTCGGTTTGGACATCACAGCTAAATGCCTCTGCCTTGTAGGTCAATTGGCAGCTAATCTGGCAGCTAATTACTCTCAGATGTGATTCATGGCAATTGTAGCCTTGCAAGTTGTTGGGGAATATCTAGCGTGACAAATATCTGGAAAAATCATTGGCACAGAGTAACAGCCAGTCATTCATGGTTTACACCCAGGTTTGCCTACAGCTGGGTCAAGTTCAAGATGCATGAAACATGCAAAATGGTTAAGTCAGTAGAAACAAAGGTGAGCTGAATGCTTTGTTACTCACCCAGGTGCAGCTGAGAGCATCATCACTTGCTATTTGTTTTGTGTTTTTATCCAAGGCAGACTGAATGCATATGTAAATAAGGGGATTACTTTCTTTTCAATTTTTCACTTATTCAACTGAGGGTGAATACTATGCTCAGTGTCTTTTTCAATGTGGCCTGTTTTTGATATACATCAATGCAGATGGGGTGACTTTTCTGACACACCCACCAAACGAAAGAAAACTACCTGGTTTGACAAGTGGGCAAAAGCTTGGTTGGGGGAGGGGGGTTGGTTAAGGATGGAATGCACATGTGTAACACATTTACAGGCAACTTCCTGCACCATGGACAGGGAGTTGAGGAGTGGCAAGTCAGCTAAACCCGTGGGTGGTACTCTCACTTACAAGCACAACTCAAGACTTCAGGAGGCAGGTTTACTGTACATTGCACAGCTATCAACCAGCTGCTGTGGTCAAAAAACTCAAGACTGGCAACTTGGTGAATCACTGTTTGGTCTTTCTAATGGAGGTGTTTATCTTTCTTGTTGGCAGTGACTGATAAACACACAAACCCTTCTTAGGAACTTGTATAGACTCTCCAGTATGTTATCAAACCTTAAATTCAACTTAGTCCTTATCTTCAACCAAGAGCTCAGATGTTTCCACCAAAAGAGTTCTTAGTGATGTTTGCTTCCTGTTCCCATTACCAAGGTGATCAGTTCTAGTGCGCTGGACTTGCATATTCCAGCCCACTCGTTCTGTAGCTAGTTCTTTATGGCATTTAGCACAGTTCATATATTCTTCTACATTTTTCACCACTTTGCACTGAGATCATTGGAGCACAGAGTCCCTTTCAGCTATCCTCAGGGCCATTAGTGTGGACAATAACACTTGGTCCTTTCCACCGGTATGGTCCTCTCCATTGTTTCTCCATTGTTAGATAAGCACTCAGGACCATGGTTGCACTTGGTGTGTAATCTGGAATCTCTGACTGACATCACCTGTTGGGAAACATAAGACAGAGCAGTATAATTTCTTCACACTAACTAGTCATTGTTCCCTTTGCATTTTTTACATTATATTGCTATAAAAACCCTAGGGGCTGGTATGGGACAAGTTATCAAGATCTCTCAAGGGCTGTGCCTTGTAGATCTTGCCACCCGGCCTCTAAGGTAGAGGACAGTCAAAAGTTGCACTATCACTGCACTAATCACATTTTTAACAATATTCTTCACTTTCATTTAGTTTCAATCTTTCAACAGCAAATGCATTAATTTTAATGCATTGATTTGCAATTTCTGTACTGTCTCTGAAGTAGCTTTATTTGTACAATAGCCATTGATGTTCTCCTTAGTCAAGACTTTTTACAGAGTAGGCTTAAACAGTGTCATATGAAGCTCTAATTTGACTCCCATTGTGGGTGCACTGTGAGTAGACAGATAAAGCACCTTGCACAATAAGCACCTGCTGCTGTAGTGAATCCTGATGCAAGACAAAGCTTTTCTACTTAGGTGTGTAATCTATTTCGAGATATCTTAAGGTAACTTCAAATTTTGAATTTAAATTTAAAAAGAAATGTTTGTGCCTATAGAAATAATTGCAAATCAGTCATGTGAACTTTGCTAGATACTACAATAAGGTGTACAACACACATGAGTCACACAGAGAGTTAATGTCATATGCTGATGCCAGGATGGGTGTGTGTGCATGTAAAGTCTGTGCTTGTAGTTCCACTGAGCACCCTGTGTGGAATGTGAATGTATTTACATTGGCTACCTACAGGCTCAACAGCTCACTTAAAGCTGTTGCCACCCATGTTACATTTGGGCTCTTCTCGGTACATGGTGCAATTGTTTTGTTAAATATGCCTCCATTCTATTGTCCTATGTCTTAAAATGTATCCAGTACATGTTTAACATAACATAGGTCATAGTTAGAAAATCGTTTGTTGAAGGTAAAACTAAAGTCATTTCACTTCTACAAAAATCTCTTCAGTCAATAGTCGCGTCAGTCCAAGTCATCCTTCCAGTAAGTCATAGCTTTAAAGTTTAATAATGTGTGCACACAACAAATTTAGAGCACTATGCTTTCTAGGTAGTGCAATATTAGCAACGTTGCCTTGGGTCTAGGGCAAGCAGTCTTGCTGAGATACTGTCTGCATCTAGGGCCCACCAGTCAGGAGTGAATTTATGGCCCACCTACTTAACTCTCTCCTGACAGAGTTGCAACTTTTGTTAGGAAATGCTCCAGTCCCCCACGGGCCAGGAATGTTTACGTTGCCATAGTGTCAACATTGGCACGCCTCTTTCGACGCAGTTTACATAAAAGAAAATGTTTCTATCTGTAAATTTTGAGAGGCAAGATGTTAGAGCTTTGTAAAAAAAAAAAAAAAAGGATTGGGACTCTCCATCTTTGTGGTAAGGTATCGGTAAACTTTTTATTTTTCCAGATATCAGCAAACCAAAATAAACAAAGTGTATATATTCTAACACATCTCAGTCCATAAAACAACTTAGGTGTTCAGACACAAAGAGCATTTCAACTTCATTTCTAGGTTCAGTCTTTGGCCTTGACAGCCTTTAACTAATTATGATATACCATTCCATTTCCTTTGTTAAAAACTTTAACTGTTGTTAAAGCCACATGTGGATAAGAAGGTTTGGTTAGGTTTGCAAACAAAGATGTCAGACCAGGTGACAGGTCTACTACTGCTGCAGCGTAGCGTTGCTTGTAATTATATGAAAATGAAATGAACCAAATGAAAATGCATATTTTTTTAAATGCACCAATCACAGTGGTCTGTTCATCTCGCGTCATCTCACAGACATCTCACATGACTTGCGTCACGTCATAAAGTCACGTTGCTTCAGAGATGCTTGATTGCACAAGCCTGGCTGGATAGTTTATTTAAAAAGCCGAGGCTACTTAAAATATCTTGGCAGTCACCAGATCTGGTAAGGTCCTAAGACAGAAAAAAATAGCAATGAAGAACGACAAAACAACCCTCTACCCTTCGCTGAAACATCTAACATCACCCTGGTTGACAGCAGTGATGACTCCACAGATAGTCCTCACGTCTATAAACCAAAGGAAGCTAAGTTCAAACACAGGATAGGACCTATGTTACTAAAAATAACTGGTTAGCATTAACACTAGCAACCTACCAATGCCATTTTTATGTTAAGTGTGATGACCTGTGGCCTTACAAGATAAAACAAGGCTTTTGAACATCCTTAAGTATTTTCAAAGGTCCTTAAGGTCAAAGGTCTAAAATTCTAAAAAGTTAACTGTAGACGTTAGCTAAAGCTGTCTAACAGTTTTTTGGAAGCTGATAGTTACCGTTAGCAAATGCCAGGTGATGTTTAGCCCTACATTGGAAAGTAGATGTAAAAGAGAGAAATATGTGACTGGTTTCTCATTAGATTGATCTGATATCTATGACAAAAATATTAAGATCATAGCACATACAGTAAGGAAAAAATATTAGCCATGAAAAGTTAGCCATTCACACTTTTTTTTTTTCATTTCGGCTGGGTGGTCATATCTTCAGAGTAAGCATTTGGCCGACTTTTTACATGTGCTTAATGCAATAGCAGACTGAAAGTAGTGAAATAGAACAATACATTCACCATGGTCTTTTTCTGCATTCTGAATGCATATTGGTGAACAGCAATTGCAGCCACAAACACTTGCAGACCACCATATTGACCACCATATTTTTTTAGATGCTCAGAGTCTGCTTTCAAGGTGGAATTACATTAGCTACAAGTTATTTCATGTCCTAAATTTCCAGTCATACCAATTCTATTTTTGGTAATACATCTATTTTGGTCTTTACCACCCCACCAAGCCTAGAAATTTACACACACCCTTGGGTAACAAATAGTTTGGCTCAGCCAAAACCAAATCACAACACTTTCTCTTTGTAGAGTCGTTGGGTAGGCTTAACATGTTAATGAAGAGTGGTTGTTTGAATTGGTGTTGGCATCAAATTTGGAAAAGGTAGAGCTTTTCTTTGAAATTTGGGCAGAAAAAGGTACTAAAGTCATTTACTTCAAACAAGGACGTATTTGCTGTTTTGACAATGTTGCTGTGATTGGTTGTATTTGCCGAAGCACTATCCAGTTTGAAAGACAACTGCTGAACACTCCTAGGGTTGAGCTTGGTGTATCAGTTGTGGTCTGACTATATATTTTGATGTTATAGTCTGGCATGTCAGGCTATGTCATGTCAGGAGGTGCACTCTAACCTTATTTTGCCTGTGGCCTAAGTCTATGAAAATCTTGGTCTTGTCAGCCTACAAAAATATGTTTCATTTTTATGCATAAAGTTTACATTACAGCTTATTTGCAAATTACTTTAGTGTCCAAAATACTCTGTTTCTGACAGTAGCACTTTTAGCTCCAGCCTTGCATAGATCATTGCATCAGATTAGACCATTAGCATCTCACTTATTAGCATTTTGCTCCCAACTCACTAAGAATTCTGATATTTTTCTTAATTATAGTGCATATAATGGGTTTCTTCTTATCATTATTCTTTTTACCTTTGTGTGCACGCAGTTTTGAACCATTTAACATACAGACTTCAAATGTTGTTTTGAAAACTTTGTTGTCGATTTTATATTAATTTTTTAAGCATTTTTTTCTCCCACAGACTTAACATTGGCCTGATGTCATCACAATAGGGCCATTAAAAACTCATTAAGCAATGAGAACAGTGTGGCAAGTGTTCAGGCAAACTGCAAAGAGCCAACTACCACTGCTTCTAAGCCTACAATTTGGCTCTCCAAAGACTACAGATCTTGTAGGTCTTCCTGTGTAAGTCCTTTCTGAAACTTTTAGAAATTCTGTTCTCTCACCTATTATGAATACATTGTGGCACTCCCAGATCCTATAACATAGTAACTACCCTACCCTACCCTGACAGCTTAGCAAATATCATAAGTACCCTAGCAACAGCTTAGCAACCACTACCACAGTTACAACCTAACAACCAACATGATTGCTCTAGCAACTACAATAGTAACCACCATAAAAATACTAGTAACAGTTTAAAAACACCTCAAGTACCCCAGCAACAGTCTAGCAACCACTTCCACAATGACAACCTAGCAACCATCATAGCAACCAACATGATTTCCCAAGAACTGAGCATAGCAACCATGTCAGCTACCATAGCAACCACCATAACTACCCCAGCAACAGACTATCATCCACCTCAAGTACTTTAGCAATAGCCTAGCAACCACCTCCACAATGACAACCTAGCAACCTGCATACCAACCAAAGACAATTATAACTAATGAATGAATTTTTTTGCGCCACCTTTTTGTAAATAAAACTGCAGCAGCCTGACCACAGAGCAGAGCAGTTAACAGTCAAAGCAAGCTATCAGTCAGGGGCTGATCCAGTCTTCTTAAACTTAAACACCTCAAAATCCTCAAGCAAGCAATTGAATCTCACTACCAATGTCAAGACCCTCTGTACAAAATGAAAGCGTAGAACGAGGGTCTGGTTTTATTACCAGGCTACATAAAAATGGGTTAAACTGTTAAACTGTCATCAGCTGTCTTTAAAAAAGCAAAGTGGAAATATGGTGTACATATTTTTACCACATTTCTACCAAGCTCAGTGAGAATAAGGTGCACATATAGGCCTACAATGTACATGCACTCTACTTTTGTTTGTTTGTTTGTTTTCCTTAGTGCTGCAAGAAGCTTTCCTTTGAATAATAAGGATCAAAGGATCATCATCAAATCATTTATTTAGAGGGACCTGCCAAAATACTACCCCGAAGTGATGACACACACTCCTTCCATTTTATATCACTCACGGGTGTCGGGAAGCCACTACCTAAATACGGCAGAGTTGGGATGTCTGTGCCTATGTCAGTGAATTTCGGTAACTAATTTGTTCAATGTCCTTCCTTCACAGCTGGTGCACTGAAAACTGCGGTGAGACGACAGTAAATAAGAGTCTGCAATATTTGAAGACTTTATCAGGCCTTCTGGCACTCATTATATTCAATAAACATTTGAAATGTCAAGTGATTGTCTTATTATTTAAAATGTCTTTAAAAAGGCGGCTAAATGTCGCCAAATTCACTAAGCGCAGTTTGAAGATCTTGAGAAAGACATCTCAGAGCAGATGCTCTTTAGAAAATGTCTTGAAGATGTCCATGAGATTTTTTCAACACATCTCCAAGATGTCTTCGAGACATGAAATTGCTTGCTGAGTAGAAAGGTCCCTGGGACTGAAGTAGATGGGCGTAACCTATAAAATTGTAGAGAAAAGTGATTAATTAGGCCACATGTAAGTTTATAGCTGTAGTGCAAGTGGTAAGCAATCAAGATCATATGACTCAATACTCAAGTCTACATGGTTTCCTCATTTTAATAAGATGCTATTGTCACCTTAGTGGTACAGCCTATATTATTGGCCTATGTGCTGATACTGAAAACCTGTGTAGAATACTTTCTTTGGACCGATAAGAAGAATCGACAATTGCATTGGTATTGATAAAATCCTGTTGATTCCCACCCCTAGATATTTGAAAATGCATAACTAACAAAACAAAAGCAAAAAAAAAAGATATCAGACTGAAATATTTGTATGACCATTTTGTATACCTGCAAACTTGTCACTTTTCAGCGATATTTGCTGATTTCAAAACAAAATATGTCATTTGCGTGAGTGGTGTAGATCCAAACAACTAGATCCGAGTTTGTTTTTCGGGATGGGGTGTCCGACCTTATCAATATAACATTGCTGTCTCAGCTGGAGTGATGCCTTGCACTAATGAACTGACCATTGTAAGCAATAGAAGTACATTCATACTGAAGGAGTAAAATTCATATTGTGGGGGCACGAAACATGTTGTTAATCTGCCATGAAATGATGGCTAGTGACAATGAAGTGAGCAAGAAAAGGTGAAACATGGAGTACATCTACGTGAGTCAGACCTGCTCAAAAATGGAACGTAGACTTTTTTCAATTCAATTTTGGCTGAATTCATTAGCATAGCATACATAAACTGTATGAAAACAATGGTTCGGTGATTGTGTGGTTTCAGGTGACACTGTGAAAAGAAGGTAGTTCTAGAAACAGTCTTTGCATTTGTTCATGTATATGTTTTCATTGACAGTTTGTTTGGACACATGGAGGAAGAGTATATTCCTGATGCTGAGAGTGTGTACCTTCATAGAGAGCAACATCACCACCCTCAGACCTGCACCCTTGCTCAGTGTTTCCAGCTCTACACCAGAGAGGAGCAGGTGACATAACAGAAACACACAAACAGGAAACAGAAAAAATAACTCATACATATGATTTTTTTTTCCGGATTAATCCCAAATTCCGGACTTGAAATTGAGGCCCTTGTGAACCATGAAAGGGGGGGGGGGGTTATACCATCTCAACAACAGTTGTACTGTTAATTGCCAAGCAAACTTTCCAAAAGCTGTACTACGCAAAAGCATCAACCACTCAAGAGCTGTGCATCATCTGTGATGTGCAACTAAGCTCATCTTGTGCGAATGATTGCCAGTTCAATCTAACATTAGAACACCTAATCTACACAAATGCATCTGTGGGATTTTCAATTCAATTTAATTCAATTATTAATGCAGCACCTTTTGGTGCTTCACAGACATTAACAAGGATGTTTCAATTTGAAGCGTGATAGTTCTTGGAAACTAAACCAACTCCACAAAGTACAAACTTAAAGCTGTACACTGTCTCAGAATTGAGTTCCCCTCACTTTCTGCAAATACAGTGCATCCAGAAAGTATTCACAACGCTTCACTCTTTCCATATTGTGTTATGTTACAGCCTTATTCCTAAATGGATTCAATTAATTTTTTTCCTCACAATTCTACACACAACACCTCATAATGACAACGTGAAAAAACTTTTTTTGAGATTTTTGCAAATGTATTAAAAATAAAAAAAACACATGTACATAAGTATTCACAGCCTTTGCTCAATACTTTGTTGATGCTCCTTTGGCAGCAATTACAGCCTCAAGTCTTTTTGAATATGATGCCACAAGCTTGGCACACCTATATTTGGACAGTTTTGCCCATTCCTCTTTGCAGCACTTCTCAAGCTCCATCAAGTTGGATGGGAAGCGTCGGCGCACAGCCATTTTCAGATCTCTCCAGAGATGTTCAATCGGATTCAAGTGTGGGCTCTGACTGAGCCACTCAAGGACATTCACAGAGTTGTCCTGAAGCCACTCCTTTGATATCTTGGCTGTGTGCTTAGGGTCGTTGTCCTGCTGAAAGATGGACTGTCACCCCAGTCTGAGGTCAAGAGTGCTTTGGAGCAGGTTTTCATCCAGGATGTCTCTGTACATTGCTGCATTCATTTTTCCCTCTATCCTGACTAGTCTCCCAGTTCCTGCCGCTGAAAAACATCCCCACAGCATGATGCTGCCACCACCATGCTTCACTGTAGGGATGGTATTGGCCTGGTGATGAGCAGTGCCTGGTTTCCTCCAAACATGACGCCTGCCATTCACGCCAAAGAGTTAAATCTTTGTCTCATCAGACCAGAGAATTTTGTTTCTCATGGTCTGAGTCTTTCAGGTGCCTTTTGGGAAACTCCACGTGGGCTGTCATGTGCCTTTTACTAAGGAGTGGCTTCCCTCTGGCCACTCTACCATACAGGCCTGTTTGGTGGATTGCTGCAGAGATGGTTGTCCTTCTGAAACGTTCTCCTCTCTCCACAGAGGAATGCTGGAGCTCTGACAAAGTGACCATCGGGTTCTTAGTCACCTCCCTGACTAAGGCCCTTCTCCCCCGATTGCTCAGTTTAGATGGACAGCCAGCTCTAGGAAGAGTCCTGGTGTTTCCGAACCATTTACAGATAATGGAGGCCACTGTGCTCATTGGGACCTTCAAAGCAGCAGAAATTTTTCTGTACCCTTCCCCAGATTTGTGCCTCGAGACAATCCTATCTCAGAGGTCTACAGACAATTTGTTTTGCTTGGTTTGTGCTCTGACATGCACTGTCAACTGTGGGACCTTATATAGACAGGTGTGTGCCTTTCCAAATCATGTCCAATCAACTGTATTTACCACAATTGGACTCCAATTAAGCTGTAGAAACATCTCAAGGATGATCAGTGGAAACAGGATGCACCTGAGCTCAATTTTGAGCTTCATGGCAAACACTGTGAATAGTTATGCACATGTGATTTCTTAGTTTTTTTATTTTTAATAAATTTGCAAAAATCTCAAAAAGGCTTTTTTCATGTTGTCATTATGGGGTGTTGTGTGTAGAATTGTGAGGAATAAAAATTATTAAATCCATTTTGGAATAAGGCTGTAACATAACAAAATATGGAAAGAGTGAAGCATTGTGAATACTTTACGGATCCACTGTATTTTGTTATATATCTTCCTGGCTACATAAAAAATAGTCATTGTATAGCTTGTACAGCATTATAGATTTACTCTCCTCTGAAAATAACTCAACATACAGCCATTACATTTACATTTATGCATTTAGCAGACGTTTTTATCCAAAGCGACTTACATCTTTCAACTATGAATTACATCAGGGCCTGTTGCCCCTAGAGCAACTTAGGCTTAAGTGTCTTGCTCAATGGCACTCAACAGTGGCACAACCACAATTTACAGGCTACTAGCATGCCAGGTTCCTTAAGCCCTACGCCACCATCGCCCTTAACGTAACTAAACAGCTGGCAACAAAAGTTATAATGCCCTCACACAGCCAACATGAACTCCCCTGCATGGGCTTGTAATGAAGCCCATGCAGATTCATCTAACTCCTGTACAGAAATGCAAATTTTATTTTAATCTTTTCCACACCAAAATGGGTATACACGAACACAACAGTGTTTGATTGAAATGTCGGTATGCATTGGTGAGGAAGATATATTTTTTCATGTTCCATATTTAGACCACATTGTCTCGTCAATGTATGGGAAACACTGGTATCATATTGTTAAACTGCCATGCCATGCAACTACCAAACTGGAAAAAGACAAATGCAATTCCTGAAAGGCCACCAGCATAACTCATCTGTATTCTGTCTCTCTCTCTTATCACACACTCACTCAGAAGTCACACCAGCCTATATCGAAGGATAAATCCAGTGTGAATTAATCCATCAAATCAATGGCCCTGTTGTTTTAGGTCACTGTGTGCTATAGGAAAATGAACCAAAAAATTTGGTGCAACATAGACCAAATAGCAAACTGCCAGCTAACACTAACTGAATGGGGCATTGGACATTGAACCTGAAAGTGCATTTCAGCGCCAATTCTGTTTGTGTTGTGGATGTTGATTTGTCATTCGGTTATGAAATTAAGTACATACACCAGTCATAGTGCCCTGCCATCACTGCTACTCTACTTTTGAATTACTTTTCTAAATTTTGAATGAATAGTCTCAGCTGTCACATAGTCTCAGCATATTCACATTTTGAAACCTGGCAGTGTTAACCTTACAGCATTACTCAGTACAGACAAATGAATGGGGGAGGGGTCTGGTTATGCTATTTAGTTTTCCCCAGATTTGTTAGTTTAAGGGAGACATTCAAATGGCTCATTGTAGAGCATCAGAGAACCAGATGGAAATATAAAATCACACAAAAAATGCATATTTGCTGGCACCTTTAATGAGCAAGTTATTAACCCTTTGAGACCAACGGCCTCACCATGCCCCCTGACAACCACACACATCCTTCTCTAAAAGATTAGTGGTTGGAGTTTTCGTCACACAGATAGCATACTGGGCTTGGGCCTGGGCTTTCCAACGGTGTAACTCACTAGTCACTGTGATGAACAGTTTGTGTGAAGATTAGGTTAGAGTTTAAAAATACTAATTAATTAATTATTCTTCTTTACTCACATATGACATACCACATGTCAAAACAGGAGATCCTACTGATTCTAATGTGTATAGTCCTCTGTATGATTAGCAGATCGCAGTAATCCAGTCAATTTAGAGCTTTGCTGGCCTAATGCTCTGGCTGCAAGACTGCATAGACTTCATTTTGGTAAAATGGTGTCAACAATCTTTGTGTGGGTGTCGATGGACACAGCTCTTTTCAAGTCTTCAGTGTTTAATTTATTAGCATAGTGATGATAAAGAGACTGCGGACATCATTGTAACAACTTCAGTGTAAGTTACACCAGGTTATAACTGCAAGCGAGGAAAACATACACACATCAGTCTACTTTGTGCCCAAGGCCTGACTGGACATTTTATGAGGACAGTGTACAAAAATACGCAGGTTTTCTTGATGCCATAGGGCTGTAAACAAGAAAAAAAAAACTCCAGGAGCAATGAATGAAGCCCTGTTAAATTTTTAATACAGTGAAGGTTATGTTGGACAAAACCATTTGCTATGAAAGTTAAATACTAACGTAATCAAACACGATTTCATCCAGCAACGTTGACGATGTAAAGGTTGCTAGCTGAGAGCTCTACTGAGGCAAAATGTGATGTAGGCTACCTTTTCATCTTGATCAGTAAGATTAAAATTAACTGAAGAATTACAAACTTGGACAGTGCAGTAGACCTATGTTTGCCCACTCAATTACAGTTCTTGAAATGCCACTGTGCTCTATGTTAATTGTCAGTATGTGATGTAGCCTGATGCCAGAAACCCATAAAATCAACAGCTTGCCAATAAAAAGACACATCAAATCAGAGTGCTATGAATCTGAATGAGTTTAGGTATTGCACATCTCCAGCAGCTACAGAATCCAGCATTTTCTGGGGGAAGACCCCATTTGTATTGTCCATTTCCTGTAAAACGACCTAGAAAACAGCAGGAGCAGAGAGGCTTCTGTGCTTCAAAGGTCCTAAGAGCTATGCTGGTGTAGCCTACTAGTCTTTGTTGAGTAGCCAGACAAAAGACAACACATTGGTCTTCCAGGTTGGGAGTTGGGTGTGGCTCCAACACAACAGGAAATCTGTGGTTTGTGAAATCACCTGAGCAAACTACACATATCTTAAAGCATTACTGCTTGTGCGAGTGCATTCTCAGCAGCTAAAAATGAACCTACCTGCTAGTATTCTTTGACATATTCTTTGGACACCATGAAACAGCAGAGAAAGAAGAAGTGAGGACAGGGAAACAGACTGACAGAGCAAGGACCCTGCACATTTATCTGATAGCCCTTGCAAAATAACCAAATAAAAATAATCTATAACCAAAGCTAGCATGATAACATTACACACTCTGTTTTGTTACTACTCTGAGTTTAATGCAGCAATTAGAAATATAACTGCCAATCATAATAAGATTTGAACATAAAAAGTTGCTGACTCCTCAGTTTATATTCGTAAACTGAGTAAGTCACGTTGAGTAGTTCAGTTGATGGTTGATGTTATCAATATCAATTAAGCTATGAGTTGAAGGCAGTGTTTGCAATGGATAACTACCAAAACCACGCAAATGTGTAACAATAAACTTGTAACAATGCACATTCAGGGGGAGCAATGGGTGGAAATGCGCACAAAACAATTAGAACATTGATAACAAACAATTACGCTTTCATTTTGTGGGGGAAGCCTGAGCGCAAAACTCATTGCAAAAGTTCCTTGATGATGCTTTAATTCAATTGCTTTGAATGATTTCCCTCTAGTGGTAGCCTGGTAGATATCAGGCTAAGATGATGTGTGTTGTATAAGGCTGTCTTTCTATATTTAAATCCATATTAAGCACTTCAATTACAAGTAGCTATTCAGCACCTCATATTTTGATTTTGATATTTTTATTTTTTTGTAGAATGACCCTCTCTAGTAGTAGCTTTGTAAGCAGGCTCATAGGAACCCGGGGACTTGACACCTCCCAAAAATCTGGATCCGAATTGACACACCCGTTCTTTTCTGTTAAAATATTTGGGTAATTTTACTCACACAGAGTGAGCAACCTGGCCTTTCCAATGGCACTAGTTTCTGTGATAAAGGCTTGGTGATAAAATTTGAATTTGTCAATGTCATATAAATTCTTCTCTGTAATATCTCACAATTTCTTATCTCACACATGTCAGGAGATCCTGCTGATTCCAATGGTGTAAAGCATTCCTATTAACCACAATTGTATGTTAAACACACATTAAATCAGCAATCATTTCAGCTCAGCTCCATATAGGTTTATGGTAGTCAACAGCCGGCACTCAGAGCCTGTCTATGCTCAGAGCTCAGAGCCATGCTTTTTCCTCCTGCACTATCACTTCTTCATTACAGAAAGATGCACCACTTTAATTCCCACACAGCCTGATAATATAATAAAAAAAATGTATGTTACCCCTTTTCATATGCCACACAGTTGTATAGAATTATAAAAAAGGTTAGAATGCACTACACTTTGCTGTGATGTAGAACTGAGCCCAGTGTGAAACCACCCAGTAGTAGCAAAGATCCTTGAATCCGCTTCTGTCCTCTCTGGTAATAGGACAGGACTTTGCTTGTGCATGTAATTGTAAAGCTGTGTTTCAGGGAACAAACACAGACACTAAACGAGTTAGCCATGCACAGATGGGTAAATTACATGAACTTTTGTAAGCTCTAATTAGTCTGAGATGTAGCTCAACTTCTACATATTAGGTTAAAAGTGTTGCAATGCCCTAGTCGTTTGCAAGTAAGCCTCACAATTAAGGGGCAAAATTGATTAAAATGTCATCAGATGGGCTTGTTTACCAAGATAAGCAAATTTGTTTGCATAAATACTTGCTCATCATAAATGTTATGCTAATGCTAGCTTTTATTAGAATTATTAGAGATTTAGGCCTATTGACATCCAGGTTTCCCACGGAATTGATCAGGGAGGATAATGAAAACATTACCTTAGATATGCCGCCCAGAGTATTAACCGCAAAATTCATATATTAACCCCATTTTATATTTGGGAAAATACAGTAATTTTGAAAAGTAGGCAAAGTGCATTAAAGTGCAAAGTGCATTATTTGATTCAATATATTTACAAAGTACAAAACAGTGGTGATGCAGACTTTTTTTAGGTCTTTTTTTAGGCTTTAGGTCATGCTCAACTAATTTGAAATCTTTATTAGGAATAACGGATATATTGGGATTTGCTATTGAGTTTAGTTTCATATACCATGACTTTGTTTTAGCTTCCAGGCAGCCAATGTGAGGTTGTGATCTGACAAGCCAGTGATCAAGTTATATGTTTTGAGTATCCTATCTAGTTTATTGGTAAAGAATAGGTCTAATAATGTTTGTGATGTTTTTGATTTCTTGTGGGCTTACATATCGTTTTTGTCGTCTGAAACAGTTTGGCAATATCCTTGTAGCAGTCGATAATGTAATAATGGCCAATAAAGTAATAACTACCAATAGTGTAATACATTTTGCAATGTCATCATACAATAATGTAGCACACTGATATGAACCTCACCTCACTTGTGCATCTGGCAGATACCACACTCTTGTTGTCCATGTCCTTACTGCCTTCTTTCATAATTTCTGAAAAAGTTATGATACTTATTGTTGGTGAATGATGAACAAGTTCTGGCCTTGTGTCTTACAGACAGCTGTTGTTTTTTAAATGGACAGTACTTGCGAAATAGTGATCATAAGGCATAAGCTACAGCATTTTGACAGGAACTCCCCTACATAGGCCTGTGTCTGCTACAAATGCCACATCAAAAGTAATACTGTGTGCATTTTCATGCACTGTCCAGTCAATTTAGTTATTTCCCTTTTGAGTTAATTATGGTTTGATCAACCAGTATTTAAGTTTGCCCTGTCACAGATTGGTAGATGGGTCTTAGGTTTAGTTCTGTTTGTTTCCTTATTTTGGACCTACAACATTATGTTAACTTTAATCTACTTTTGATTTTGAGAAATAATTCTTCATTTTGTTAATCCTTTACCTCGGCATCCGGTGTGGTGTCATCACTGAGGGGAGGGGAAGGTTTCTGAATAGTCAAAGACAGGCTTACACAAGTAATTAGTATGCAAATTGTATATTTTAAAAAGCTATTTATTTTCTTGTCTGTTTTTTTCTCTTTGATATACTTTTAGACAATTCTAAGCTTTTACAATTTGTCCCAAAGGTTACCAAAATATCTTGCCAAAGGACTGCAGTTAAAAATTAGCTCAATGGCTAATCCTGGTACAGAAATGTTGATTAATGTGCAGTGTTCTTATAAATAAATGAAATGAAGCAACTGAAGGCCTGCTTGCATTCCATTCATGCAGTGTCTACTTTTTCCCAGAAATATTGTGCAGATATTAATATTTTGTGGCGCTTCTGCCTGTGACAGAAGCCTTAAAAGAAGCCAGAGCTTCTGATGTGAGACCACTACAGATAATCCAGAATGCAGCTGCACATCTGGTTTTCAACCATTCAAAAAGAACATGTCGCATCTCTGTTCATTGAACTCCATTGGCTACGGATCTGCTCCCATCTACCTTAATACTCTCTTCAAGCTCTATGTTAACCTCTGGCCACTTCACACAGGTCAATCCAGACTCTTCTCATGTGTTGTTCCATGTTGGTGGAATGACTTTCCAAGTTGCGAGCAAAGGCGAGCAAAACATGCATAGTAACTCAAAGCAATTTTGCAAAACACTGAAGATCACAAAGCTTTCCATAAGGAAAAACTGGCATTGCCATTCACTGTGACTTCATCCAATTGAAGTGTACAGAGGACAGGGGTCTTGGTTAACACCTGCTTTGAGTTCCCTTCTGGTGTTATTTTACTGGTCATAACAGGCTTCTTGGAAAGGCCCTGCATGTCATTAACTTTTCATATTTCAAAAACAGAAAGGTAAACTGTTCACAATTCCACTGTGTTCACAATTCCAGTATTTTCCCATTGTGTTTACACTAGGGATGTAACAATACACTTTACAATATGATAAAATGTATATATATTTTTAATGCAGGCAAATTATGATAGAAAATAGTAAAAATATATTAGCCTTTTTATTAAAATCCTTTTACTATTTTCTAACAAAAAATATTTTAAAAATTTAATTGAACCAAACCTGTTAGTTATTTTTTCAAAATCTGTGACGCTAAAGATATGTAGGCGTAGGCCTATTAACAACACTTAATCTGACTTATTCTGCCAAATTAAGCATCTCTGACAATTAGCCAACATGAAAAGCCAAGACCGCAAGACAACATAACTTTATTTGCCAACAAGATCAACATCTCTGGTAAATTTTGTCAAGTCAACATCTTTGCAGGAGTCAATGGATATTGTTTTTATAGATAACCTCTTGAGTATTGGATTAATTAGCATGATGTGGAACAGAGACAGGGAACATCACTGAACAACAGGGTGAGTGTTTACGGACCCAGTGTGCGACTTTTACATCATACAGCCTAGCGTTAGCTGAAATATCTCCGGTTAACATGATGCAGTGATAGGAGTTGTTTAGCCTATGCCTGGGTTTGCTGTGCTATGACACTTGCTATTTCTCTTAGTGGGCCTACAGAAAGTAGTTTGATTATGGCTTGCTTTTAAATAATAATGAAAAAAAAAACGTATCGTGATTAATTTTTCATCTTAACCGATATGAATCCTCACACAGTGATATCTTTTAGTTTTCTGATAATGTACACTTGAGGTAATGTTTTATCATCCATCATACTCAAAGCCTTTTTGTAAAATGCATTAACCAAGGTTTTTTTTTTGTTTTTGTTTTTTTTCCCCAGCTTGCTCCAGATGATGCCTGGCGCTGCCCTCACTGCAAACAGCTGCAGCAAGGTCGGATCAAGTTGAGTTTGTGGACGCTACCTGATGTACTTATTCTACATCTCAAAAGATTCAGACAGGTAAAGGGGGGGGGGGTTGGACACGGCCTAAATCCAAGATGGTGGATATGTCAGAATAATTATAATAAAGAATAAAGGCTCATGATGATTAAGAATTTTGTTGATTATGAAGCTTGTGTAACAAAAGCCAGCTGGGTAATAGCTGTGCAGTAATTACATTGGTAAACCTCTCTCCCAACACCTTAACAGATGTGCTAGTGAGTGAAAACTTACATCCAAGGGTTTTAGCTCATCCGCTCATCCGTAGTGTAATTCCCCAGAATTCAGAATATTTATCTTGTTTTACATATTTTAAGATTCATTTACTTATTGAGGCAGAATTATTTGGCTTGTTTCAGTATATTTTGTCTTGAATTGTCTTACTTAGATAATACAACTAATTGTGAGGTAATTATACTCATTTTTATGAGGGATAAGCATTCTGACCAGACATTGAAAGTAATTTTGCTTACTTCAGTTCAGTTATTTTATCTGGACGAGTAAGCCTAAACTTAAGATAATCACTATTGGGGATTTCAAACAAAATGATGTGTCATAAACATTACATAAACAAAATGATGAGGCTGTCATAAATATGATATGACATGGATTATGAACATTAATGACAATGTTCATGACAATTGACATTAAGTTATTAAGTTTTTGTAATGTAAAGTTGACAGTGTTTGGGATGCAGACATTACAAAAACCTAATGACAACAGTAATGTTCATGCTACATGTCATGTCATGTTTATGACAAGCTCATGTCACCCTTACGGAGACACCTTCAAGTGTTACCAAACTACTTTTACCAAATTACTTTAGGACTTCAAAACAGTTACCACGGAGACACATAGTATTTGATCTACATCAGCTGTAGTGACAGTAGTGCACTAAGGTAAGCAACACAGTGCAATTCAGAAGTTAAGAACCACTGTGTTTGGCCACATGGGCTGATTTGAATTTAGCTTGTTTTTAGCTCTTGTTTTCATCCTTTGTTGACTAGTTTTGAGCAAATTTGGCTAGTCTCTAGATACTACAATTCAAAAACAAGAAAATTAATCGTGTTATTTGCCTAAATATTTCATCACCAATACTTAAAATAAGCATACTGACTGTATTTTTTCTTGTTTTAAAAAATCTTAGTAAGTGCAAATTTCTTGCTGCACTAATAGATCAGTTCTTGGTATCTCAAATGTTTTATGTTCCTTCTGTCTGGTTCTGGCACACCTCAAGAAATGCTTGCTGCCCACACTGGACCCTCACCAATTTGCCTACAGAAACAACAGAAGCACAGAAGCTACGATATCCACAGCGCTTCATTGTGTGATCTCACACTTGGACAACAAGAATGCATATGCAAGAATGCTGTTTGTTGACTTCAGCTCAGCATTCAACACAGTCATCCCCTCCAAGTTAATCGCCAAACTTGTCGACCTTGGAATCTGCAACCCCATCTGCAACTGGATCATGGACTTCCTGACCA
This sequence comes from Tenualosa thibaudeaui, assembly GCA_027481765.1. Taxonomy (NCBI): domain Eukaryota; kingdom Metazoa; phylum Chordata; class Actinopteri; order Clupeiformes; family Clupeidae; genus Tenualosa; species Tenualosa thibaudeaui. The sequence continues at coordinate 10,433,305 of JAIFZK010000016.1, read as the reverse complement.
ACATACCCCAGTTTGTTTGGTCAGGCCAGAACCGGTCCACCACCCTGTCACTTAGCACCGGCGGACCACAAGGCTGTGTGCTATCCCCATTCCTCTACTCCCTTTTCACCCATGACTGCAGGCCTGCGTATGGATCCAACCAACATCAAGTTTTCAGATGACACCACGGTGATTGGACTCATCAGACAACGATGAGTCTGACTACAGGGAAGAGGTGAAGCACCTGGCTGCATGGTGTGCTGACAACAACCTGCTCTTGAACACCAGCAAGACCAAGGAACTCATTGTGGACTTCAGGAAAGAGAAGAGAAACACCCACGACCCCATTCACATCAATGGTATGGCTGTGGAACGTGTTTCCAGCTTCAAATTCCTAGGGATCCACATCTCCGAGGACCTGTCCTGGTCGACCAACACCTCAAGCCTGGTCAAGAAGGCCCACCAGCGCCTCTTCTTCCTAAGGACACTAAAGAAAAAAACCACCAGGTTCAGGAACAGCTTCTTCCCCACAGCCGTCACACTACTGAACTCTGTCCCCCACTGAACCTCACACTGCACTCTGCTGCCATGGCCCTTGGACTGCACATCTGTACATCTGTATATACTTAATACATCTGTACATAACTATATGTAATTTTGCTACCTGTATTTATACATGAGTAATGACAATAAAGTTGAATCTAATCCAATCTAAAATCTAATCTTAATGCACAGTGTCTGCACAGAGCCTGGACAGTTTGCATTCTTGTACACCCTGCACCTTGAGTCTCCCCTTTTGTTGTTGACCACCTCATCTCCTGATGTTCATAAGTGCAAAGTTGTGAGGAAGCTGGATTTCTTTTTGAAGATTGAAGATGTCTTGCCTCTTATCCAAAAGACCTGGTGGAGTCCCAGGAAAAGTGTTACCAGTGGGGTTACACTAGAGGTGACGTGGTGACTTGTTGACCACACCCTTTGTCATGTTACCTGGGAACTTAGTTGTGAACTGGAGTGAGAATTGTTAAGATCGCAACAACTTCAGGTGTGAAAACCATTCAAGCAAGGACATTCTGCTTTCCTCTATATCTGAGCATGACTGTCCCATGCTTGTCCTTGGTGATATGAACATCCACTTAAACAATCCAGGCTCTGCAGACTTCCTATCTCTGATGGACTCCTTTGAGCTACAGCGGGTTTACACTCCTCCAACTCACAAAGCTGGTAAGGAACTTGATCTCATTTTTACCAGGAACTGCTCCACTACTTCACAGACAGTTACTCCTCTTCATCTATCTACCAGACATCTACCAGACCTGCTAGATCCACTCACGTGTGGCTTAATGACTCACTTTGTTCAATGTGCACCAACATCAGAGCTGCTGAGAAGAAATGGCACAAAACTAAGAGTTCAGCCGATCTAACACAACTCCAGGAACTGCTATCATCTTTCTCATCCAGTGATCATGTTGCCTCTGTAGCTCGGTCGTGCCGCTTTTCCCTATTCAACATAAGGAAGATCAGGCCATACTTAACCCAGCATGCAACCCAGCTCCTGGTACAGACCGTGATTATCTCTTGCCTTGACGACTGCAATGCGCTCCTATCAAGTCTTCCTATGAGGCCGCTCAGATGCAGCTGCACGTCTGGTTTTTAACCAGCCAAAAAGGGTGCATGTTCATTGAACTCCACTGGTCCTTACCCTACCCTTAGCCGCTTGCATCAAATTCAAGACACTAATGGTGGCCTACAGGGTGATTGATGGTTCTGCTCCCATCTACCTCAATACTCTGTTAAAGCCCTGTGTCACCCACAGACCACTTTGCTCCCCTAAGGAATGTTATCTAGCACAGCCAACAGCTCATGCAGTTCAATCCAGACTCCTCTCGTGTTGCTCAGTACAGTGGTGGAATGACCTTCCAAGCACTACCAGATCAACAGATACCCTCTCCACCTTCAAGAAACTCTTGAAGACCCGGCTTTTCCAAGAAAATCTCTTGGCTTGAATTTCTGAATACCAGGAATACACTTAAACTCTTATGCTTAATCTCTCTTTATACTGCACTTTTATTACACTATTGCACTTTCAACTTAAAATACTGCAAATTGTACTGCAATTTGCACTCTTTGTTAGTTTTTTCATTGTGTTTTGAATGTTATCCTCTTTTGTAAGTCACTTTGGATAAAAGCGTCTGCTATATGCATAAATGTAAATGTAGATGTCCTGGCAGCAGACTAGTCTCTGTCTAAGAGTGTTGCTGGGCAAGTGTACTGTAATGTTTTGTTTATAGAAAATCCTCCTTAGTTTTGCAGACCAGCTTGATAGGGTATAAGCATATGGCTTCTTCTGTTGCTTTGATTGGCATTGGTTGGTATTTTAGTTACTTTCTCCTGTTTCTTTCCTGGCTTGATAAAGGCCCATTTGGGGTAGCCACAGGTTCTAAGTGTCTGCTTGATGTGGATGTTCCTTTTTGTTTCCCTCCGTCTTCTCTCTGATGCTTTAAGGTCCTGATTTTGTGTTCTGGTGGGCTAATGAAAGCAATATGTGGGTTGGTCTGTTTGACTTTGCAGCCTTTGGAGCCTGGTTTATTCACCAGATGTTGGTGCTTAGCTCTTCTGGTGTTCTTGCCAATTCCTTTCTAGGCTTTGCTTATGTGTTGTCTTATACAGCCTCTCATATAATCCACTATCCATTTGAGATTTTGTGTTGTACACAGGAAGGTTATTGGCATGATTTTGGCTCCATTCCATCCCTGAGCTACTGGGTAATTTGTAACACACATAACCAGTTTAGCCAGTAGCCATGCAGGCGCTGGTGCTGGTGCTGTGCAGTTCTTTATGCATGTGTGGATTTCTGCCACTGTGATGGTCTCTTGATCTTGTTCAAGAAGTTCTTAGGTCCACTCTTTCTTTTATAGTACTTATCTGCAGTGCGTACATTGGTTGTTCCACATACACTTTGTACCCATATGGTCTTTGGGTATTATTGATTCTCAGGTCTTGGGAGGTGCTGGTTTGTGTTGGTACCGTACCACCCTGTACCATCCATTTAGAACTAGTAACAGCAGTTTATCCCAGTAAGTTTTGAATGATGGATGTTGATGTGTTGCAGAAAGAAGTAGTTCTGCAAACAAGCCTGTTTTAGCTATCAAAACTTGTACATTGTTAGCAAAACTATACAGTGCAGATGTGACAACTTCATTCAACTAAGTTTTTTTATCTAATTAAAAACATCCTTGGAAAAGTGACACATGCGGTTATAATTTGGAAGTCCTCAACCATAATAAAATCAGAGAAGTGAATGTAAAGAAATTAGTTTTTATTTAAATAATGTGTAAACACAACCTTACAAAATCTTATTTCCTTGTAAACATATTGGTTACATAAGAGCAAGGCATTCACTTCTAATTGTAAAAACTTTCAATTAACTTTGTTTTTTTTTCCACAGCCAAGTGCCCTTTAAAGTGAATACTGATTAGATAGGTGGGTCACACCTGTAACTTCCCCCTTCCCACTATTACTGTCCATATGTCACTGGTAACTGTCAGTAGCCCATCTGTCAAAACACAGGGCACTGTAGCCCCCCTCCCCCACATCTCTCTTGGAAAGCAGCCAAAACTATCACAGTCACAGGCAATCCAGATCAGATAAAAAATATTGGGCTTTGGCTAAATCTTCTAAAAAAAAAATGTCTCTTCAGCTGTATGATGCCTAATAAATTGTTCACCATCTTTTTTCCACCGACAAAATATTGCTAAGGTTAGAAAGTTCTTATCCTTTGAGGATTCTGAAAAATTAATACATGCATTTATTACTTCCAGGCTTGATTATTACAATGCTCTGTTCTGTGGGTGTACCTGTATCAAAAATCTACAGCTAGTACAAAATGTCGTGGCCCAAACACTCATATATATGAATATATCTTTCCTATCCTTGCTTCCGTACATTGGCTACATATAATTATTTTAAAATACTCCTCCTAACTGACAAAGCCCTAATGGCCATGCTTCAACATATATTAAAGACTTACTGGTCCCTTACAACCCTCCTAGAACCCTAAGATCCCAAAATACTGGTCTTGTAATCCCAAGAATATTGGAATTTCTTCCGTGCGCCCCTCCTGTGGATATAATCCTGCCCGCCCCCACACACATCCAACAGACTGCCTCTGCTGTTGCCCCCATTTGTGAGGCATGGCAGCCACTGACCATGCCTGCAGTAGTGCTGGGTTGCCATGCACCATACCTTAGTTATGCTGCTATAGCCTTGTGCCGCCACAAATCTTTCATGTGTCATGCCATACAACTCTCTCTCTCTCACCCTCTCTCTCTTTACTTACATATATGAATATTTATAAACATATGTATGCACAAATGACACATTTGTTCGCTGATGTGTGAGCCTGGCCTAATTCATTTGCTTCCTCTGTCCACAATCATCTCTTCTGAGTGTCATCCCTTTTTCCTTCCGCCGGACTCCTGTCACCCTCCCCTCCTGAGTGGACTGCAATCAACACTACGGGATGCTGACTCAATGTCCCTCCTCAACCTTGCAAGGAGAGGCTCAATGGTCAAACTTTCAGTCACCATTAACTTTGAGCATACTTTCAATGTCACAATACAAGGCTTTAATCATATGAATAAAGACCAGGCTAAAACCAAAGGACAGGGACAGCTGACAAGGTGGTCCACAAGTAACTGTGCTCAACAGTGTCAAAAGCCTTTTCTTGGTCAATTGAGACCACACCAATATCAAGGCTGAACAGTTTGCTGATATAAAACACATCTCTAATGAAGGAGATATTATTGTGAATTAACCTGCCTGGCACGCAGTAGGTCTGGTCAGGGTGGATTACCTGCTCTAAAACCTCCCCCAGCCTATTTGCTAGAACTCTAGAGAGCAGTTTATATTCAGAGCAGAGGAATGACACTGGCCTCCATGATCTTATGTCCGTAAGGTCACCCTTTTTAGGCAGCAAAGTGAGCACTGCTCTACGGCATCTCAGTGGCAGTTTTCCCCTGGCCATACTGTCACTCAGAACAGTAAGCACATCTGTGCCCAGCTCAGGCCAAAAAGACTTCCATCCACTTGCCATCCACCCCAGGTGCTTTACCACTCTTCATGCTCTGGAGGGCTCTCTCCAGCTCCTCTAGGGTCAACACCCTTCCAAGGGCCTCATTTGCCTCTTTGGATACCTTGGGTAGATTGCAAAAAAGCCTTGTCAGTAGCCTGATCTTGTGAAATTTCACACTTGTAAAGCTCCTTATAAAAATTAACTGCTGCTTTCACGAATTTCAGCAGAATCAAATAAGATTTTACCATCCTCAGACCTCAAGGCATGAATACATTTCCTCTGGCCATTCTTACATTCCAGGTTTTAAAAAATTTTTGACGGTACATCCATCAACTCCACACTTTGAAAACGGGACCTGACCTGAGCTCCCTGTGCCCTCAGCCCTAAAAAGCCCAACGTTTTCTTTTTGATTTTGAGGACTTCAGTAGAAGCCTGATTTCCAGTTTGGTCAGCCTGATTTTGAAGATTAATTATTTCCTCCTCCAATTTTCTCATAGAAAGTGTTATGTTCTTTGTGACATTGGCCGTATACTCCTGGCAGAGTTTAACTTGTATTTTAGCACAATCCCACCATTGCTGTAGAGAATTGTAACTGTCTTTTGTAGTTCTGAATTCTTTCCAGAAAAAATGAAGACTTCTCTAAAATGCAGCCAACATTTGGTTTAAAAGACTATGGTCTGAGAATCCGACTGGAAATATAGCACATCTCTTGAATAGGCTAAGCTGATAAAATCTGTCAAAGAAAAATAATTGTTATAAGAATGTGCCCAATATTGCCTCTGTCTACCATAAAAGTTTCTCCAAATATCACTAAGATCATTTGAATTTATAATTTCAAGAAGGCGTCTCCTAGAGGGCATGTGTGGCTCAACATGATTTCTATCCATATTATGTGCAGTACAGTTGAAATCTCCTCCAAGAATTAGAATATCCTCAGAACAACAATTTCCTAAAACATTCCTTAAAGTATTTAAAAGTGTGGGCGCATAAATACAAATAAACAAAAAAACAATTTTCAAACTGGGCTCTGACTAATCTAATTTCGTCAACATCATAAGTGATAGGAATAAAAGATTTTGAAAATAAAATGGCAACCCCACCGCTATTTGACGTACCATGACTCAGAATGGACAAACCCTCAAACTCCTGAGCCCAAACCGCTGCATTGGAGGTATCACTGGTTGTTTCTTGCGCAAAAAGGACATCAAATTTATTTTGTTGAATAGTCTCAAACTATTAGCCATCTTAAGACCCACGTGAAAATTCAGTAATTCAGTAAAATTCAGTGAAAATTCAGCATTCAGTAAAACATGGAGCTTCGTAAGAATTTTCCTGAGACAATAGCCCTCATGATTAGACAATAGCCCTCACGCATAACAGTTCGGGCCTTTTTTTATAAACTGCTCAATATCAGGGAAATATTCATCAACACAGACTTGTCTAGAATGCTTTGTATCCTTAAGGAATTTTTTTATATCTTTCACTCTGTAATTGCGAGTGCGATACCCGCTTAAATGCAAGCTGCAGGTAATATTACAGTCAGAAAATTCACTTCCACTCTCATTGTCGCTTAAATCAATAAGACTCCAATCCCCTTTTCCGCTTTGTTTGCGGCACTTCCTTTTCCCTTTTTTTGACAATACCTGGAATTCCTTTTCACCCTGCTCCAGAAGGAATTTCTAAATCCTCCATACAGGTGGGAGCCTCCTCCCCATTAGTGGCATCAACATTTCTACCCTGACAATTTTGTGACTCGGTGATTACCTCCCCCAAAGGTGTGGTATCACCCTCCCCATCCATAGATTTATCATTTATCATGAATTTCCTCATGCACTTGGTCAGACCCGTGTGCTGCATTTTGTTCCTGGGGAGGACGCGTAGCCATAGGCACGCTAACACCAGCAGCTGCCTCCCCCTCAGTGGTTGCACTGGTCTCATTGGCTTTAGTTGCTCCCTCACCCACATCGCCCATAGATCCATCATCATTCTCCCAGTTACCATTTTTGTTAGCATCATCCCTTTTCTCAGGACAGGCATGTATAAGTTTACCCACAACCAAAGCATTTCATGATGCTAGTTGTTGCATAGATCACATAATTTAAGTTGTCAACGCTCAAATTAATGGCCAGATCCAAATCATCTCTGTTATCCTTGAGTATCATAAACACAAAACGCCTGAAAGACACAATATGCTTTAACAACGGCGATTTACTCACTATCGGAAATTTTTTGATTGTTGAAACCAACTTGCCATAGCGGGACAGTGTTTGTCCTAAAACTTCATCCGAAATGAAAGGGGGAACATTTGACAAAATCACTTTCTTAGATGGCACAGAAAGAGGTACAACAGATGTAAAGACGGCATCTATCACCACACCATTCTCAGTCAGCAAATTGGCAAGCTCAATCGATTTTAAGAACAAGACAATCGCATTATTCATGCGGGACGCTGAAATAATGTTCTCATGACCAACAACGTCACCAGCCGCCAAACTACAGTCTTCAACACTGGCTGTCGATGCTATTTTAACAGCATGATGCCGAGTAAGTTTTTCAAAACCATCTGCCATAGTTCAGCACAACAAAGACTGGAGGTAGTCACTTTAGTGTAACACGAAGAATCAACCTAACAGAATGTTTGAGACGTTCAGCACAGGTTGATAGATAAATAGAAAGAAAGAAAGATAGAAAGAACACAAGGCTAAAGTGAGAAAATAGAGATTTTAAACAGAACACTTGTTCCTGGCACAGTGGCCACAGCTCCACACTCACTCTCAGCACTCCAGCTATGCCCACTCGCTCCGCACATTTTTGCACATTTTTAGGTTTGCGGCACTAGGCCACAGCAACATAAGTAAAATATGGTGCATGTCAACCAAACCCTACTGCAGAGATGGTCAGTGGCATCTGGGGCAACAGCACAGGCAGTCCCTCCCATTAAAGCCCATGAGGAGTGATGATTTACCGTGCTCTAGACCGGTTGTCAGATGTGTGTGTGTGTGGTGGGATTATTCCACAAGAGAGGTTTTGCACGGTTGCAAAAAGCTCTTCCTCCTATCATAGATTTTAATAATCTTGGGATTGCAAGAAGACCCGCATTCTGGGATCTTGGGGTTCTAGCAGGGTGGTAAGGGACAAGAAAGTCTTTAATATATGTTGGAGGATGGCCATTGAGGGCTTTATAGGTTAAGAAGAGTATCATCCTAGTCAGTGATTACCCTGAGCTCTTCAATTTTTGTGTTACATGACAGTGCAAGGTCACTGAGGAAGTTTTGGTGATGAGGTAGAATGTTATTCAGCTGTTTAGGGCATCATCATTTAGGGCATCATCATCATCATGTTATTCAGCTGTTTAGGGCATCATCATCAGAGTTTAAACATAAGAAATTAGTAGTGATTTTAATGTTTAATTAATGTTTAATATTTAATTGATTTTAATGTTTTTAAGGTAACAAGTTTAGTTATTGGCACACAGTCATTAGGCTTCATGGAAAGGTAAAGCTGGGTGTCGTCAGCATAGGAGTGGAAAGTAATGCTATGTTTCCTTGTAACAGATCACAAAGGTAACATGTAGAGGGGGAATAACAGGGGCCCCAGCACTGAGCCTTGGGCTACACCAAACTTCACTTTGGTGTGGGGTCATCCCTTTTCTCAGGACAGGCACGTATAAGATGCCCTGTTTGCCCACAACCAAAGCATTTCATGACGCTAGTTGTTGCATAGATCACATAATTGAAGTTGTCAACGCTCAAATTAATTGCCAGATCCAAATCATCTCATGTAGAGGGGAAATAACAGGGGCCCCAGCACTGAGCCTTGAGGTACACCAAACTTACTTTGGTGTGGGATAACGATTTATTATGAACATGTACAGACTGGTACTGACCAGAGAGGTACGATTTGAACCAGGCTAATGCAGAATCTTTGATGCTTATCATGTGTTCAAGCCTGTGTAGTAGGATGCCATGGTCAATAGTGTCAAAGGCAGCACTAAGATCCAGTAGGATTAATATTGATATATATGCATTATCAGATGAGATAAGGAGGTCACTGAAGACTTTAACTAGGGCTGGTTCTATACTATAGCTCTAAAGCCTGACTGAAAGGCTTCCTGGATATTATTTTAATTTAAGAAGCTGCAGATTTGTTTAGACACTATTGTTTCAAGTATTTTTGATACAAATGAAAATTTTTGATAAAAATCAGTAAGATGGCACACACATCTGAGTCTGTCACACACAGACCCCCAATGTAGTCTCTTAGTATAAAGTATCCAAAATAAAGTTTGGTAACAGTACAAAGGGTAAACAAACATGTACAAGTAATATTGGGTTAATGTTAAGGTAACACTTTATTTAGTGCCAAAAGGTACATTGGAAAGTATTAACCATTATCACCTAAATATTAGATAATAGCCTATTTGCTGTGTTAATATAGTAAAATAGTTTTATACAAAAAATAATGGTGACAAAACTATACTTTTTTTGTCAAATAGACACATTAGTAATAGTTAACAAATATTAACTAAGAGGGCCAATATTTAAGATTCACTACTGGTTAAGTGTTTGAGTGTTGAGTTACACTGTATTTCTTGATCCTTTAGGAAGCAGACCGCAGAATGAAAATGCAGAATATGGTGAGGTTTCCCCTTCTTGGCATGGACATGGCACCCCATATGGTAAAGAGGAGTCAAAGCAGCTGGAGTCTACCGTCCCATTGGTCACCATGGAGACGGCCATATGGCCACAACCCAGATGACTACTTATATGACCTGTATGCTGTGTGCAACCACCATGGGAACATGCATGGGGGCCACTACACAGGTATGCTAGACTGATCATAAAAAACACCAGAGCAGACCCCTAAATTTATTCACCATTATTAACATGATTAGGTTGTTTGATTTGATAGTAATTTATTTGTACACTACCCTCATCTATACATTTATTTGTACACTACCCTCAATATGATTGCTAACCAATGATGAGCATGTTGGCTATCGAAATCACTAAGCAAACCCTCCTGCAGAGCCAGGCTACTCTGTCTCCATAATCCTCATGAACTAGAATGACTAAGTTTACAAAGATAAACTGAAGAGTCAGGAATTTTACATGATTAGATGTTTATTGTGATGGGTAATAATATTTACCATCACTGCATTTCAACTCAGAATAGGAAATTGCATCGCCACAATAAGTAATGCTAGCATCCTAGGTAAAAAAAAGTAGTATGCTCGAGTGTCATAGAAATAATTATCAAAATGTAGTAACTCTAAAGTAATAACGTATGTGTACTATGTAATTTTTACATGTGTACTTAAAAATATATGTAATTTAATAGGACTATTATAATAATTGTGCCATACTAAAAGTGGGATATCAAACTACTTAAAAAGTGTTTCTTGAAAGTGAATTTGAAATGTGTTTTAAATAAGTGTGTGAAATTGAAAACTTTAATAATGGTATTTTTGTGTTCTTATTGGAAGTACACTTCTGTATATAACATATTATTATGCGTCCTTGAAATGCACTTTTCAAAAGGTGATCAAAGTTCTCTTTAACTGCTGGACGCAGTTTAGTGAAAGTGCATTTGCATATCAGAGTACTTACATATAAAAAGTATTCTTAGAAGGCTATTTGATTATAGGAAAAGGATTAATATTAATATCCTGATAAAGTATAATATGCAGTGCTTCGTTTTGCATTGGCTGTTGAATAAATCTTTCTGAGACCCACAAGAAAAAAGTTAAGACCCAGAAGTTAACATGTGAGCCAAGAAAGGGTTTTGATTTGAAATTTACTGAAATATAGAATGTATGCGTTAAAAAGGTAAGGTTGAATTCCATATAATTTGACAGTATCAATATCCCTGTTGTTTGAGGTCACTGAGTGTGCTCTCTGTAGGAAAAAGAACTAGAAAATTTTAAATAACATAAGCTGAATAGCAAACCTGCAGCTTAGAATAAACTGACTGGGGCATAGGAAAATGAAACTGAAAGTGAATTTCTGTGCCCCATTCAATTAGTATGTACTGAATAATAGTACTCAGTGTAGTGTCCTTGGTAATGCTTTGACTACTGTTTTTTTTTTTTTACCATTTTTTGATTACCGTAATTTCTGCAAGAATTAGATTCAATGTGTAGCCGGCCTGGAGAATCCATGTGCGATGAGTCCCAAAACCAATACAAAAGACATCTGATGTTGGCAGCCCAATAATACATTTGAAAATTTGGTAATGCCATCCCACCATATATTTTTGGCCTTTGTAAAAACAATTTCCTAATCCTTGGCATTTTGTTATTCCAAATAAAAGAAGAAACAACACTGTCAAGTTTTCTAGAAAATGTTTTTGTAAGAAAACATGGAATACATTGAAAGAGAAATACAAATTTGGGGAGGATGCTCATTTTAATTACACTGATACGCCCAGCCAAAGATAAAGGCAATGAGATCCCGTTGGGTGCATTCCAAAAGTGGAGTGAAATTGGCCCTAACAAGCTGAGAGTGAGATTTTGTAACAGACATGCCAAGATAATTAAATCTATCATTAGTAACTTTAAACGGTAAAGAATGAAAGGTGATTTGTCTAGCAGCTGCATTAATAGGGAAGAGCTCACTTTTGCCAAGATTGAGCTTATAACCAGAGAAGCTACCAAAAACATTTAAGGTAGTAAGAATATGTGGGATGGATGTCACAGGGTCAGACACAAAAAGAAGGGCATCGTCAGCATATAATGAAATTTTGTGCTCCCTGTTTTCCCTTAAGATGCCCTTAATATCAGTTTGCTGCCTAATAGTAGCTGCAAGAGGTTCTATAACCAGTGCAAAATGTAATGGGGACAACCCTGTCTGGTCCCACGCTGAAGAGGAAAGTAAGGTGAGTAGGTGTCATTAGTCCTAACTGAAGCCATAGGTGAGGTGTACAACAATCTGACCCAAGAAATAAAAGTTTTACCAAAACCAAACTGCCCAAGAACATAAAACAAATATTCCCATTCCACACAGTCAAAAGCTTTCTCAGCATCTAGAGATAAGGACCTCCGGACCCTGAGTTGGGCACAAAGTGTAAAAGATATTAAATATACGCCTAATGTTAAAAAACAATTGTCTGTTCTTGATAAATCCAGTTTGGTCACAAGAGACAAGTGAGGGCAGAACAGACTCAAGACGCAGAGCCAACACCTTAGCCAGAATCTTAACATCAACATTGAGGAGACTTATGGGACGGTAGGAGGAACAATTAAGGGGATCCTTGCCCCTTTTAAAAAGCAAAAGAGATATTGATGCCTGGCGCAGAGTAGGAGGGAGGCACTGGGATTGAAAGCTATCGTCAAATACATCCTTTAGCAAAGGACTACGTTTTGCAGAAAACTTTTTTAAAAAATTCTGCAGGAAAGCCATCTGGGCCAGGGCATTTTCCACTCTGCATGCATGTGATGGCTTTGTTAATTTCATCCAGAGAAATAGGGCTATCTAAGGACTCTCTTATGTTCTCCTCAACAGTCGTTACATTCAAACCAGCAAAAAATGTATTCATCACTCTCCGGTCAGAGAACTGCTTAGATGCATATAATTTACAATAAAATTCACTGAACCGCTTGTTGATATCTAAAGGATCCGACAATATTCCCATTTCAGATTCAATCTATTACATGAGTGGTGGATGCCTGTCTCAGACTGTAGGCAAGAGCTCTGCTAGGTTTCTCTCCATGTTCATATGACATGTGCCTGGTTTTCAGCAGTGCTCGTTCTGCCTGACCAGTTGAAAGCATGTCAAATTCAGCCAGGTACATTGTTCGCTGTTTAAATAGCTCTGGGGTTGGGGCAGTAACATATTCTTTGTCCACTCTACCGAGAAGCTCTGAAAGTTCAGCCTGCCTGCCCAATCACACTTTTTGGACTGAGGCATTATAAGAGATAATCTGTCCCCTCAGGTAGGCTTTAAGGGCCTCCCAAAGCAAGGAAGGGAAAGTCTCTTCATTTACATTGGTTTCCAAAAATATGTCTATGTAAACATTAATAGAGGCAACAAATGATTCATCTGACAAAAGCAGCGGGTTGAGTCTCCATCTGAATCTGCTAGATCTTTGGCTGGGGAGGATCAAAGAGAGTGTTACAGGGGCATGATCAGATATTACAATACTGTTATAATCACACTGTTTAACTAGTGGGAGTAAAGACTTGTGTATAAAGAAATAATCTATGCGTGAGTAAGTATGATGAACGGGTGAAAAAAAAAGAATATTCTCTCCTTGTAGGATATAGGAATCTCCAGGGGTCAGACAATCCATGAGACTGCAGAAAATTCTCTATACATTCGGCTGTTTTGGAGTTACTAACTGGGCGGCTTGATGATCTATCTAATACAGGGTTCATTACACAATTACAGTCACCAGCTAAAATAAGCTGATGAGTATTCAAGTAAGGTATATGTGACAGAAAGCTACACATGAACTTAGAATCGTCCCAATTAGGAGCATAAACACAGGCCAATATCACAGGCCGACTGTAAAGTTTGCCTGTGAAGATAACAAAACGTCCATGTGGGTCTACAAATGAAACTGATTTATTAATCAAAATTGCAGCTCCCCTAGCCCTGCTTGGAAAACATGAGTGGTCTACCTGTCCTACCCAGCCTCTTCTTAGAGCAATACGGTCTGACCTACGCATATGCGTCTCAGTTAAGAAAGCTATATCAGTTTTCAAGACTTTAAGATGAGCTAGGACCTTTGTGCGTTTAATAGGATGGTTAAGTACCTTCACATTCCAATTAGTAAATTTAACAGACTGGCCTCCCCCCTTAGAAGGCATATGTGGATTATCCATCTTCAACAATGTAGATAATATTGCAGAGAAATAGTCTGACTTGTGACAATCTAAAGTTGTGACTCTGGCAAGTAAACATGAAACAATGTGGGACCACAAATGGGCACAGAAAAAAAAAATGGACAATACATAAAAAAGACTTTCGTTAAACAAACAACATTTACCCCCCGCCCCCCAGCACTATCCCAAACAAAGTGCATACACCCAGGAGCAGCACGCCCCAAAAATCTCACATCTCTAACTCTAACCAAAGCACTTAGAATAATAAGAGCAAAGGTGGTAACTATTCTGAATGACTTATGTAAATCAAAGGGAAGACTTGCTTTAAAGGTGAACAGGCTACAATATTTGGCCTAAAAAGATGCAGCCTTCTTATCAACAATAGCAACAAATGGTTGCCGTCAGCAAAGTGATATCTCCATACAAAATATGATGACTTAAAAATGGCCTAATGAACGATCCCAAATGAAACACAGGAAGAACAGACCAGGCACATTTTAACACAAGCAGAAAGAGAAGAGAAAAGAGTTCAAAGTACGTCAGAAGAAAATGTCTCCACCTGTTGGAAGCAATATTCAGCAAAAAGGGACATCTACTGATGTTTAGATCAGAACAAAAAAAAAATGTCCTGTGCGGCCTCCAGCACAAGACCATAATAATCATATTAAGGATACAGTTCTCATTTTAGCAGGTATGTATGGTCGATATTTACAAATCAAAATGCACTCAAATAAAAAGATGAAAGCAGTCACTTGAACACAGGCATATAGTAGCCTAAGATAACTGATTAGTATGCGGCAGAATGTTCTCCTTAATATATGAGATGGCTTGCAAAGGATCGGTGAAGGAGTTTTCCACATCTTTAAACGTGATCCAGAATGTTGCAGGGAAATGAAGGCCGAACTTGACATCCCTTACATTTCTAAGAAGCTGTCTGACCTCTGCAAAAGCGGCTCGCCTCTTCGCTACCTCCGGTGGGAAATCCGGAAAGATGTGTACATGTTTCTCCTTATAAAAAAGCTGTCTCTTCTGACTGGAAAGGCGAAGGATACGATCTTTGACGTCCGCATGGCGGGTTATGAAGGGCCTGGGCCTCTCACCGGGTTGGGGTTTAGATGCTAGTGAGCGGTGGCAACAGTCCAAGCGTGGAGTTTCCTCCAGATCCAGTATCTCCTTCAACGCCGTTGCACAGAATTGCCACGGGTTGTTTCCTTCAGTGCCTTCCTCTATTCCCACCAACCGAATGTTCTGAATACGGCCTTCTAAGTCCAAACATTTTTCCACCAGACTGTACACTTCTGACTGCAGCTTTTCCACCGTAGATTCCAGACTCATGACAGTTGAACTCCACTCTGTGGTAGATTGCTCAAGGTCGTCAATGCGCTTTGAGTTCTGTTTATTGACAGACTACAATGAACTAACAATTGTATGTAACTCTTGGCGAATTGAGGCAATTTCTTGACAAAGGGCAGTGGTTTGAGTATCTATTTTCGTGCCCAACGACTCAATCGCTGCCATTATTTTCTCGACACAATCCGGGGAGGGTTGTGTATCAGTTTCGGTGGTAGCTCTTCTGCTAGCTGTTGCAGGTTTAGCTGGTCGACCAGTCAATTTTAAACACGACGAGAAAAAGAAAAGTGTTCTAGCTGTAGTTTCAGTTGTTCAAAAGTTCCATAAAACATTCAGAAGCTCCAATTAAAACTCAATAATTATTTTGCACGCTTAGACATACTATTAAAATAAAGTTGCCCGCTGAGCACAAGGACCTCGCAGCCTCACATGTCAAATGCGAACCGGCCAACCAGAGGATACCGTTTACCTTGAGAACTTGCTCTCAGGCTCTGACTGTCTCTTCCAAACACCTACCTTTATGCTACTTAGAACATACACTGTTTCCTCCTATCTTGCCTATGTCATGGGGCTCTTGTTTACTAATTAGGAGGCTTCGGAACATAGTTCATATTGGTGGATTCTGTCTCCTAATTGATTATTAAAAAATGGCTGCATCCTATTCCTCATGGGTGGGTTCTTTGTGTACTTCCTCAATTTTGCCTGTTTTACTTAACCATGTGTTGTCCACATGATTCTTTTCCTGCAGTTTATTGTCTATTTCAACAAACGGTGTCCTTTCACAGCAGTCACCCTCACCACATGCTCATCACCTTGTGGTGGCCATTCAATATCACATGTACATCACCTCGTGGTGGCCCTTCAATATGTATTATTGTATATAACAATCCTTTTGCTTGCAAAATTATGGCTCACATGTATTCTGGCCACCATATACATTTTCCCCATGAATTGAGCTCCTTTACTTCTCATCTCCCTATAGTCAGTATTACACTTAAGCATCCTTTGTTCAAAAGGTGCTCCTTGCTATTTGGGCCACCCCCTCTCCTCACCGCTTCTCTGCCACTGTCTGTCTAGGCCTACTAGGTCACTATTAGGCCACTATTAGAATAGTCTTGCAACAATCTTTTTCCATATGCTTTTTTCATATGTTTAGTATAAACATTACACTCTCGAGTTAATATTGTATATACTAAAACCAAAATGCTGTCTTCTTTATGATAATAATTTCCACAGAAGGCCTGGAAAATATGCTTTAAAAACTCATTGACTCTTCCAGGTTTCCCATGGACACAACAACCCTGATTGTAATACAGACATTATCAGTATGCCATTACAACATAGAAACAGCATGCATTACAGTTAAACAAGCAAATACATTTAAACACTAACACATGACTATGACGACTATTATTAACAAAATTGTGATGGTAAATTTTAGTAAAAACTTACAAAGGTCACAACAAAACAATATAAAACTATGTGGTGTAACCCCTTCCTGTCACATACAGTCATGGTAGTAGGATTTTTGTGATGTTATATGTGGGGGGCACTTATTTTTTAGGTGAAAAGAACATCTTAAAAGGAGTAAGTAACTACTACAATTAGTTAATGGACAATTATATCAGTAAAATTATATGTAAACAATTTTTTGCCCTTTTCCAATGATAATATAACAAGAGGAAACATAATCCAGTATTTTCTGAAATACAATAGACCCATTGTGCATTAATCTGTTTTATATAATACTAAAATAAAGTACAAAAGCATGCAACTAAAAAATTAATGTATATTAATATTAATTGTAGAGGTCGCACCAAATGATATTTGGTTGCGCTACATGATATTTTCAATTCAATTCAATTCAGTTATATTTATACACTACCTTTTACACTTGTATTGTCTCATTTTTTCATATTTTCAACTTCAGTCAAAAATTACCACCAAAGGACAGGCAACCTGCACCAAACAAAGGTTACTATTTACTTTATAATCAAAAAATAAATTTAAAGAAATATATGGGCAATTCCTCACAAAACTGCCACATCCTTCCGCAAACATAATGCCATGGTATGGTATGAAGTGAATGATGATTACTTGAAATTTGAGCATTCACTCTCTTTGAGCATTCACTCTTTCTGACATAATCATTTGCATCATAAAACTACCATGCCATTTTGTTGGTGTTATGGACATTTTTGGACAGTTTTGCGTAGAATTGTCCCATATGTATTTCTTGTATATTTGAGGTCATACCATAAATCGTGGTCTAGAATTGAATACTACTAGCTGTTATTCATACTAGCTAATATAATAATACTATGCTGTTATTCAGACCACCTTTACAAATAACAGGGAAGATTTACAAACTTGCTCCCTACTTCCCTACTCCCTACGAGCACCTGGCAAACTGGTAGATGACACAACCAAAATATCTTACATATATCAAACATTAAAGTACCAAAATTGCAGTTTATTTCTGTCGCATCACATAATATTTCATAAATCTGACTCCCTTGGACATATGAACATATAATTGTGACTCTCAAGGGCGAAAGCGATCACTTGTCACACCGGGCCATCCCAAGCTTTTTCGATATATAAAATGTGTGTGCTTAAATGGTAACATTTTTTAATTCAACATTTGACAGTATAATGCCTACACTTTGTGGAAATTTGTTCTTTGCTTTTGTTGAGAATGTGTATTCATGCCAGCGTAAAGCTAGCTGCGGTTTCATGTTTTTCTTGACGCTACTTAGGGGTTTAATCTTTGCATAAAGCGCAGGTAGAAGAACGCTAGGGGGAGATCTATGTAGTTTATTCAGCTCAAATGAGCTCAACAACAATCAGGAAAGCAAATCCATCTAAAAAACCTGATAAATACATTTCCTTTCTGCAATTTAAAAAGTGAAACATTGGATTAACTTTTAAAGATTAAAGTAACCATTCACAATAAAGATTTTACTGTGACCTAAAGTTCAAAAAGCATTCAGTTCAAACAGATTTTTGCATTTCATTTCTCTGAATTGGTGTTAATCAATATTTTAAATTGGCTCAAATTCAAAAAATGCATGAACTGACAATCTAAATTAAGAATTTTCTTCAATCTAAAATTGATGTCAATTGACATAGTCTAACAATTTTAAATTCTCTTCATTTTTTTTGTTGTCGTATTAAAGAAAAATGAATCAGACCAAGCATTCTATTCAATATTTATTGTTTTAAAGATTACAGATATTAGCTTTGTTTTTTTGGCAAAACAAATAAATTTGTGACACTATATTCTGTTAAGACCATTCAAGTACATAATATTGTTTGCACAATGACCATTAAAACCAATAAGCTCACTGTAATATGTGGCACTAATACCAGTTTCAGTGTCCATTCCTGAAGTCTCATAGTCTATATACAACCTTCCCAAGGACTTAGTCATAGTCCCTGGGTTGGACAATCATGCTTTTTACATTCATCACTGTCGTCAGGGTTCAAGCTCTCCCCAGTCGGCTCCTAGAAAACTGTACTGATGCTTCCATCCTTTCGTGGGCTCTGACCTTTCTTCTTCCCCTGAGGGAACAGGCTTGGGTGGACTGTCGTGTTCGCTTGGAGGTCGTTGCTCTGGTGCTTCTTCAACCCCGAAGCCCGCTTCAGGGCCGTATTCTGGGAAGAATTCTTCCAATACCTCATCGGGGCAAGGGGTCCTGGGGTCAAAGAGCTGTTCCAGGTATTCTCCACTGACACAAGGTTGTCCTTCCAGCCATCCACTTCCTGGGAGCCATAGGTCGTCTCCGAGCGTGAGGAACCTCCTTGCCGGAGTAAGGTTGATCTCTTGCCTGGTCAGCTGCATTCCCAGCTTCTGGTAACCACAGGTCGTCACCATGCGTGAAGAGTTCTGGCTCCTGCCTTTCCACATCGGGGTGGGACCGATCTCCAGGTTCTTGATTAGTCCCGTCTGCTTCCCTCCTTTGCTTCCCTTGTTCTTGGCTCCCTTCGACCTCTGGGCCATCTCTGGGTCTGCAGGGCTGGTACAGCTCTCGTGGCTTTCCTTGAGTGGGCAGCTGTGGTTCTTCTACCTGTGGAGGCGTCAGTAGTCCCCGTGACACTGGTTGTGGCTCGGGTGGAAGCTGGACCTGGTCGTACTTCTTCACCTCCCTGTCGACTTGGTCCTGCCCTGGGCTCATCTGGATCACCATCTGCTGACAAAGATTGGGGAGAGAAAACACAAAGCACCCTAGGTATGTCAGCCCTAGGGCGTACAACAGGAACCGGCAACCCCCTCCGGGCTGCACTCGTCCTCGTCTATCCTCGTCTGCTTTCCCCTGGGGGAAACAAAAATAAAGGTGATGCCACATATTTGAAGCTTTAACTGTTACCGCTCTGGGGGTAGCTTGTGCCACCTTCTATAGCCCCTCATATCTGGGGTTAGGGCAGGACCATTTGAACACCTTTAGGTACATGTAGTCGCCCTTTCTGATATTGTTCGTGTTGCACACTGTGCAATTCCTCAGTACCCATGCTATTCTGTCCTGTAGCCCTGGTGCCCAAAACCCAGTATTTAAAATGTGTTGCTTCACTTACCTCCCTTGTGCAATGATCTAGATCATGCACACGCTTAATCAGTTCATCTAGAACTTTTAGGGCCGCCACTGTTCGGTCATCATGATTTCGCCAGATGCCATTAGGGCCTTTTGTTGCCCCTCTCTCTTTCCGCCTGTATGGGTTGTATTTCATTTCGCATGTATTCAGCTATTATGTGCACCTGCTCTGGCTCGGCAGGTGGCACGATTCTCACTCGGACAGTTCTCCTGTCTTCCATTACTGCATCTCGAGTCGGGCACTGTAAGTCTACACGGTAGTCTGAAGGCTGTTCTTGGGACTTTCGTCCTGTCGTTGCTCACAGCAAAATGTGCGGCATGTTAAGCATTTAGAGAGGCCACAATCAGGTAGCATCCAGACAGTGTTTACACTGCAAGCACTCTTCCCCTCTCTTCTTCTCTGGACACAATGTTGGGCATTTAATCCCATAACCTTGATTGTAAGCAGTCTCATGCCTTCGTGCCCAAGGAAAGGGAGGCAATGGATATAGTACTGCCTTTCACACCAACACCTTCCACAAGTCGAACAACACCTTGGGTGGCGAGAGGGTACATCTCATTGACGACTAAGTTCAGGTAGTGAGCTAGCACCACTGCTTGTAGGGAATTGGGTATCACAATGCCAATTAGACTAATACCCTTGGACTCCTCTGCCGCTTCAAGGAATGCAGCCATGCTGATGGCAGGATTATGCTTGGAGTTCAAGATCCAGTACTCGAATGTCCTTAGCAGTTTCCCTCGTCAGTACAGCCCGTTTGATAGGTATTTTTGTTCTGCAGTCCTGAACCCTGGCTGAATCAGCATATCGACATCTTTCCTCTCTCGTTGGGAGGAATTCCGGTTCCTCCCCATGGGATTCTAAGTACTCCTTCAAGTATTTGTTGTGGGGGTATCGTGACTCGCAGAATTTGGTTGCACACTGAAGGAATTGATTTGATTTGGAGGTCTGACAAGATGAGAATCTGTAAGTTTCAATCACTTCCTTGAGTCTGACCTGCAACAAAGAGGACCTGCGACAAAGAGACCCTAACCCAACAGTGTTTGTGTATTCAAGATCAACTCCAAATGAGATTAGCTGTGTGTCTGAACCTGGAGAGGGGAAGGCAGATAACAGCCATTAATATTAGAATGTTAGAATTAATGTAACAAAGGTGACTCAACTTGGACCATCATGGCCAGACGACTACCGGTAGTGAATTAGCATGTCTGCAGGAAGGAGGTGATCACCTAACCACCACCCTGTTACACCTGAAGCCAGACAAGATCAAAGGATATTTGTAATTAGCCGCCTCATTGTTAACTATTGATTACTCCATGGTATATATGGTAGGGGACCTCAGCTGATCATGGTTCACTCCGATGCCGGTGTTCCCATAGTATCTTTGTATGCTATGTTACTACCTTTTCTCAGAATAAAGACGGAATTACTGACTTGAGAAGACGTCCTGTTTCCTTACAACACTCAGGGCAATCTCCTTTCATACAGATTGCCCATTCCTTTGTCTTGGTGTGGTGTCGATGGTTTACATCATCAAACCACATAGAACACCATTTACACTCGTCTCCTGTATGGAAAGGGCATGGTGCCGGTGCACTGAACTCGCAGGCCCTCTTTTCCCATGATATGCGAATTGATAGTAGTAACCTGCATGGCTATTATGTCTACTGCAGGTTCAGTTGACATTTGCCTGACTTGTAAGGTGGCTTCTTTTGCGGCCTCATCTGCTTTTGCATTTCCCAGGGTAATATAATCCTGTCCTTTGCTATGTGCTTTACACTTCCAAATGGCCAATTTTCTGGGGAGCATCATTGCTTTTAGCAACTGCTGTATATGATGTAGATGCTGCATGGGACTAACATCTGACTTCTTGAAGCCTCTCTGCTTCCACTGGGCCCCATGCACGTGACAAACATTGTGAGCGTAAGGACTCTGTATGGATAGTTACATGAATGTATGGATGGTTAACTGTGCCAAGCATGGGTGCTCACATGGCTCACTCATAATGGTTACAAACTGTAGCGCATCCCACTGTACTACACTGAATCCTGCATGTGCCTTGTTATCGTAGTTATGGCTCACTCTTCAAATCTTCCCTGAGCTTGGAAAATGCCAGAGAGTCGGCTATGCACTCGTGTGGCATTCCATCATACTCTGGGGGAACATAGTCTGCTGGATTACCTGCCATGTCACATGCTCTGATTGTCACATCTGGGCAAAATGTGAGATTGTAGTAGCAAAGCTGTCTCTGTGGAGTAAGGCAAAACTTTCCCTGCTCTGCTAGCTGGGTCACTGCATGGCTCGTGTAGATGACTACTGGCCATCCCATTGTTACTGCTAATGTCTTCACATATGCAGAACGCACTGCCTCTAACCCCTGATAGCATCCAACTTTGAGCAGTAGTAAGCTATGGCCTGTCTTGCCTTTCCTTTGCACTGATTTTGGGCTAGGATAGGTGCCATGTAAGTGTCCTGCTCTGGTTCTCGTCTTGTCGTAATATACAGGCTAAAGGGTTTGCTGTAGTCAGGTAGGGGCAGGGCTGGTGCCTGCTGCATTTCTCTCTTAATCTGTTCAAACGTTTCCTCAGCATCCAAGGTCCATACGAGTTTGTTCTTCAGATTGTCTTTCCCTGCTACTGAGATCAATGCTCTAAGAGGAGCAATCTTTTGCAGTCTACCCAGTCGCTGCTAAATCCTATATAAAATCCTGCTATAAAGGACATCATTTGTCTTACTGTCTGCGGTTTTGGGGCTTTGGTAATGGCCTTCACGTGCTCTGGTGATATTCTCTTTTCTCCATGAGAGATGAGTCTTGAACAGGTAGATTACCTGGGACTGTGCAAACTGCAGCTTTTTCCGGGAGGCCTTGTATCCCCTCTCTGCAAGGACTGTTAGCACGTGGACTGTATCCTCTTCACATGTCTCCACATCAGGCGAACACAGCAAGATGTCATCCACGTACTGTAGGATGGTACTCCGGCACACTATATGTTTTAAATCTTCCTTTCCACTTGGTCTGCTTGGGCTTGGGCTGCTGTTTTCTTGGCATTCTAAGTTTCTTGTTTTTGCATCTGAATCAACTTCCATGCGTCTTCTTCACTCTGCTGTTCCTTCTCTTCCTTATCCTGCCTATAGAGTGTCACCAACTGTGACACTGCCTGCCTGAAGTCATCTTTGCTCATGGTTCCAAGTCTCATCATCTTTCAGTCGGTCCACACAGATGGCGTTTGGGCTGTACCTATTAGGGTAATCCTCCCTCAGGGCCCTCCAGATCATATTCCTGCTTCCATTAAAGGGTCTCGAAACAACACTTGGGTCATTCATTATGTAGGAAAGGTGTTCCTGATCCAGGACTGTCTCTGCCTGTACTTTCCCCAAGACCTTCTGCATGTACTTCATATCTCCCAATGCCAGGATTTTTCCCACAGTCTCATCTTCAAACTTGGTTATCTACACTCTTACTTCCTCTTGTAAAACAAGGAGTCTTTGCAACAAACCTTCCACATCTGTATGTGTCCACAGCTGGTAATGGGCTACAGTCCATTTCACTATCAGTGGTGCCATAATATGTTCTTCTTCATCCAATTCCACTTCCTCTATTCTTTGGGGTTTTCCTTTCTTTCCCTTCTCTGTCTCTTTCCTTTTCAATCTTTTCTCCGTCTCGTTCAAGCTTCTTTTTTCTCCACTCTCTATTTCATTGAGGCCCTTCTGCATTCCTCAGCGCATTTCGCTCAGGCCCTTCATTACCCCCTTGAGCACCCTTGTACCCTTGTTGAGGCTCAGCAGACCCACAGTGATCATGGCTGGTGGGAGCACCACCATCACTTTTCCTTCTTCTCTTGGACATTCCATCTGCTGTTCCCTTAAATTCTACTCTACACACTGTACACTGGAGAACCGCTTCTTGTATCTCTCTTCCAGGCCTACTCCTTCCTCCAGGACCGGATCTTAAACTTCCTCCTCTCTTTGGTCCAATTCCCCATTGCTGTCTTTGTCTGGTTCGAACCACTCTTTTTCCAGTATGTCAGTGAATGATTGCCCGTTCCTACTAGAGCTCCTTCTACTCATCCTCATCAAGCTATCTTGTAGTTGTTAATTTTCTTTGCTTATTCCAGATAGTATTGACAGGCTATTTTGTAACTGCTCATTTTCTTCTTCAGCCAGCTGTACCAATCGTTCCACCTGTCTTTCTTGTTCCTCTCGATGGCTGCTCATTTCTTCTAGGCCCTTTCCTACCTCCTTCGTTACCTTCTCCAGCTTCTGTGTTATTCCTTCTTGTCTCATTTTTTCCACATTGCCTGTGCATTCAATCTTGTTTGAGCATCTTCCACCTTGTTTGCCTTTTCACCAATTCTTCCACCTTTTCCTGTGTTCGTTCTCATTATTTCCTGCACACTCCTCTCTCCATTCATGTATTTTCTTCAAGGTCTCTGTCTGCTTCTGCCTCAGTATTTCACTTTCTCGTCTTACTCGCTCAGTTTCTTCTTCTTGACGATCATACCACCTTTTTCCCTCATTGTGCTTGCTGTTTGTTAACCCTTTAACTGCCTAGGTTTTTTTCCAGAAAAGCTGGATTTAAATTTCAAAAGCCTGTAGCTTGATATTGGTAACAGATAGAGCCTGACTGGAGTAAATTTACCCATCTCATTTGCACATTTTTATGTCACAGGGTGGCGGTCATCTTGAATTATGGATTTTTTGGGGGAATTTGGATTATTTTGAATGAATATTGAAATTATTTCATAACGTTTGCTCTCCTCTCATCTGTTATTATGTTGTACACTTACTGTATGGTCAGAAACACAATAAATTGTAAACTACCAGTGTAGATTATAGGTAATATAATAACAAAACCATGTAAACACTAGGCAGATTGTTTTGTGTGCAGGCCTAACATGACATCTAAATTTCAAAAGGCTGTGGCATGACAGTGATGTTGAGTATGACTGTAAATGAAGCAAATATTGAGAATGACCCTAAACTTATGTTTGGCGTATCTGCTTATCTGCTTATGCATATTGTGATGTCAAAGGGTGGCAGCCATCTTGAATTTTGGAAATTGTATTTTGAATAATTGTTGAACTTGTTTCATAAAATTTCATCCCCTCCCACCTATTGTAATGTTACACACACTATTCTCAGACAAAAAAGACAAAAGCAAAAGTGAACATAATGTATAACTAATATAGTGCCATATTGAAACAAATGCGTGTAAAGGATAGGCGTTTTTTTTTTCTACGGTGTGCCTACCTATCCAGGTGTTTGAAATTTTTCAGTGTGTGATCTCTCATTATAGGGCACAGCACACATACCCACTCCACACTGACTACACCTGTATTTGGTCTGATGGCAGCCTTTGGGGTGGGTACGATCAGAACACTGCATAGCCAGTGATGTTCTGTCAGCCTCAGTGGCATTTTTTCTCCCTCCACTGAAGACCACCCCCCCCTTTTGACCTCTCTCTTGCTGAACCCATCCAGTAGTGCAGTGATGACATCCTGCACAAAAAACCTTCAACATCTTGTGTGGTGCAGCAGTACATTCACGAGAATATGGGCATTCACCATGATACTCAAGATGCCGTTGAAAATTCTGTTGTAGCATTTTCTGGATCGGTGTGGGAAAAGATGTTTTCATATGCTGATCTGCTGTATCAACTCCACCCATGAATGCATTGTATCGATTGACACAGAGAGGTCTGTTTATTTCCCTGTAGCCACTATTACTGTGTTTGGCCCAAATGCGCTTCCTGACACACGCGTTCCCATGGACTGTTTTATGAGCATGGTGAGACGCTTTGTGTCATGCCATGCACAGGCCAACATTTTGCCTTGTCGCATGAACACTAGGTCGTCCCCTTTGTTCAAGGGCAACATGGCAGGTCTCAAGGCCTTTGGCACGCCTCTCCTCTGACTGCTGACAGTCCCACACAAACCAGTGTCTTTGCTGGCCAACTCAGTTGCTACTGCTGGTGAGGTGTAATAACTGTCCATGTACACTTCATAGCCTTTCCCTGGGTAGGGTGCCATTAGCTGACGAACAATGAGATGTGAGGCGCCAATCTCAGCATGCTCATCAGCATTTTGGCCAGTGTACATGGACCACTGCAGCACATAGACTTGGCTTCGCTCAGAACAAATACTTTGTAGACATATTTGTCTGACATGTTGGGATTGTACAGCTTCAGAGTGGACCTTCCCTTGAAAGCTATGGTCATTTCTTCCAAAGACAGCTCTTTTATGTGGCCCATATACAGCTGAAAAGCATGGGATTATCAGATCAATAATTGGCTGCACGAAATGGAGAAATGAAAAAAACAATTTGGAACCTGTTTCTGGACATTATTTTTCCAAAGCCTGGTGTATATGTTGGCCCAAATTCACTCCAGTAATCAACCGGCTCATACTTTTCAACTAGGCCCATGCTCAAATTAAGCGCCATAAAGGCTTTAATTTCAGGTATGGTGACATCATACCACTAATTAAATCATGAATTTGGCTGAAGGTCATGAGATGCAAAAAATTGATGGGCATACCGATTTGTTTCAATTGTAAGCAAATTCCAAAACTCATCAGTTAGAAAATGGGAGAGGAAATTTAGGGCCGAATTATCTCTACTTATGTCTCTGCCCCCCTTGTACCCAATCGGCTCATCAAATGTCTTTATCCAGTCACCACAATGTTCGTCACCATCAGTGCTCAAATGGACCCACCCATCATCATTATTGTGTGCATCTGCAAGTGGAACAGGCACCACAGAAGGTCTGCTTCTGCCTCTCCCTCCCCTACAGACGCTGCCAGCTCTACCCACTCTACCACTCTTGTGGGTGAAAGAACTGCCACTATCATCCCTGACCTGACCAGCTCCTCGAGTCACACTTCGACCCCGTTTACCTCTCCCGCCCTCCCCGATATTCCCTTCACGGATCACACTGTCACCACTACACAACAAGGCTTCCTCATGCACAGGCACACCATGAGCAGTGCGGTAGAAGGCTCCCACACCTAAACTTTTTCCAGCCCAATTCTCATTACATCCAGTAATACTACCACGTCCCCCTACCCTCCTACGAACAATGCCACTGGATTCATTTATGTCACCTTCATGAGGGAAAGGGTTAGAAGTGTTTGATTGTGCACTGCTGTGTCCCGACATGCTTTGCCCAGCCACACCATTGAAAGGCACAGGCGCGCCAGGAGAAGATGGTTCACTGAACGACAGATCGTCATCTTCTGAGCCATATATTCGCCTTCATAATCAGAATCTGCGAACAGTAGACCTAAGACATCGTCTCTAGACAGTTTTTTGTTTGCCATTTTGGCGTAAATCCACAATGTTATCACGAAATTGCTAGCTCAACAATATCTCACTACCACACTGGTTCTGCGCTAAATCACACAGTTTCAATGGAACTTTCTCGAAAAAAATACATTGGAGGATGACGCAATTCTGAATTAGGAATGGAAAAGTATGATATGTCTGCCAACTAGTGGACAGGGGTTTTGACAACATTAAACACTGTACATGACACAACAGGCTGGTTTATTCAGTGTCACTTCCTCTCGCAAAATTGCGACCATGGCAGTAAAAAGGTTAAGATCACATTTTCCATTGTTAACTCAAGTCCCTTCTCAAAATCTGCCATCTTTTCCTTCAATTCTCCTATAACTTGTTCCATCACTGAGGCTCTATCCGAAACCACACTTTGCTGTGCTGTATTTTGTCTTTCCTTTTTCTTTTCTTCTTCCTGTATCTCTCTTATCGTCCTCCTGATTATCCTCATCCTTATTATTCTTTTTGTACTTCATCGTCTGACCACCATCTCCTTTGTTCATTTCCTCTTTCCTGCTCCAGCACTTCTGTCCTTATCTCCTGGGCTACTTCTTGATCCCTTGCCCAACTTCTGCAGCGGTCTCTTTCTTCTCCGAAGATTGTGGGCATTCCTTGCTCGGCTTGGTCAGCTCGCTCATCTTCCTTTTTCTGCCATCCATACACTCCTGACAGCTGGCACCTGGGGTTTTTCCTTTCACACGTGGCTTCCCTATAGTCCTCTCTTCCTTGATACCCCATTGCGTGGGCATAGTCCCTCATAGGCTGCTGTCCCTCTGTTGCTTGATAGTACTTCTGTTGTGCTTTTGTTAGGGGTTCTCTTCTACGCACGTCTGGTCCCTTCAGTATTCCTCCTGGTTTTTGGAGCTGGAATGCTCTCTCCTCCTCTTCTCTATATGCATCCTCATCTTGTCTTGTTCTTCGTCTTTCCCTTTCTGCGTCTACCTCAAACGATGCATCTGGCCCTACTCCCAGTGTTGCTGTGGTCCTCCTATCTGTTTCTATTTCAATCTGACTTGGGTGCCCAGCTTCCCCTGTGTCTGAGATCAGTGTTCCTTGTGCTGAGCTCACTCTATTTCCTTCTGTGTCTTCTTCTTCTCCTTCCTCATCACAGCTTGAGTGGCCGTCACCCTTCTCCATGGCCTCCAGTTGGTGGGCCAGCTTTATCAGTTCCTTTGATAATCCCTTGATTTGCATTGCTCCCACATAAAGTCCAGCCCCTACTCTCATCATTGGGAGCATAGTTCCTATTTTGGGCAATTCCGGGTATAGTTTCTCCTCTGGTGTATATGGCAGGGGCCTTCCCTCTCCCTCAGGTGGACACGATGATTTCAGACATTCTTTTGATTCTTCTGGGGTCATTGTCTCAGTTTTTTCTTGTATTCTCTCTCATCCAGGCCTACCAATTGAGTAAACACATCATGCTCTACTTCCCTCTTCGCCTATCTTTCCTCCCCTGTTTTGACCTTTCTGTAATTCTTAATTTTTTTTTTCAATTGGCACAGTATTGCCACCTCTAATGTGGTACTTCCTGGATTTGCTCTAATAACCCTCTCTAGAGGGGCCATTTTGCTGATTATTTTTCTGTTATTTTTCTGACCCTTCCTCCTTCTACTTATGTTATCTTCCTTGCCTTATTGTTTGCACCTGTTGTAGATCTGCAGGGTTTTCCCTAGTTACTGTTATTTCAACTACTGTTTCCTTGATCCAGTTTGTGGTCTATTCCCCAAGACACAGTTATTGCTAAGCTTACAATAAAAACTATGCTTGCTGTGATCCACCCGATTATTATACAATTAAATACAAATCTTTGGAGTGGATCTGCCATATAGATGTTTTGTTTAATTTATTTTATTCCCTGTCCCTAGTCTTCTTGTTCAAGTTCGCACCTCAAATAATTCAGCACCCCCTTAGGGGTCCTGTACCTTATCTCAAAATCACTTCTCTTCTCTTCGTCCATCACTTTTACCCCAAATTAGTTTTTCTCCGCTTGCACTATCTTCCTTTCCTTCTTTTGGATTACTATTTCTACCTTTTTCATTTAGCCTTCACCTAATCACCAACCAACGCTTGGTTTATTTTTTTTCTTTTAATTTGTTTTATTACAATTTTGCACTCATTTCAAAATTTTATTCACTCTTGAGTTCTATGATGTACGTTTCTAGCTTTTATTGTCAGCAAGCATGATCACGTATTAGCTTGTTATTTTTCCTGATTAGTCAAGGCTTACAGACAGTGTAGCTCAAGTTCACATTTTACATACATACGTTACAGATCTCTATTCACTCACATGTGTGTTTCCTGGCTTTAAGCAATTACATCAGCATGGACAGGGTTAACCTGGGAAATCAACCTCAAATACATCTATACTTTCTTTTTGAACCACCCTCCCCGTACAGTTGATCAATCAAATTATCCTTCACTTGATCAACAACTTGGAGCATGCTTCTTCAATAACACATTGGAGGGCTTGCTCTTTCTTGTGGTGAAGTCACTCTTCCTTTCCTTATCCTCTTTCCTTGCCCTAATATTCACCTGAAACTGGGGCCTGTCCTCAGTCTTCAGCACAGTGATTTCTACACCTTCCTCTACCCAGATGGCCCCCACCCAGTCTCTGCCAATTTTCTTCCTCCTTCTGAGCCTGTCCAGTTGCACCTTCCAATCTTTATTTTTTTCTGCTGCCTGAAGCCCCTCTATCTTTCTTTTCAGACTCTCTCAGGTTTTCCCCACTCTATTAGCTCTCATATCTTTATCAGTTATTCTCTCAAGTGTTTCCACTTCGTCTGCCAAAACCCTTTTTGCCCAATTGTTTAATTCTCCTTTTAACTATCACTTGAAAGTGTACCAGCTTTATTATTCGTTCATGTTCCTCATCACTGCTTCTATCATTCTCGTCCTTATTACTTTCAACATCACTTTTAAACTCTCATGCACACTCTTTGGTTAGAGAATGTCTTCTTTCCTCTCCTCTGACTCAAAGTCAATTTATCCTTCACTTTCTAGTGGGGGAATGTCTTCTATCTCTTCTTCAGGTTCACACTCACTTTCTCTCCCACTCTCACCCACTTGTTCAATTTCCCTTTCGCCTCCCTCTCCTTGATCTATCCTCTCCCCAGCAGGAGAGAAGAGATCTGATATCGGAGACGACCAGATGGAGGTCAGTAGTGGGGTCTGGTGAGGTAGGGGTGTAGTCTGGGAGCTCCCTCTTAGGATAAGGAGTAGAACTACTTGGCAACATGATCTGTGCTGGTGGCCCTTGAGGTGGACAAGAACAACAGTCTTAAATTTCTGCACCAGTCTCGTGCATCCAGTCAGTCACTTTTCTCAACACCTCACTTGGTGAGAATGGAAGTCCTTCTCCAATTGCAAAATCTTGTGGGTTCGAGTTGTGGCTTCTAAACAGTGTGTCTAGGGGAGGAGGTTGTCTCAAACTCATCTAAAATACAGGCGTCCCCGTAGACAAAACAAAAACACATACAAACACTTTTTCAGTTTCGTGATCACCACACAATACACACTACCACATCATGCATTACAGGCATTACTTTCACAGATAATAACTCTTGGCAAATCAAATTTAAGCAAAGCGCTTACCTTAGTTTTTCTTTTGGGCCCAGCAAAGAATCACCACTGGTCAGAAAAGTTGTGCCTCTGGAGTCGGATGTCCTTTTACGTTCTTTGCAGACCCTGTTCGTGACCCAAAATCTCTGTCATGGAAATTACCGCGACATTTGCAAAACCCTGACATTTCCTAAACCCACCAGATGTGCTTGGTTAATACCCAAGAACTCAGCATCCACAAAGTAAAATTGTTGACAAAGACTTTTATTCACAATACCAGCAAAGTATACAAGAGGCAATTGTCCCACAGTAGAGTGAAGAAAGCCCACTGCAGAAAGGCTACCGTTTACCCTGAGAGTTGATCAAGTCTGCCTGAACCTTCTGAGTATCTGCCTTTTACACAATTTGAGCCATTCAGAGACCTCCCATCTTGACTGTCACGGTGCTGCTGTTAACCAATCAAGAGGCTCCAGTATGATTAATTTTGGTGGATTTTCCCTCTTATTTTGTTATTAAAAAATAACTTCTGTTTTTTTGTGTACTGTGTTCGGCAACCAAAGGGTTGCAGGTTCGAGCCCCACTCTGGCTGACCCCATCAAAGTGTCCTTGATACTGAACCCCAAATTGCTCCCGGTGGCAGGTTGGCACCTTGCATGGCAGCCTCTGCCACCGGTGTGTGAATGCATGTGTGTGAATGGGTGAATGTGAGGCATACTCTGTAAAGCTCTTTAAGTACTCATAGGAGTAGAAAAGCGCTATATAAATGCAGTCCATTTACCATTTTACCATGTGCTTTCCATATGACTTTTCCTGCAGCTAATAACCATTTCAGTAAATGGTGTCCTTCCACAGTGGTCTTTTCCGCTACCCACATGCCCTTTACATCATGGTAGCCATTCAATGTGTACCATTGTATATGGCAAACCTTTCTTCCCCTGCAGATATGGCCCGGGGGCATTCTGGCCTCTATGTGAACTCCCTATGAATTGAACTCTTTTTGAATTGAATCTCCTCTCACTCCCGTGTGATCAGCAGCACGCTCAGTCATCAGTTGTACAAGCGTGCTCCTGATTTCTGGGCTGCCTCCTCCCCTCTCTGCTTCTCTGCTGCTGCCTGTCTATGTTCCTTAGGCCACCATTAGAAGTCTTGCAACAACCTCTTTTCCATTATGTTATGTTAGGCGCCACCCGCCTCCAGGCACCAGGAAGAAGGCCTACCAAGCAGCAGCTTCTCTAAAATTCAAACATTCAATAGCTTTAGTTTTAAAGTTTCAGATTGTACATTCATTTCCTCATTCACAAATATAAAATATAAAGTAAACCTTGGCCATGAAAACAACTTTTTTTTGCAACATTCAGAGCGAGAAATGATATTGTTCCTACCATAATATTCATTCAGTCTATATTATATGTAATTCTTCACTTGGTTAGTAATACGATTTTCCTGTGAGAAAAAATGTGCAGTGATCCCACCTAGTGGCTGCATGTATTTATGTTGCGCTCTGGAATCATCCATGAACTTACAATTGAACAATGTCTTAAACATCAATAATTCACCAGAATCGCATGGAAATGTGCAAAGTAACATTACATGCACATGTTGATATATGTATATGTATATATGTATGTAAACCAATGTAGATTTAAACAGTTTAGAAGCTGTAAATACAAAATATTAAGGTGAAAGTAATCGAAAGTAATCTCAATTTGGTTAAGTCTTCAACTGAAGTCGCGTTTCAGGCAATCTCAACATCCAGAGCAGAATTACAATTTATTACTCTACAGACAGTAAACATTTGAGATTTAAACATCACATCTCACGTTTGATAAATTATAATGCACACAAGGCACATATCCGACTGTTAATATGTTCCTTGTTTAACTTTAGCTGTAAAATGTTAATACCGCTAATATCAAAATTTATGTTTACTAATTCCTAATAAATCCTTTTCGGGTTTGCAAAATAAAATACAGTTAATGCTATTCAAGTATTTAAATGCTTAATGAGCCTCTCCAGTACATTATGCTAGCTAGCTAGCAATGTAATTTTACACATCAATCTAATAATTTTAGGCTATTAGGAATGAAAAAATATATCAGTTGAAAAACAGCAATGTTTTACTTTCACAGTGTATGAGTGACCTTCAGGATGTATGGAGAGCACTACATCCAAATACAGTGGATTTCACACATTTTTCTCTCTCCCATAATAGCTATGGCTGTATTTATTTATTTATTTCTAAGACGGGCTTAGATAGGGTGTTATCAAGCGCTATTATTGATATCATACTATCAGATCATGCTGTAGTTACGTGTCTCATTTTCTGAAATGAAAATCTACTATCACATAGAGACTGGAGAATGAACAGATTTTTTTTTTTTTTATGGACAGTGAAGTCCTCAAACATATTAACAGTTATATTGACTTATTCTTAGAATGTTAACATGGAATCGCAAGATAGACCAACTATATATAGAGAGTTTGGGACACCTTTAAAGTATATATGAGAGGAGTTATGATTGGGTATGCAACAAAACATAAAGCAGAATTAGATAGGGAAATAAATAAACTCAAATAAACTCAATGTCAGCTAACGGGTCACTAACTGATGTGTTGAAGAATGAAAAGGGTGCTGTCTAAAAGACCAACCAATTAGTAGGCTACTCTTTGTCAGTGCCTAATAAAAACAGATAAGAAACACCCTAACCAAAATGAAGTAATTATTTGTTATATTAAGTTAGCTGGTGATTCTTTACTGAAATTATCTGTTTGCTAATGTGCTAATAGTAGCTCATGATGTAGAGCAAGAAGAGGATGCAACAAATAATTGTGCTCATAGGATTTTGTTGACAAGAACATGTCAAGTTTCAAGCAATTATGGTGCAGTGATTAGGGTCAGTAATAAACATTAGTGCAATTAAAAGTAAATTAACATTTTAATCATAATTTGATTGATTAACAGCAAAGTAGAATATGTTAAAAATTATTTTGGTTATTCATGGGTCTGGAATGAAAGAGCCAGAACAGAAAGAGAGTGGCTCATGGTTCATGGTCTGACGGAGAGGTGGCACAGCAGACACACACACACACATAGCATACCCCTCAATAATTCGTATTTGTAAATAGTCAGCATAGAAAAATGCAGATGCACAACAAGACAATTCTAGTCCTAAGTTTGTGTAAATAAATAAGTGCAAGTAGCTTAAGGCTACTTTTGCCTAGTACTACTACCTAACATAACCATAACAGGTATGACAAGACAAGACATGGAGTACCCTAAGTACACTACTGATGTAGCAGGGCATGACAAGACAGACAAAGCATGAGGTGAAGTTCACTGAGTGTTCCAGCTTTGTGCATTTAGAGGTAGTTGTAATTGTACTTTTAGTACAAAAGTACAATGTGCAAATGTCAGTAGTAAGGCAGTACTTGCCACAGTAGCAGCAGTAATGAGTGGTGCAAATATAAATATAAAAACAGAACAATTAGCAGCAGATGTGTGCAATTTGCATATGCAGAGTCTCGGGTGGGGGGGGGAGTCCAGTGTCTTCCTAGACTCCTGCCATCCTGGTGCCTCTGCTGGCTGGGGTTGGGAGTGGGGAAGGGAAAGAGTTCAGCACTCACAGCCTGGTGGATGAAGCTGTTGGCGAGTCTGGTAGTGCGGTAGCGGAGGCTCCTGTACCTCTTTGGCTTTTTGGGTGAGGCGGGTGGTGTACAGGTCTTGCAGGGAGGGGAGTGATGCACCCATGATCCTTTCGGCTGTCCTCACGATGCGTTGTAGAGCCTACCTGTTGTAGTCAGTGCAGTTCCCACCCCACACAGTGATGCAGCTGGTAAGGATGCACTCTATGGTTCCTCTGTAGAATGCAGTCATGATGGGTGGTGGAGTACTTGCCCGCTTCAGTTTGCGCAGGAAGTAGAGGCACTACTGTGCCACTGCAGCACCGTCAATGGTCAGTGGGGGTGTTGAGTGTGGCCCCTCTGGAAGCTGACCACAATCTCCTTGGTCCTTGCTGACGTTTAGCAGGAGATTGTTGCCTTTGCACCATCTGGTCAGAAGATCCACCTCTTTCCTGTAGTGGGTCTCGTCGCTGTTGGTGATGAGGCCCACCAGTGTTGTGTTATCAATGAGACATGCAGTCTTTTTTAGACATAGATCAATTCACTTCCAAAACAGATCATCACGCCACCTCCGCCATGTTTGGCAGATGGCATTATGCACTGTTCTTGCATTTTTTTTTCATTTTTTTTTCAAATGCTATTATTGCTATAAAAAGTGGCTTTTTAAATTAAAAATGAAATCATGAATTATATCTCTAACAAGGACAACATGTTATGTTGTTCATTTGCTGTGTCTTATTCACATTAATGGCATTTAATAGAGAATAGAGATTCAGTCTTATTGGCCAAGTGTATTTACACACACACTAAGGAATTTCACTTATTCAATCATGAATAAGTGAAACACACAGCACACAGTGAAACACAAAGTGATGTGAAGCACACACTAACCAAAGGCAGTGGCATGAGTGTTCCCATGGTCACTCAAACTTTAGAGTGATATTGTACCTAGATAACAAGACGCGGGCAGTCTGACTGCGGGCTGCCACTGCTGGTCTGCTGGTATTTTGCTTGTTGGTTCTCTAGCGGTTCACCTCTATTTCACCATATGTGTTATTATAGAAATATATGGAAAAACAGCAGTGGAGAACCAACGTGCAAAAATGCCAGTGATCTGCTGCCGTTTGAAATAAATAAATATTTATTTCTATAGACAGAGATCTTGACCCCCACAATGTTCAGCATTAAGTTATGCCCTTGAAGTCAGGGATGATATAAATATTCTGCAGAGAATACACAAAATTCTAAATGATAGCAGAATACTGAAAGATTTGACACGGACAGCCTGCTGTACTTTTCTAAACTCAGTTAAATTGAAATGTCTGACTCAAGAACAAAAAGACGAACGGATATTACCAGTCTTAATAATACTGTACTTAATAATACTGTACTGAAGAAATTCCCTTGAAGAAGGCTCCAGGAATGTATTTTACTGTAAATTTTTGGAGTAAAATAGTGTCTTTTTACAGAAGTGGTAAATTCAGCTCAACAGCTTAATAGTCTACCCCACACCATGTGTCAAGCAATTATTTCTGTTATGCTGAAGACAGGCACAGTTTGCAGAAAAAAACCTTCTGATTACAGGCCAATTAGTTTACTAAATTGTATATATATAGAAATATAAACAAATGATCAATTTAGATATTAGAGAATATATTATTCATCCAGATCAGTCTGGGTTTATACAACACAGGAATTTAAGAATCAGCACTAGAACATGTATATCTTTAATGCAGTATGCAAAGAAGTCTAATAGAGATCTGAAAATAATGTTGACGCAGAG
This sequence comes from Tenualosa thibaudeaui, assembly GCA_027481765.1. Classification (NCBI taxonomy): domain Eukaryota; kingdom Metazoa; phylum Chordata; class Actinopteri; order Clupeiformes; family Clupeidae; genus Tenualosa; species Tenualosa thibaudeaui. The sequence goes on along the minus strand of JAIFZK010000016.1, from coordinate 10,397,196 downwards.
AAAGCCTTTGACAGACTCGAATGGCCTTATCTGTTCAAAGTCCTAGAGGAATTTAGTTTACCACTAAACTATTTATATAGTTAAAATAATTTACAAATCTTACAAAACCATGTGTACACAAATGGTATAATGTTGGAACTCTTCCTTTTAAGGAGGGTTACCACTCAAGGATGCTCACTATCTCCGTCATTGTTCACATTAGCAATTGAAGTGCTGGCCCAAAAAATTTGATTAATTTTATTTACAGATGACGTTTTACTTTATTTAATGAATGCCGACATTTCTATCCCTAGGTTATTGGCAATAATCACTGACTTCTCAAAAATGTCAGGATACAAAATGAACATAGGAAAAACAGAATTGTAGTGATGGACACCTGTAAAACTAATCTGAATAACTTCAGAGTTTAAGATAAATAAAACCCAGCTATAAAACATTAAAAGATTGCTTAGCTTGAGGAACAGTCTAATAGCTCTAATAAATCTGTTTAAGTTGGTATTTGAATTTCAAACTATACCTATAACATCACCCAAGTATTTCTTTAAAGAAATGAACAGCCTTCTGTCTTCATTTATTTGGTGCAACAAAGTCAGCAGATTGAAAAGAAAGCTTTTATGCTTTCAGTGCAAAGTATTATTATTTACTGTTTGTTTGTTTGTTTTGGCGTTTCTCTTGTTTCTTTCTTATGTATGTGTTTACATATATATTTTTCATTCTTCCCTCTGTAAGAATTCAGTATGGATGGTATTTTCAATTCAAAGTTCTGCCCCTCTAAACTTACTAAAATAAAAAATAATTAAATATAAAAATATATTAAAAATAAATGTTGTGACATAAACATGCATATTTAAAATCAATTGACCTGTTGATTGGCACCCAACTGAACAAGACCATTTCTTATTGTCAAAAAGGTTGCCTCAAATGATTTCGAGGACAGAGGATTGAGGAAACATGTTGAGATTTTTTAGGTTGTCTTCTTTTGTGCCTTGGTTGGCCACCTTCTGGCCAAAGTAGAGATGTATAACTTTTAGAATTTCCAAAGAAATATTGACATTAATCAAAGAAGACAATGAAGAAATGTATATCAGTAGATTTGCAGCCCTCAGAGCTGTTCGAATTCAGTGAAATTAAACCAGATTTGTTTTTTGTATTGCTTCATTTACCCTGAATTTAAATCAAAACAATTACATTACATTCACTATCACAACATATTCACAACTCTGCTGCTAGCCTTGTGACTCTTCAACTTGAGCTTAGTGGTGGCATCAAGCAGGTAGTGGTCACTGTAGGTGTCTGCACCGCAATATGCTCTCGCTGTAGTGACCCGCTCTGCTGTCAAAAATTATGATTTTTGGTTTTGATGCAATCGTATTGTATTATATGTGGCTTTGGATAAAAGTCTCATAAAGAAGCTATAAATGTTAGCATAATACCATGTAACATGTTAACATTCACAACACTAGTTTAAGTAGAAGAACTTTTAGTGAATAGCACCGTATTTGCATCCAGTCCAATTAAAACAGTCAATGTAACGATAAACAAATAATAAATCACACTGTATCACATTGTAAGTCATTTTGTAATTATGATATTAACTAAATTGTCAAATATAAACATGTAAGTAAATGATGCTAGGCATAATTCCTCTTTCTCTCTGTTTTTTTTTCTTTTTACAATTCTATTTCCCAATTTACCAGCATACTGTAAGAACTCTATTGATGGTCAGTGGTACTGCTTTGATGACACTGAGGTACAGCCAATTGCTGATGAGGACGTCTGTCAACAAACAGCCTACATTTTGTTTTACCAAAGAAGGACTACAATTCCATCATGGTCAGCCAACAGTTCTGTTGCAGGTATGCTTTTTCTGTGTGAACACTTTTTAACTGTCACCAATTGGTTCTGGAGATTGAACACCAATCATGTTTTCCTTTTGTTTACACAAAATAGGTCACAAGATAGAAGTGCAATCCTTTATTGTCTTCCATTATTTCTTCTTTCATTGTATTTTCTCCTTTCTTTGTGCTATCAGCTAATCAGTTTTACACTATTTGCTCCTCATAACTATAATAATCAATGAGCAGTCTGAACAAGGCCAGTTTATTAATCATGTTTTACCTCCATTCCTGCTGAATACATCTATGCATTTAGGCATAAACATTTAGGAAACATTTATATCCTGACATGGCCTTTTGTGTGCAAGAAAGTCTGTAGTTGGTGTGAAGGATTGTGGCGAGGAACAATCACAGCTAAACATTCCTAAAGTCTGATAAGAACATGAGGACTTTATTGACATGTTACTTGCAATCACAGCTAAACATTCCTAAAGTCTGATAAGAACATGAGGACTTTATTGATGTTACTTGACCTGGGATATTAGTCATTGTCTTCATGTTGGTATTTGTTCAGTGTTGTATCCATATATTTATTTTGCTGTGTTTCCTTTTAAATGCCTGGCTGCAACTTTTACTTGGTACGATGATAAATTTGATTTGACTTGATTTGACTGGAATTGTAATTGTAATTTTGAGTTTGGCACATTGGGCTTGGGCCATCACAAATATACCACTATGACAATCAGGAGTATGAAACCTGTTCATAATGACATGCTGGAGATGGGATTTGAATTCATGATCTTTGACTAACCTCAGACTCTCTTTATTTTATTCATTTATTATTTATTTTATTGTCAGGTGTTGTCATTCTTAAAAAAACAACGCCCCTCAATCTGGACAAAGCTCTTAATAGAATTATTTACAATTATGTTAAGTTTGTTTCAATTTCAACAGACAATGTTCTTTCAGATTATCTGTGAACTATGTGCGCACAAATGCGTTCCAGGTTTCTGTCCAGAATCAATTAAGTCGCCTCATTCACATCAATTTGGTATCTGATGGGTCGGCTTCTCTAATGCATTTCTTCACTGGGAGTGTTAACTCGTTCTGAAAATTCCCAAAGAGTTGGGCACTGCAAAAATTAAGAAAAAGCCTCTGGAAAAAATGTACTTCTTTCAAGCACAACTATCTGCAAGTGCAGCAAGAAAATTGCACTTGCTAAGATTTCTTGAAACAAAGAAAAATACAGAGACAGAAAAGTCTTGATTTAAGAAAATATTGCTTTTTGTGTATTTGTGATAATGTATTCTTGATGAAAACCCAATTATAAATTAAAGCCATGAGCGGCTGTGACGGGCCCTCGCACATGTGATTCCTCAACTCATGGCATTCCACCACACAACAGTACACTAGCATGTCACATATCTATCTCATGTACAGATAGGGTCTTGAGTCCACAGACCAAGTTTGATTGTGAAATGTCAAACTGTTGGTGAGATGTGGCTCACAAGAGCATCAAAATAGATAATTCAGAGAGGTCAGAACAGGGTCCTGAGTCCACCTACCAAGTTTGGTTGTGATACGTCAAACCGTTGCTGAGATATGGTTCACTTCCTGTTTGGTGGCTTCGCCGTCAAATTTGATTGGCATGAACACGGCAATATTATTAACCTAACCCAACACACATGAACTGTGTCTGACTTGACACACCATTTCTTCTCTGTTAAATAACTCATGGAGTTCTTGTCACACAGACATATCACATAAAACTGCACAACCTGAACTTTCCAACAGTGCTAGTTGTTAGTTTCTGTTAATTATATAAAAATGTATGTCACTAATACAGCTCTGCATCCATGTCATACCATTCTTCTCTGTGTAATATCTCACAATTTCTTACCACATGTTAAAATAAAGAAGAGATCCTACAGATTTCAGTGGTGTACCTTAGCATTCATCTGTATGATTAGCGGTTCCTGAGTAATCCGGTCTTGAAATTACAGCAAATTTCTGTATTGTATTTTGATGGTCTCCAAATTATAAGCCTGAAAATATTTTTTCTTGATACTGAGGCTGATGTAAAGCCTATGTAAGTAGTATCACATCAATCGCTGCCATATTTGGATAGCCTAGACTCTCCCGGAATAACAAACAAGATATAGGCTAGCTAGCATGTGTAGATGGCCCTTATAATTAGGGCACAATTTGTAGGGGGGGGTGGGGGGATTTTCGTTCTTCTGATTTGGTATCCCTGCCGCTGCTTACAGTAATTATGTGTAATGGAATCTGAGAAAACCCTTTGGATGTCACGCTGGTCTTTTCTCGGGAAAGAGGAAAAATAGGTCAAAAATCATTATTTTGTTGAAATTTTGTTGAAATGCTGGTTTAATGTGTTTAAAAAGTTATTTAAATGAACCCCTGCATCCAAAAGATTGTCTTTTATTTCCTACATTTGAAAACGTCTGAGATGCATGGAAATTGACCAACTGTTTTGTTTAAGCCTATGGTTCACCTATCAAAGTAACCCATATAAAATGAAATAGTATTAATGCACATTTTCCTGCTAGTCAGTGTGAACTATGTGGAAAATAAACGTTTTTCCGTTAGTCATATGCAAGTCATGGTACCATCAGATGGCACAGCTAGACAGAAGAGAGGGTGAGGTAGCTGTACAACTAAACAAGATAAAGAGACTAAACCTCCTTAATCCAAGAGATGCTACTGCCTTGAACAAGGTTATACTGGACTAATTTACATCCAGAGATGAGGGCAATGGAGAGGATGATGGTGGGGTTGATGGTGGAGATGAGGAATTTAACGACGAGCAAGAGGAGTCATGCTATGAAGGTAAGCTAACTATTTTGATGGGCTACAAGTTGTTATATTGCATGGCCATCAACCTACAAAATAGCCAGGGTCTGAATTCTTAATACCATAAAAACTTGTGACATCTGTTTCTATATTAGGCTACTATGGATATCACTGTAGCTAACCTATTCCAATGTCTCCTGACAGGATGAGAAAGTTTCCTCGAAGATTGCATTCATTCACCATTTGCATGTTAAACATGTTAAACATATTAAACAACAGTGACAAGTGTGTTGAAAATTTCAGGGCACAGTTACAAACTTTGTTTGTTTATGTATTCAGTCCAGGTTTTAAGAGAGTTTAAAATGGGGAATTAGCCTGACATTAGAAGCTCATATGAGGCTACATGATGAAGATAACGATGCTAGCAGACACTCCAAATTAATCTGGGTGGCATAATCATATAAATGGTGAATAAACAAGTGTCTGGCCTGTTCCCACCAGTCATACACTTTATAACACAACATTGCTGCCTGTATTGTCATCAAACACCAATTTGCATCTTCTATCAGTGCCAGTAAGGTTCTGCAAAATGTTTTGAAGGTTTTGTGTGCCTTTGAGGTAACAATTCACAGATTTGACTTCAAAAGCTTAATAGTGTTGCTTTAATGTTTCTCTGTCTCTCTTACTGTTTAAGTGCACAAATGTTAATTTTCCACGCACAAACACAATGATTTTATACAGATTTTTGGGGTGCCAACTTCACACAGGCTTTATATGTTTGTAGCAGTGGAAAACAAGGCTGTAGTACGAAGTGTGAAGTCATTGATTAACCTATCAAAGACTGTAAATGTTAATTTAGCAGCAGAAGTTCAGCCTCTGTACTGAAATGTATTTATCATTCTGCATTTCAGATGACGACAATCCTGTCATGCAGGACATCAGGCAGATTCTGCCACCATTACCAGTTCCACATCAGGTTGATGCAATGGGGGATTTTATCTGTGTCTGCAAGTACAACAATGAGCATTCATGTTCAATTCGTTTCATGCCTGAGGAGCTGCAGATGATTTGTTGCTGTTACCTGAAACGACAAAAGAGGAGCTGAATGTTGCCATATTGGCAAAACTGTCATGGAGAATTCATCTATCCCAGATGACATGCCATTAAAAAAAAAGAACAGACAATACATAATGCCCAATGCACAGATTTTTTTCATCACGGGATGAAAAATGCAGGGACACATTCAAATACCTCCACAGCATTGGGCAGGATAAACTAAATGCACTAGTAAAACATTCCAAAAACACACTGTCACGCCTAGAAAGCGGCAACCTTCCAGTGCACTGAAGAAGGATGACAATATCTATACTGCACACGTCATACTGACCTATAATGAAACTCATGGAATGCAGCTCCCCTGGGAGAGTACCAGGTTTCTGGAGAAGCGATCGCGAGGTCCTTCCAACAAATTGCAAAAAGGTAAAGGTGTATGGTGATTACTATGTGGCTGTTGCTGCAGTGAACAGACGTGTGGTTTCCCTTGTTTCTTTCCGCCGCATCTAGCGGGATGTTGTACCAATGTAACAATGTGGCCAGCAACTGACCTGTGTTGGACAGAAATATCCAAAAAAGATTGATGAGGCTGCCAATAGGTCAGATGCAGTGAAGGCAGAGGTACATTATGTGTGTCACTAAACGTCTGTTGAAAGCTGTTCAGCAGAGTTCAGCAGACGTGCTATCAGCAACTTTGTAAGGACTCTAAAGCAGTGTTGGCTCCTGGTGTAGTTAGGTCCACATGTTCTTTGCAGCTATGAGGGAATGGTACATTACAGCATGGACTTTGCACAACAGATTCATTACCCCAGTGATCCCCTCCAACCAGGGTCAATGTACTTTAAAACCCCACGCAAGTGTGGAGTTTTTGGTGTAGCATGTGAGACCTATCCAAAGCAGATGACATCTGTTGGATGAGTGCATACAGGTAAAGATAGCAACTGTGTCATTCAAGAACTCTTTCGTGATGTGGTATCTGTTGTGGCGTGTGTTGATAGGTCAACATGTGTTGATCAAAAACAGTTTTCTTCTTGCAGGACATACAAAGTTTTATTGTGATTGGTGTTTTGGGCTCTTTAAACAGAATTTGAGAAGGAATAAGGTTGACTGCTTAGATGATATAGAAAATGTTAAAGCTTCTGAAGTCAGTGTACCATGTCTTTGTAGTAGATGGTACTACTTGTGTGCCTATGTATGACTGTAACACATTTCTTGGCACATATTTCGAAAGGCTAGACAACATTAAAAGTTATTATCATTTTACATTCAGTTTTAAGTTCACATCAATCACAATGAAAACATTTGAAAAACAGTGAGGAAGTTTGTCAAGACTTTGGTTTTCACTCGGATGTCCAAATGTCTTTGTCCAAATGCATTACCTGATCAACGTTATCCAAAGGTTCAAGGCAACAGTACCTTTACAATGAAATTAAGGATCGAGGCCAGTTTTAAAAGAAAGGGTGTCTTTGTGCAGTTTACACTGAGTTGTATTTTATTATACTATAGCCTTGAATCAAAGAGTGTACTGAATGTCTATAATCTGCTGTAGATATGTTTGTTATATTTTCAGTCATTTCAAGTATGCCATGCAAAAAGTGAAATTTTTAAAAAGGAAATAAAATAGTTCAATAAATATAAAATTATTGATGAACAGTACATAAATAAGATTGTATAATATATTGTATGTGTTTTACTTGATATACATGTCAAGTATGTATCATGTAATTAACATTGTACAATTTGTATATTGTATAATGGAAAATGCCTAATAACAATGAAGTAATCACTGTACATATTACTGTACATTTTGCATCGGTTTATAAGGTACAATAACACTATATTATTATTGTTATCAAAATAGATCTTAAAGTGCTTATATGTTTCAGCAATATGTGTATATTTGTTATCCTACTCTGCATGAAATACTTCATAACTAACAAAAGATTTAAAAACTTGGTGATGAGTTAAATTCGTTGGATGTGTTTAATAAAGTCATACTGAATGAGTGATTGTGTGTGTGTGTGTGACTGATGTGGGAGTGTTGTGTGATGCAAAGTGGCCTTTTTGTATATTTTGTGTATGTACTTACTATAATATGTACATTGACTAATTAATGTTTTACTAAAGTAAAGTGATTCACGTTTATCTTCTGCTACTGTTACTGTTCTGATACCTGTTTAGAATCCTTGTCTCGTGTCGTGTTTTTTTCTCAAAATTCCATCCCAAAAAATCCAACTGGTCAGCTGGCTTTGGGTAATTGTCCCAAAAGTCATAACGGGACATAACAGAAATAATAAATCACAGTTTCCATGCCGTCTGGTCTAACAAATGCCTTCGATGCGACATCTTATTAGCAAATTATTTCTGTGAACACCACTGCAGAGAACGCTGAGTTTGTGTGTTTGCTTGAGGAGAGGCCGAGGAATTCTGTATCTTTTTCTTCTTGCTATGTGATATTGTGGATGTCTGGATGGATGCTGGATGTTAGCGTTATTAGTAGACTATTTCAACTCTGTGTAGCCTTCAATAAACGAGTGGTTATCTAACAGCAGAGGCTTGAATATATATCATCACAGATTCAATATGGACCTACCAGCACACATGTAACTGGGCTACCAGTTTCCTGGAATACATTGTTTATTACATGCAAATTATAGGATGTTTGAGAAGATGTGCCTTATTGTCTGTGTGATATTTCTTGGTATGCACATTGCAAGTGGCTTTAATCTTTTTAAAGCAGTTGCAAATATGGTCCTTAGAAATGCAAAATATCCTCCAACACCTTTATAATTTGAAGACACATTACAGACATCAATGAGGTTTTGAACATGATAATTCCTGCTACTATGCTTCAAACACAAATCAAGAGCTGTAGTTGGAACTACAGTACAATGTTTGTCTGAACCATGGCTTTGCTCAGCCGCTTAACAATCGTACTATGCAAGTTGTGTTGCAACAGAGTTCCAACCATGTGATTTGATAACTGAGTAAGCAGCTATTCATTTGCAAAAGAGTAACCTCAGCCATCAACTCCAAAATACAGTTTATTTTATATTTGACCATCTCACATAGCAGTGGGTCTCTCTCTATTGGGTCATGGTTCACCTTATCCCTTCATACTGAACAATGATTGACAATTTCTAAACGCATTTATAAAAACATCAAAGCACTGGATGAATGGGGCTCTCGAGGCCCTTCAGGCATGGCTGCACTGCACTAACTGGGAAGTCTTTAAGACCGAAACCAAGAACCTATATGAGTACACAGACACTATCATGTAATGTGTTTCTGTGAGGTCAGTGGTATACTATCATGCATGGATTGCCAGAGGTTTGTTTTTTTTAACATACCACTGAGTCTTCAAATAATGATGTATTTCTATGCATTCTTTAGGTTCCACTAGTTCATCATTATGTGAACACTGGGTAAACAGACTTCCAGGCAGTAGACCTCCTAGTCTGGCCTCAGGGGCTTCTTCTCGACGCACATCCCTGGCCTCACTTACAGAGTCAATGGATTTCCCTGGAGATCGCAGTGAGGATGACGGTTAGCAGCTTGTTTACACTTCCCCACTGCCCCATGCTACATCATATTCTTTATTGTTGATATGTATATATAACAAAAACATGAACAACTCACTGTCACAAATCATATTTCATATACGTACATGTTTCTCCTTCCTGGTGAATGCAGTTGAATAAACACTGTGTTTTTCTTAAGGAGGCTTTTCAACGCGACCTTTTGTGAGGAGCATTCAGCGGCAAAGTTTATCCTCTCGATCCTCAATGACAAGCCCTCTTGCATTCAGTGAGAATGGTATGAAGACCTCCTGGTCCCTTTCTGCAAAACTACAACTGAGATCCAACTCTCCATCACGCTTCTCCCTTGACTCCCGTGCCTCCCCTCCATTGGAGAGAATTGGAGAAGCTTGTGATGACAAAGTGTCTACTTCTTGTTTTGGCAGCTACAGTCGTCACGATCGACATGCCAACAGCAGGGCACCTCTTGCTACAGTGGAGGGCTATGGTAGCGAAGGAGGAAATGGCAAGAAGATTTTGGATGATGCTTATTGCAGGAGTTCCAAAAGTGAGCATGTCGACAACAATAGTCAAGTCACAGTTCATGATCAAGATAAAAACCTATCCCCTTTGAAAGAACACAAGTATAAAGGAAGCTCTAGTGAAAAGCATAAGGATGAGAGCACTGGAACCAAAAAGACTCATAAGACTGATTTGGAGAAGGCTTCCAAAAAGCGCCATAATTCATCTTTAACGACAAAGTCCTCCTCTCAAGCGTCTTCTAGTTCTCTACTTAAAAATGCCAAAGTTGTCAGCACCAACAAAGATTCTGGAAAGACTGTGAAAGGGTTGTCCTCTTGGAGGATGGACTCCTCCGGTGGCCAAAAGACAGCAGTTCAAGGGACACAATGTAAAGTGCACCCCTCCTCCACACCACAGCCCTCTGTGTCTCATAGTGTAACTATGAAGAAATGCTCTTTTATACCTGAAAGGATATCTGTCACCAGCAAAAGGACTCTTGCTGAGAGAACTTCTTGTAGAGATGTGGCCCACCTGACCTGTCCAGTAAATAAGCCTAGAGGTAGTGGGATTCAGCTCAGCTCTCAACCCCCGGGTGCTGACAGGGGACAGGTGGAGCGTAAGCCAATGAGGAGTTCCAGCAGCAGCTCCTCAGTCACTAGTCTGCGCTCTTCCAGCATTTCATCTAGGGATTTGAACCCTGGCAGTAAATCAGAGGACAAGGGACTGTCATTCCTGAAAAGCGCACTTCGCCAAAGGGAGATCCGAAGATCTGCAGATTTGGGCAAAACAACCTTGCTTACCAAGAAGACTTCTGAAAGGACAGCTAGGTCCAATATTCAAACTAAGGGATGCAGTATGGATGATGACAAAGGATCTTCAGCTCTTTCCCAAGGATGCACCCTGGAAAGCAATCCAAGTAAAATTGCTACTAAACAGAAAGTGTCCTCCAAAGTCTCCACCCCAGTGAAACACTCTCTTTTGCCAGTTAGCAAGTCCAAGTCTTCCATGACAGAGAACACTGGTCAGACTAGAAAAAAAGCCTCTTGAAAGCAAGTAATCCCCTCAAAAAAACTGTATCCAGCATGCAATTCTCTGTGCAATATACACTCCTCAGTTCTAATGCAGCTAAATTTGCCTGAGATCTAGAAATGTGTGTTACTATGGGTGTTTTGTGAGATTATGATGTAAGCGCCTTTCCCACCATTGAACAACGTCATTGCCTATCAAAAGGTGTAATGGGTTCAAATGAATCACAGCACACTCTAAAAGCAAGTCTGTTTTGTAGTTGTACTCTCAGGCTCTACTTTAATTACTCAAGGGGCCAGTGTAAAATTGGCATGTGGTGTGGTGCATGTCCCAATGAAAAACATGCTTAGGGTGAACTAAATTTCTATTACAGTGCTTACGATAGAATCAATATTCTAGTTCCACTACAACATCTTTAAATGCCATGGTGTAGGGTTGGTTATTGACCTAATGGTAGAAAAGGGTATCATCCCAATTTTATAGTATTGACCAAGTGCTGGTTCACATAAAATCAAATGGTACCAACTTTCAGTGATCAATATTAATTTTCAGCTGTCACACTACATCTTGGGTAAACTTACAACATTACAAACATATTTTATAACACTGTAACTGACCTACACACTTAGCAAATAAGTATGAGAGTTTCTGACCACTTAGCCTGCTTGCATTAAGCTTTGTTCACATATGCTTCACGCATCGCTTTCTTGCTTATAGGCTTGATGGCCAAGGTTTCCCACTTGCTTACTTGCCTCTGCAAAGTGTCCAAGGTTAACATGTTACTAACTATGTCCAAACACCTGTACAGGGGTCCTAATTACATGGCTGATAATTCACTCACTTGTCATTTGTTTTTATTCACAAGTAGTTTAGATCACTTTTTGCAAGAACTGTGGAACTGTCTCTCCTTATCCTCTACAAGGATTCCTAAGGAAGCAGAGCATTTTGTGTCTGTACTGCGGCCTCAATATTCATGTTTCCACTGCAGGACAAAAAGGCACACTACCCAGGAAACCAGGACCATCCCCCTCTTCAGCCTTTTCAGCCATCATTTCTCCACTGTTAACAGGACCTAAGGGGCCTATCATATCAGCCCTGTCTATCACTGCAGCAGTCATGCTTTCTCTAAGCTGCAGCAAAACTGTTATTTAACCTTTTACAAGCATTTTGCTCACATGTGCTGTTACAGTAGCCCATATGTAAATTATCCAGTCAGGTTAAAAATAAAATTGGTCTATTCATCCTAATGTTCTGTAATCACAGAACAGATGACCCTACTATTAAATCTTAAAGTGTATCAGCTGATAATTTTGTTAAGTCAGTGTACCTCAACTATATAAGCTTAATGTAATCTGGTAGCAGTGTTAGCATAGTGGAACCTGGCTAGCATGCTAGTAGCCTGGAAACCTGTAGCCCTGAACTAATTGATAATTGACAAATGTAAGTAGCTTTGGATAAAAGTGTCTGCTAAATGTACAAATGTAAATGTAATGTAATCTGTTTAGTTGGATGTGTAGCCTCTGCCTTGCTGGGCTCACTGCCTTCCACAGCCAACTTTTTCACACCTCACACCACCACAGCCAGGGTTCCAGGGCCAATCAGAAGTCCCTACCCTCAGGCAGGTACTAACTTAAGCCCTGGATCTTCCTATACAGCAGGGGTGGGAAATGTCAGGCAAAGCCTTATCCGGCCCATGGAGGCAAGGCCATTTGGCTGAGATAATAAAATAAAATATTAACAAATTACAAACATAGGCAATTACTACAATTAAGTAGCAATGTTTAAACTTATTCAGAATATTCAGAATGTGACACTAAGATTGAAGTTGATATGATGTTGAAAGTAATATATTACAGAAGTATAGAAAATTGTTGTAGAATATTGGTGTACTCACTAGAAATGCTCTCACATGCAATGTAACCTAATTGTAAACCTAAATGTAACCTGGTAATTTTAAAAGTGTCTATATGTGCTCAGTTCTCGGGAGAAAAAAAGTCTGGCCCCTGAAAGTTATAAAAACTGATGTGGCACTTGATTCCTCACCCCTGCTATAAAGTTTCTCACAGGGCGATTCAAGTTCCTGCAGTGGAGCTGTTGACCACTAACTTTCAATCATTGCTATACCTCATTTCCATTCGTAATCACTTGACTCGCATCAGGCAAAAGTTAAAATAATGTTATCTCACCCATATCATCTCACTTATCACCTCGCCTGTCTTTGTCACCGCTCAAACACATTCCATTGAAGGTCATCGCTAGCCATGGGCAAGTAGCTGGATAGCCTGAATGAGGCATTACTGTGACTTAATCTAAACATTGCCAGCCTGTAAGTGTTGTGAAATGCACCTACTCAGTGCTTGAAATTTTGCCCTATTGTTTTTCATTTACACTGCCAGGGTTGTCCACAAAGCTTTTTTCCAACACAAACAGCTGCAGAGCGTAAGTAAATTTGACAAAAAGGCCAAATACTGTACAGAGGCTGAAAATTGCTCTGTGAGTTGGGTGATCCCAAACATAAATACTAAACTCGTCTGGTGCTTGCCACACTAATTGGTAATGGAGATGTGGCAGAGGTTTTTCCACAAAGACACAAAATGTAACGATTCATTTTGTGCTGTTAGTTCCAGCAAACTGTGTTGGCCTGTACTCATGACCTAAGTGAAAATTAGATCAAATTTTATGACCTAATAATGCAGAAAATTGGGAGAAAAACAAAGGGGTTTATAAACTATCACACAGGACTGCATGTGTCTAAGGCACTTGTGATTTAAGTTGAATCTTCATAATGAAAACTGAATTGGTCCACTCTGGTAATTTTTTTAAGTAAAATTCTAACATTCTCATATATATATATATATTACTCTTATTGATGAACACAAAGCCACATAACTTAAAAAAACACCTGGTTTGCTAATAAGTTGTGTTTGTTTGGAAAACTGGTGTTACGGGTGTAAAATGTTTGAACCAAATCTTCAAAAATGATACAAAGTCTGAATTGTGATTTTTTAACCTGAAACTTATTTGATATATAGGTGGGTGTGTAGCTTTATGACTTTCTGAGAGGAGCTGTCAATATGAAGCATTCTAAAAGCATTGCATTAATAAAAGGTGTGTAGCAGATGATAATGGCCCATAATGTAACAACTGCCAATAACATGGTAATATTTATGAACCATTAATGTCATAACTTTTTGCCAAAATTATAAGATGATTGGATGGCTATTGCGTTATTGGCTGGATGAATACAAAAATGTAATAACTGCAGCTAATAATGTATTAAATAATAACTAATTAATTATTGGATGTAATTTGTTACACTTCCTTAGCATCTGGTGGTATTACTATCTTTTAAACACTGTGCTGCTTTGAGACCTGACCACATACACAGAAACACATCAACACTCTCACTCTCTCACTCTCTCTATCAGATTCATTCTGTTCATTTCACGTTTACATTCATGCATTTACCAGGCACTTTTTATCCAAAGTGACTTGCAAAAATATGATTAATGTTCAAGCTACAACACAATTAAAACCTTACAGGAAATTGTCAGAAGATGATAGTGCAGGGGTGTGACAGGTGTATTCTAGGTAGTTAGAAGTGTTAAGACAAGAGGTTGAAGAGCTTGGTCTTCATTTTCATTTTGACTGCCGCAGCACAACTGACAGTCATAAGCACTATTTGGATGGGACTAGTTTTACATAGGTATGCGGAGTAATGCGATTTTACTACAGAACATCAGTAATATTAATTGCCAATACACACAGGATAAAAAATCTCAGAAAACCACAGAAAGTGGGAGTGGCAACTCTGTTTACCCACCACTGTCACAGCTCTGTTGTCACATGCATGGCATCAACAGAATACATGCTATATATAATATATATATAATATTATGCTTTTTTGACATATGACGGATGTATGGAAGACTTAGGTCAAATGATTTTCTTAACTGTCTACAAGCTTAATTAAGCCATCAAAATTTCATGCATTTGACAATTGTTTTTGATATTACTTGTTGATTTGAATGCAGTGCAGTATACTGAAAACACTTAAAGTTTTGCAAGAGTTGTCCAACTGCCTAATATGAAATTGAATGCTTTTTCAAGCTTGGAAATCTGCATAAACCAGGATGTAAAAGAAATTTCACATGCACATTTTTACAGCAGGTTGATTCGGACAAGATTAGTATCATCTGGGGTCATTTTTCTTGAGCTTTTTACCAGAGGTAAAAGTCGCCATAATCATCCGGTAATGATTACAGACATAGCACATTCAGACAGGACTAAAATCTCTGGTAATAATTACCTTACCCCACATTACAATGTAAAAAAGTCTTGTTTGAATAGGGTCTTGTTTTATATAGGTGATGCTCCAGCTTTTTTCCTCCATTTTCCTTATTTACATTGAATATGACCAAAGTTATTACCGTTATTGGCAGTTATTACGCTATTGCCCATTATTAAGTTATTGGCTGCTATAAGGTGTTACCAGTGGTACAAACTAGCAAGCAAATCTCTCCATTTAGCCCTCCATGGGCATTAAAAAAGTTGCTGTAATCATGGAATGACACTACCAGCATTTGACGGCTATTGGGCTACAGCTCATCTGGACTTCACCCAAAATAAGTCACTGGCTATTTGCCTACAGCTTAGTCTCACAAGGGTCCTTGTGGCCACCCACTGTGGCGATTTCTTGGATTGTTTTAAAACAAGAATGCATTTTCAGTGCTGAAAATGGTAGGCCTACAATAACAGCATGAAGTAGGCCACCAATGATATTTATCTAGTGTGTGACTCCTATGCTTGGTTTGTGTTGGTGTGTATGAAGTAAACATCAAATTTTCATGCTAAATCAGCAACTGTTCTGTCATATGCATGGACCAACTGTAAATCTGTGCAATATAACGTTGAGAACAATCTGCAACCTCTGCAGTCAGGAACATTAATCAAAAGACATGCAATAAAACAAAAACTCCAAGCATTTTGCATCAAATAGATAAAACAAACACTATTATGTCTTTCCTTTGAAAAGAAAACAGTTTTGGGTCTTTTGATCACGCACCTCTGCGTTTTAATCATGAAAGTCGACATTGATATGGCGCCCCCTCCATGCCACCCAGTTTTTGTGATCAAAATAGTGCACCTGTACTAAAAAACTTCACCTTTGCATAGATAAGTCGATGCAATAGGATAGTGAATTGTGTATTGTTATAGATGTGACACAGTTCTAAGACAATTTATGGGTAACGCTTTAAAATAACATGCGTTAATAAGGTATTAATAATGCATTATTAAGAGTTAACAATGCATTACTAACAGTTATCCTACATTAGTTAACCATTAACACTTTGTTACTGTTAACAATGTTTTAAAGGTGGCATTTAGAGAAAGCCATTACTCACAGCTGAACCAAGCTGAGTGAAGTATTGGCTACATAGTCCTCGGTTTAGATTAGGGGGCTGCAAAGCATACAACGAATCAGTAAGAAAGGGCTTGTAAGTGTATTATTATTTTCTTGTTTACTAATAGATGAGAATTGGTTTATAAAGCATTTGCAGTATGTTTCTAAGTAACTTACAAGCTGTTTGTTAACAGTAACAAGCAGCATGTTAACATGTAACTAATATGATTGCTAGTTACTTACAAGCTGCTTGTTAAAACTTACAAGCTTTATACGGTCAACTAATGTTATTAAAGGCTAACTGTTAAGTAACTGTTAGTAATGCATTGTTAACTGTTAATAATGCATTATTAATACCTTATTATGTTATTTTAAAGCGTTACAAAGTTAGGTATTTAAAAATAAACAAACAGGAGCAATTTATTACAGCCGTTTTTAAAAACAATGGTATTGGTGTAACACTCATAGATCACATAAGAAATGCAATTTTTTGTTGAAATCTTTCAGGAGGTGTAAGATACAATAAAGTACAGACCTCTGTGAATATTTCAACGCCAGTTTAGGTTATGTCTACACAACTTTTTTTTCCATGGTAAAGATGAGCATTACGAGGAAGTGTGTATGTTAATATGTATATATAATACACAATACAATTCATACATTCATAAATAGAACATATTTTTTAATATTGATATTTAAAAGATTATGTTCTGCAATAACTGCATTTTTTGCTGTGGCAATTAAAGTAAAGAACTAGACTTGAGGGTTATGGGTGATGAACTTGTAGGAATAGCAGTAACACTTTACTTTAAAGATAGGTAAAAAGAAGGTAAGTTTTTGGTAATAACTTGGTGAAATCATTGCAACAACTCATAACAACTCACATTATTGAATATAACTGAATAATAACTGACTAGTTATTTATTTGAGTAGTTATTTTTATATAATAGCCCACTATTTCTTGTGGTGATAAGTCAATAACAAAATGGTAAAAACAAGAAATTACATAGTTGTTATGATGATATGATAGGTATTTTGTCTGTCTGCCTATTCTTGTATAGCCTACTGTACAGTTCAAGAAGTGTTGGGGAAGATTTGTTCTCAATTTGACAATCACTGGGTTAAACTACACCAGAAATGCATGTCCTGACCAGAAGCTGCGTGTCTGAATCATGAATATCTGAATTATGCTCTCCTCAAAACAATTTCTATATATAATAAGTTTCTATATATATAAGTTGCAGAACTAAATAAAACCATTTTTGATAATTACAATTGGGCCTAGCCAGGCTATTTCCCAGAGTGCGTAAGTCTTCTGTGATCAGAACATGCACTTTTCATATGCTTTCAATGATCTATTCTCCCAGAGATCTGGCACTTTTGCATTTACCCAGCGCTTTTGCATTTAGCCATATAAATAACTTTATAAGGCTTTTATAACTTTATAAAACCCTTTATAAGGCTCTTTTTGATTGTTGTCTTGTGATCTGAGTTGATTAGATCCATAAAGAAAATTATTATTTCTCTATACAAGAAGAATTCTGGACTTGGACCCAAAATGCCAGAAGTATGCTGTAGGTTTACCCAGAGCCAGGTGTCTGCTCATCTATCATTAGAGCAGTCATTAGAGACATGGGAGGTATGAAATAATGGCATACTGGGGCACACTGTTGTCATTTTCGTCATCAAATGTAGTGCCGTAGTTAAAGCACTATTTTTCATGTCACAAAATGCCATTTTTGTGTGAAAACACAATTTTTGTCCATATTAACCCTTTTGTCAATATTAACCTTATTAGTGTATTTCGCCACATATTTCATTCAGTCAGCAGCTCAAAAAAACATATTTTGGGCTGCAGTTACACCTTAAAATTAAGTAATGAAATGATAAGATCCAGTATTATTTTCAAGCTATTACCCAGTAGTATCTACTTTCATAGATATCACACAGAATCAGAGCTGTAACATATATTTTTGACTGTTTAAATTTAATTACAGTGTAGTAGCTCCTCCAAAAATGGCAATGCATCAAATTACATTGGATCTTGAATTGGATCCATTTATTGTGATGGAAACATGATAAGACCATAATAAACCAAACACAAATATACTATTTTGACAGTAATGCTGCCAAGATAAGGTTAATTAGCTGGCTTTTCTTAAATCCACAAGCCCAAACCCCAAGTCTATAAACAAGCAACCTAAATAGAAATACAACTCTACCATAAAAATGTTTTGTTTTTTATATTCTTCACTATTTTGGTCAGTTTAACAGTGATTTAAATCTTAACTTAAATCTGACTAAATGGACTGCATTTATATAGCACTTTTCTACTCCTACGAGTACTCAAAGCGCTTTACATTGTATGCCTCACATTCACCCATTCACACACATGCACTCATACACCGGTAGTGGAGGCTGCCATGCAAGGTGCCAACCTGCCACCGGGAGCAATTTGGGGTTCAGTATCTTGCTCAAGGACACTTAGATGGGGTCAGCCAGCCAGTTTTAGCAGGGAGTTAAAGTAAACTGCCATGCATGGGGCAAACTAGCTTAGATGTCCACCCAGTGCCATTATATGATCTACAATTCTATGATTGTGTGCTTATTTCTGTTGAATTGTCATGATTTGTGTTTGGTTTCCATCACAATAAACTGATTCAGTGGGGTGGGGTGAGTTCAGGTGTTTGGGTGTTTGTGGCAGCGTGTGTGTGTGAGAGTGAATATATGCCATGCTGGATTAATGTCAGGCCTGAGAGATGGGGGTGTTGGGGGAGATAATAATAATAATAATAAATAATCTGGTCAACTGAAACTACCTGAGCACCATGTCATGATGAGGGGGCAGAGGGGAGCCCTTCACACCCTCTACACAACACTCCAAACTTGTCCTATGTTTTAACTGATTTGACAGGAAAATGAAGAATTTTATAATGTGTATTGCATTGAAAGAAATGGAGAAGCAGGGTGAATTTCCACCTGTACGCCACATTCACCCTACGTAATCAAAGATATGCCTCCTCTGATATGTGTTTGTATTAAAAAGAGCGAGGCATGCGGCGGTATACCTGCAGAGGCATCCACATACATGCCTCCCTTACCCTAGTTTATCATGTTGTTCTTGTTACTGGTGGATGTATGATGCATGCCTCCTAATGTGTAGTGCATTTGGAAGAAAGTAAGGCCTGTTGCATACTACCAGGAATAGGTGTGTGTGTGTGAGGAGACCCCAAAACCACAAATACCCTCTTCATAGCAACAACCAACGCCAGTCCCACCCGACATCCAGCCTGGATTGGGCCATCCAAACCTCCCCAGAGGCTCAGATAGAATAGAAACAAGTGAGGTAGGGAAGGTAAAATGAGGAGGAAAACAAATTTTCCAGCTTCTATCCCCCGACCTAAGATATATCACTATGTATTAACAGATGAGTAGGGAATGGGAATGGGATATTCCCATTATGTGGGAATGGGTCAAGTTATGTCTGTAAGTAGGTGAGGAAAAATGACCAAGGGGATGGTGTATCCTGAGTGCTGTTTAAGTTGGGAGTGGATAGGTTGTCCAATGATGGGAGGATTGTTTTCTTGGCGATAGTTGCTGCTGATAGATGCTGCTGGCACAATTTTATTGGTTGTGGTATTTAGATGCGTTGCAGATGTATCTCCTAGTATGCATTACCTAATAGTTTGGTAATGGTTGTTAACTATTAACAAAGTGTCTGACAAAAGTTAACAGTTATTTCACCATTTTTTAAGCATTACTTGTTTGTATAAAAAGTTGAGTAGCTGAGTAGCAAGAGCAACAACAAATGCGTGTGCCAAATTTCATGAGTTTTCACCCATGGGAACCACTTGAAAAAAGGCCAAATGGTGCCATGAAAAAGAGGAATAATAATAAGAATGTGGCTGTGACGGGCCGTCGCACATGTGGTTCCACAACCCTGACATGTCATATATCCATCTTGTGTACAAGTAAGGCCCTGAGTCCACGTACCAAGTTTGATTGCAAAATGTCAAACTGTTGGTGAGATATAGCTTGCAGGAGTGTCGAAATGATCATTCTATTTCTGAGTCTACGTACCAAGTTTGGTTGCAGTATGTCAAACTCTTACTGAGCCATGGCTTTTGACCAGTGGGGGCGCTAGAGTGTTGTAATCGATCATTCAGAGTTGTCACACCGTTAAAATAGTGTTAAAATAGATCATTCAGAGTGGTCAGAACAGGGTCCTGATTCCACCTACCATGTTTGGTTGCGATACGTCACACCGTTGGCAAGATATGATTTTTGACCAGAGGGGGTGCTAGACCGTTGAAATAGATTATTCAGAATGGTCAGAACATGGCCTTGAGTCCACTTACAAAGTTTGGTTGCTATACGTCAAACTATTGCTGAGATATGAATTTTGACCAGAGGGGGCACTAGAACATTGAAATCAATCTCTCAGAGTCCTGAGTCTGTATACTAAGTTTAGTTATGATACGTCAAAGCTTTGCAGAGATATGGTTCACTTCCCAATTACCTCACTTCTGTTGGATGTGGCTACAATATATCAAAAATCCCTTCGCAATTTAACATGGCGAAGGGATAACTTGGTATCATGTATACCAAATTTCACATCAATTCACAACAGTTCTGTTCAAAACCCTGTTCTAAATGGTTTGAACAGGGTCCTGAGTCCACGTACCAAGTTTGGTTACGATACGTCAAAGCTTTTCAAAGATATGACGTATGACCAGAGGGGGCGCTAGAGAGTTTGACGTAATTGGTTCTAGGAGATCAGGAGTTCTGAGTGGTCAGGACAGGGTCCTGAGTCTGTATACCAAGTTTGGTTACGATATGTCAAAGCATTGCCAAGATATGGTTCACTCCCTGTTTGGCGGCTTTGCCGTCGAATTTGTAGTGGGTGCAATTTTACATCAGCAACCTGTTATCAAAAATCCCTTCGCAATTTAACATCAGCAACATCTTGCATCATGTATACTAAATTTCACTTCAATCTGACAAATCGTCTCCGACAAGTGCGTTGAAATTCACCACGTGTCCAAACGCACAAAATCCCAATTACCTCACTTCCTGTTGGGCATGGTTACAACATATCAAAAATCTCTTCACAATTTAACATCAGCGACATCTTGGCATCATGTATACCAAATTTCACATCAATCTGACAAATCGTCTCTAACGAGTATGTTAAAATTTACCACGTGTCCAAACGCACAAAATTCCAATTACTTCACTTCCTGTT
This sequence comes from Tenualosa thibaudeaui, assembly GCA_027481765.1. Classification (NCBI taxonomy): domain Eukaryota; kingdom Metazoa; phylum Chordata; class Actinopteri; order Clupeiformes; family Clupeidae; genus Tenualosa; species Tenualosa thibaudeaui. The sequence goes on along the minus strand of JAIFZK010000016.1, from coordinate 10,375,782 downwards.
GGGCATTGCTAGGCTACACCAGACAAACACATTGGGTGTCTGGGTGTCATCATAATCATAATATCTATTAACCTGTGAAGTTGCAGATTTTTCACTCAATGCATTGTGACTTGTGACACACTTCCTGTTTATTTGGCGATGTATTGAATAGCATAAAAAATCAATAATTTGGCATTTCAACATATTACAACATATCAAAAATCCCTTCGCAATTTCACATCTGCAACATCTTGGCATCATGTATACCAAATTTCACATCCATCTTGCAATTGGTCCTTGTCAACTGAGGCCACAAGATTTCAACAAAGTTTGTGTCGGCGGACTGAAAGGGCCATCATGAAGTTTCAGTCTTGTGTTGCTGCACCAATTTCTTTGATCATTTTCATGTGTGTGCTTCAGGTCACTGTCTCTTTCTCCTGAAGAACCATCCAGCATCAAGACTGCCCCACAGGTTCCATTCTATGTGTGTGTGGTCCCCCTTTTTGTCTGAAACATAATGATCATGAGGGTGGGCCCAAAATGTTTAGACAATGGAATGTGTGTCTGGGTCTTAGGAACTCCGGATGTCTTTTGTGGAACTCTGGTGGAGCTTCAGGTCATGGTTTTGGTGGATTTTGGAACCACGAAGCCCCAAGAATTAGCTAAACTTTACAATCATGAAACTTATTTGGCTCCTCTTTGCCTGTTCTCACAGTGTCCTCGTCTATCGTCCTCACAGAGCTTAGGGAAAAACATGCACATACATGCCTTTTTGGATGCTACATTTCCATATTCCTATTTAGGCCCTGATCTTTAGCCATTGAACCTAACCTATGCAGTCAAACAGCTTTATTGCATTCAGGCTTATGTTGATGACAAACTGATTTGACTTGTCCATTTTATTTTTAATAGATTATAGAGAGAAATGCAGTAGTATTTTTAGTAAATGTGAGCATTTTAAAATTCGACTTACTACATGCATCTTACAGCTGTATTATAATGTTTGCTCATATATATTTAGAGGGGTACAAAAAGGCACTGGAATCAGCTTTTAGTATTTGATAGGTCACCACAACACACATTGTGCATTTGGTTTGATTGTAAGCCATCATAATGTTTATGACTTTGGACATCATCTTTTCAATTCAATTCAATTCAGTTTTATTTATACAGCGCCTTTTACAATAGTATTGTCTCGTGGCGCTTCACAGAAGGAGCACCCAAGAGCAACAGGGGCAAGGAAAAACTCCCTTATGTTCAGTTAATCTAGGAAGAAACCTTGGGCAGATCCACGACTCAAGGGGCTAACCCAACTGCCAAGGGTCATGGAGAAAAATTACAATCAGTAGTAACCATGACAGACTATAAGTTGCCTATGGTTTTAGCTAAGGTTCATAATAGTTCATAATAGAGTATTATCCCACTTTTACAATACATGGTAGTCAGTCTATAGGTGGTTATCAGGAATTATGGCTGGACAATGTAGCAGCGGCCAGGCATAGTGACAAACTCAAAGGAATGAGATGGGTCATGGGGGTAACAGTAAGGGTCCATTTGACAGCGCCATTGTGAGGGGGGGTCAATCACAAAGCCTCAGGAAGGGAAGTCGGGCCCAGCATCGGCGTCCAGGAAGGTCCTCTGTGATGGGGAGTCGGTCGTGACATGTGCCTCCCGTAGTGTTGGTTGTAGTCCACTCAGGAGGGGAGGGTGAGAGGAGTCCGCCGGAATGAGGCAGGGATGACACATCTGATCATCAAGCCATCTGGTTTCAATGGGAGTTCTGTATAGTGACTAGCTAAGCCCTGTTTTCCTTCACTCATAAGCTCTAAAGCTTATGAGCCATGTTTTCCCATGAATAGCCATGAATTTTGATTTCCAGTTGTTGTGTAAAGGCTCTACTTTAAGATTCAGCTGCTGCTATATATGTGTAATGCCTTTTGCAACTATAGATCCGTCTACGAACATGTCTGTTTGTCCCAGTGAGTCTACCCTTCCATATTCTGTATTTCTCCATTCTCCCTGCCTGTCTTGTTTCCTCCATCCCCTTCATGTCTCCCTTGTGGTGATGATCTGACATGTGCGGTGCTCCTGGAGCCTGTGGGCCCTGGTTTTGCTTGCCTGCACTTGGCATCGTTCAGCATTAATGCTGTTGTTTTTGGCAGAGGAGGGCTTGTCCGTGACCCTCCCGCTCCTGATGCTGGGGTTGTCCGAGGACATCCAGCACGCTCAGCAGGGACCAACTTTGCCTCAGTCGCTTGAGCATCCTCAAGCAGGAAGTTCCCAGAATTTTAGCCCCAGCTACTCAGCATGGGTGGATGAGGTGTCGTGGTGAGACCTAACAGCTTAAGAAGCAGCTGTGTTTCAGGCATTTGAGCACAATATCATGTTGCATGTATACTATGCAGCAATTGCAGATATTTTCTTGCCAGCTGGGTAGACTTCTGATGAATTAATGGTTTGTGAAGATACACACACACACACACACACACATAAACGTAGACTGTGGTAAAAACTCAAGTTTAGCTTGACATACTCAAACTCCTGATCATCAACACCAAGCACCCAAGAGAGAGACACTTTCCTGATCCAAAATGACTGATACAAGATATTTGGAAGGATTTTTCCATGACTTTCCCTCCCCTACTTGAAAAATTATGCCTCTGTGGAGCAATGGAAGCAGTTGTATAAAAAACAGTGATCAGCCAAGAGAGAGACCAGACTCTCTCAAACAGGAGCACCTCATCAGCCTCGATGATCTGGGCGAAATTGCGCAGGTTGGACTCCAGCTGCTGGACGTTGGGGATGAGCTGGTAGACGATATTGGACCAGGCCTGGAGAGACACAGAGAGAGAGAAAATACACACAAGGCTTTTCTCTCTCTTCTTTATTGATATATACTACCTCCTCTTTTCCACTATATAACCACTTAACACTAAATAATCACTGGACTAAAATACTGTTGTCAGAGCCAACAAACCACATAAACAGGGAATAAATTATGTATTCCATGTACTGTCAAATTTATGAAAAAAAAGTCTGCACACTTGATCCTTCTCTGTTGTTTTAGTTTCTCAAGCTTGGCTTAGATTAATATTTCATTGCATTAGTATTCCTCAGATTCACCAAAGGACTGAACTGGATCCCTTTCACCTGTCCTCACTGATTGCCCCCACCTGTGTCTTGTCTTCCCCGATTGCCCTGGTTATTTATTCCCTCTGTTTCCTTCACTCCCTGTCGGTGAATTAGCGAACCTGCACGTGTCTATTGCTGAAGGCAAGCAACACACTCCTGACTCCTGTCTGTTCTGCTGTTTTTCCGGCCTGCAACGCTTGCCTGCTCTCCTGCCCCGGCTCCCGACTCGCCGCCTGCCCCCGACCAACGCCTGCTCGACCACGAGTGCTGCTGCCAGCCATTCTCGGCTCTGCATTCTTCCTAGCAGATCCACACTCCAATTCCCCCCAAACCCTTTAATAAAACTGTTTGCAACTCGCTGCAATCGTGGTCCACCCTGTCTGTTTTCTGACACTCCCTTCAGCCAATGTATCTATCTCTAAACCACTTCCAGCACACTGTAATCTGAAAAGGTGCTGAAAAGTAAGAGACCAGATTGTGACTCAGCCTCTCTCTTTTCATGTGAGTACACTACAAAATTCCATGTCATTCCATGGTAAAATTTGACATCTCTGTTTGCACAACAATCTGGTGGCTGTGACCCTTGACCATCTCAGGTCAGTGGTGGTCTAAGGTATTTCATCTGTTCTCTGTCAGCAGTCACAGGCTTATCTACATCAATCAGTGGTGAAAACTACCCTTAAACAAGACGCCCCCAACAAAAAAACACACACACACAGCAACAACAAAACTCCTCTTCACTTAAAGGTGGTCTCATATGATGTTCATTCCTAGATCTCTTCTCTGGTCCTCAAATTATACATTTAGGGTTTTTCATGAAAAAATACATGTCATTTTACGTTTTCTTCCTCAATCCAAAAATAAAATCTGGGCCCACCTCATCACACAATTGGCACATTGCTGCAGCAGCTGACATTGCTAGCCACCCCATCCTTGTCTTTATGAAGAATTGTACCCAGGATTTATTCAGTGCACTATTGCCATTGGTTTAGCGCACTTTTGGCCAGAATGCAGTATAGCCTGCCACTGTGTTTCTACAAAAAACTATAAGTTTACACATACTATTCTATACAATTTGGCTCTATTCACGACTACTGTGTGTTTTTGTGTGTGTGTGTGTGCTGTGTGTAAATTCAGGGGTGTGGGCTCACCTTGTTAAGGTTCTCATCACAAATAGAGGTGCGGAAGCAGGTGCAGGCCAGTGGTGAGACAGCCTCTTCAGGTCTTCCTCTTACTCTTTAAAGATCTGACAATAAGAGAACAAGCTGACTTCAGCTACTGAACACTAAACATATGGTGAAAGCTTACACAGCAAGCAGATAAAGCAATGGCGGCACAAGAGATAGCAAAAAACACTAACAATAAACATGGCAAATGGCTGAAAATGCCAATACAGGTCAAAGAGTGGCAGACTGGGTTAATTAATCCAGGTAGGAAAAAAAACCCTCCACTTTACAAAGGTACACAAACACACACCAAGCGCTAGCTGTCCAAAAGCCCCCGTCCAAACCCCTCCTCACCAGGTCTCTCTGGTCTTCCTGCACAAGGTCCATCTTATGCACCAGGACCTTGGCGTCGGGCAAGTTCTGTAGGATGGTACGTGGGTATGTCCTTTTCCAGCTCACGGCTCTCCATGTCAAACACGTAGATCAGCACCTCCACGTTGCGGAAGATGTGAAGTAGTTCTCCATGAACGTGTCCTGCCTGTGAGTGAGAAGGCAGTGTTATAAGAGGCTGAGTACCCATCAAGCCACTTTATTCCCCTTGGACATTTTCTGATGCAGAACACAAACATGATTTACTTTCATGAAATACTGATACAGATGGAATCATATTGTTACCAGATTGTATTTAAAACACTATGACATTACTTATTCTACTCTCAGATACTATATTCATGGAATCAATAAAGCACTTTATGTTTATGTCATAGACATCATAGTTACAAACAATAGAGTTACTGACAATGGGTAAACTGTAGTGCTTAGTAAGTGAGACATTGTGCAGGACATTATGGATCTCAGTAATGCAATGGCCAAATGGACCACAAAGGATATATAGTGACTGATGTCATAGGTCTGTTACTTCCTGTTACTTCCTGTTACCCACCACAGTCCCATAGATTCAACACCAGGTTTCCCAGGAAACACACATGGGAGTGCTCAACAGCGACTGCAAAGAGAGACGCATACACAGACACACACCATTACAGCTCCATTCTAATTTCCTGGCCACCTGTAGAGCTGTAGTAGAGATTGGCTCGAGTTCCTCGAAAACTCAAACATAGGATTCTTTCCTAGACATTGGAATAAACTGGAGCAGAACAGAGGGGGATCAACAGCAGGCCAGGTTTGTGTGAGTCCAAATGGAAGTGGAGTTGCTCACTCGTAGCTCCAAGCCTTCGTGCATCCCTGGCGATGTAATTAGCAAAAATGATTGATCTCATGCTGGTCTTTCCCGACCCACTTTTCCCCATCAGCAGCACCTGATAAGATGGAGAATATGTGTGGAAGGAAAATCGAGGGAGGGAGAGAGTGAGGGAATAGACAACAGACATCAAAATTCTTGGAAACTACACAGGTAGGTTGTCAAAAAATAGACCTGCAACAACAAACACACTGACGTACACACAAATCCTTGGGAATGTCTTGGTCTCATGACATTACTGAGACAACAAGCCTATTTGTGCAACTGTGGTTGAGCAGCTTGGATCAACACAGATAATATTGTTTCTTCGCCAGCAGTGAATGTTTCTCCTGAGTTCACACCTATGCTTTGAACTTGCCAGCTGAGAGAAGTCGTGTGACAAAGAAAGTGTATTGGGGAGGGTAAAGTTTCTGTTTTGACTTTGCTAAAACAATGCTAAAAACTGAACACTGTCACAAGACACTAGACGCTAATAGACAACTGGCAAAGCAGCCACAAACCTAATCTTACTAAATTAATTTAACTCGTTCATCAAAAAGCTATAACAGCAATAGTATCTTACATCTAAAAAATAAACTAGACACATTAAGTTAATTAAAATAATAGTCAAATGTAATTGGACTATTAAACCTGAAGGCCTTCTTTTAAGGTACAGGTTTTGTCATGCTAAGCTAAGTTAGCTAATTTCCAAGAAGATATTGTTTTATACTCTTTATTTCTTTAAAAACAAAAAAAATGCAAAAGTAACCGACTTATATGGATGTTAATAACTATGTACAACTACACAATATTGGGAAGATACTGAAATTAGTGACACGATACAGCTATAATAAAATTGATTGTAAAAGGTACTGCCTGTCAATCTAACTGTTGTCTGTTAATTTTAGCCTGCTTGCTACTTTCTTTTGCTGTATATGACTGTTAACGTTAGCTTCTACTTGATATCTAGACGGCTAGCTCTGTGTCAAGCTAATTGCTGAAACATGAGCCAAAGCCAAGTTGGGCACTAGCTTGTGAGATTAGCTGAACCTCTAACATTACAGTCCAAATTATTTGATCAAGTGTATTAGCTAATTAAAACCTTGCGAAAAATTGTCTGCGCTGACAACACTGTTTTGAACAATACATACATTGAAAAATAGATACTTTACAGTAACGCTGGACAGAAGCGTCCTTGTCCCATTGCTGTATTTCACAAATCACAATTTCAAGAATGCACCAAGTAAAAAAAATAGCTTCGCCACCATTATGTAACACGTGACCAATAATCAAAATGCCATTGTTCGGTAACTCTTGTGATGCTTTGATAAAACAACACTGATTCTTCATTGTAAACACTAGAATTTCAGGCAGGTTGTTAGCTGTGGTTGTCACTGCAGATTGATATTCATTGTAATATCAGAAAGTTGTCATATGTATGTAAGTAAGTAAGTCATACCCAATGTTTGAAAAAAAAGAAAACATTGGAAACATAGGATAAAAAACATAGGATATCATGCTGGAGAGATCTGATTGATCATTGAATCTGATTATATTTGGTTGCTGGTCTTACCTCAGTAATTTTGCTGGTCATACCAACAATTTCACACCACAGCCAGCTGCAACTTCAGCAATGTCCGACCTGCCTGACTAGCTTAGTCCAGCAATGCCCAGTTAGCATGACCAGCTTGATGAGTTGGTTAATGGCCCACCAAAGACTTTCAAACCAGTTAAAAGCAGCTACCAGCACATACTAATTTTTCTTTCTTTCTTTCTTTTAACAGGGCTGTCAGCCACCATTTAGGGTATACTTAGTGGAATCTGGTCAGCCTCATAAGTCTCACTTCCCATGGCTGTGCAGGCTGAAAATAGGATCTGGATTGACATGTAGCCTAGCTACATAAAGTCTGCTGTCCTTATTCTAGGTAAACCTGATACTCAAATCTCGACTGAAATTGAGAGTAAGCCTGTCACTCATTTACCTCAATTTTCCAGGGGGAATATCCAGCAGGAAAAAAAGTAACATGAGTAAAGTAAGTAGTAATCTTAAAGCCGCAAGCGGCTGTGATGAGCCCTCCCACGTGTGGTTCCGCAACTGGACACTCCGCCACACAACAACAGACTCACATGTCATATATCCATAATATGTACAAACACGGTCCTGAGTCCAAGTTCCAAGTTTGGTTACAAAATGTCAAACTGTTGGTGAGATATGACTTTTGACCAGAGGAGGTGCTAGCGAAATCGATCATTCAGAGTGTTCAGGACAGGGTCCTGGGTCCCCAAACCAAATTTGGTTGCAATACATCAAACTGTTACTGAGATATGACTTTTCACCAGAGGGGGGGCTAGAGCATTGAAATTGATAATTCAGAGTTGTCTGAACAGGGTCCTGAATCTGTAAACCAAGTTTGGTTACGCTACATCACAGTGTTGCGGAGATATGGTTCACTTCCTGCTTGGGGTTTTCGCTGTCAAATTTTATAGGCTGTAGTGGACGAAGGCTTCAGAGTCCAAAAGGTGTCTGGGTGTGTTCATGATATTAATATCTATTCACCTGAGAAAATTCAGACTCATTCATTCAATGCAGTGTGGTTTTATGACACATTTCCTAGGTTACAGTGCATCAAAGCATTATGCTTTGATATAGCGTGGCTACAACATATCAAAAATCCCTTCGCAATTTATCATCAGCGACATCTTGGCATCATGTATACCAAATTTCACATCAATCTGACAAACCGTCTCCGACGAGTACGTTATAATTCACCACTTGTCCAAACGCACAAAATCACAATTACCTCACTTCCTGTTGGGCGTGGCTATGCATTGATTGTGCACAGACTCAGCTGCTTTTTACTCACTGGAAGAGTGTTAGCTGGCTTATTTTAAAACTGCCTCTGTAGACTATATGATGTAAACACATTTATTGAGGATTTCTTGATTGCTGGAAAAGTGAAAGACACCAAAATGAATGAAGTCCCAGTTCACTGTTCAGAAGACCCAGAGTGGTGAGAAAGAAACTTTTTGCCAACTTGTCACTACAAATGTAAGGTCAGTGTCTGCTTCTCACTGCTTTCAAAACATCAAGTGAGAATTTCTCCACAAACATAGGGTATTTACTGAACTCAAACACATTGTAGGCTAATGAGACAGGAGAACTACCTTCTTGGGTCATTAAAGTCATTCATTCAACTGTAGTCTGTTATTTTTTATTATTTTAGGTGGACTTTGGGTCATGATATGTTTGATATAGCTATTTGTGTGCTTCTCTGCACAAGTTTGTTTTCCCCTTATCTCTGCAATGCAATCGCCCCCAAGTCATTTAGGCTAGGCTACTGCTGGCGCTATGCATGAGCTTCTCTCTTTGAAGGACCTTCCCTTTCAGCCTCCCTTTCTACTGCTCCATGTCACAAAAATAGAGCAGAGAGGACTTTGAAACAAATTTTGGTTGCTGTCTCTCTGTGCAATTTTCTCTGTCACAGTTGAAGTAACCATGGCAATTCTTTATCCTACCAGTATGGTGGTAAGCCCCGAAAACTAGGGTTAGTGCCATCCTGTGATGTCAGCTCCTCACTCTCAATTCAGTAGGGATAACATATCAATATTGGGTATTGACCAATATGCAAATCTCACGTATCGGAATTGGTATCAGTATCGGTGGATCCCTACAAGTGACTCCAAGTAACATGGTAATAAATCAAATTAAGTACAAAGTGAAGAGATGTGTCTTTAAGTGTCTTCTAAAAATCTCTAAGCTGTCCAGTTCATTCCACCATGTAGGTACTACAAAAGAAAAATAGTCTTGACACAACAAGCTCTGAGCGAAGAGGTCTAGAGGGAAGGCCTTCTGGAGACTGCCTGCCAAAATCAGATTTTTACACCACATCCATATTCTATCCAACTGGAATTTTCGGTAGTCTGAATCACAGAAAACCATTTAAAATGAGATTTTTCCAAATCTGGTTCAGCCCACACCACTTGAATATGATTTCAACAAGCCTTTTTTGTCATTTGGCACATGACACAAACAACAAATCTAGGACAGAGGTAACTGATTACTCTTTTTATAATAACGTGTTGGTGTGTGATATTGGTTCACTGTAAGTAGTTTAAAATATATGTTATCTCACACATCAGTGAAGATTAAACAACGTGCCAGATCAGATTTTGATCAGATGGAAAAAAGGAATGGAAAAAATGGAAAAAAGTGCCAGTGAGAGATTTGAATTTAATTCTGGCTGCAATAGAAAATAGAAAATGCAGAGAAACTAAAAATGGAGTGATGGAAAGACCAAATGTGCCCCTCCTTTCTGGATCATCTGGAAAGGTTTCATGGCACATACAGGAAGGCCTGCCAAAAGTGCATTACAATTTCAAAAGGACCATAGCCTGTACAAGAAGTTCAGTAGAGGACCCAGGTGTGGTGGTTAGCGGTTAAAGAGCCTCACTAGCATTTTAGTAGCCTAGAAATTGAGTTTGCATGTCCACCTACTCCACAATCATCTATGCTGAGTGTCTTCCCTGCCTCCTACTGGCTAACTCCTGTCACCTGTTGCCTCTTGAGCGAACTGTAACCAACATTACAGGAGGCCCATGCCAGGACTGACTCTCCTTCCTAGAGGCCCTTCCTAGACAGCCATGCCAGGATCGACTCTGAGGCCTTGTGAGTGACAACCTCTCACAATGACATCATCAGAAATTGACCCTTAATGTTACCCCAATGACTCTTCTCACTCCTTGACTTTAACACTATGCTTGGCTGTTGCTCCAGGGCTGTTGCCCAAGGTTTCTTCCTAGACTAAATAACATAAAGGATTTTTTTATTAGCCCTGTTGCTCTTGGGTGCTCCTTGCTGTAAAGCGCCAAGAAACAACACTATTGCAAAAGGAGCTGGATAAATATAATTGAATTGAATATGTATATGAGTACTGTCTGAGATAAGGTCTGATCTTGATATTGTACAATGTGTATCTACGGGACTTGGTGACTACAGCAATATGTTCAGACAAAGATCATTATTACCAGCAAACCTCTCCAATAAGCCCTAGTAGAGGGCCCTTGTATTAGGACACATGGGTGTGCACTTGCATGTTGTTGCAAGATCTGCAAACTTTAACCATGGTATATTGTGTATGTGGTGACAACATAGGCTACTTAGCACAGGCCACTTTTTTCTCCTGATTAACCAAATCACCAAGGAAGAATTAGTGACATGTCCCCATCAATATCCAACAATTGTTGGATTGTCCCCACCAATAATTTAGACTAAAAAAAAGTCTGGGTGAACAAAGGGTTTTTTTTTTACTCATTTTAAACACATAATGCTAATGCAATGGTTTTGCCTTTTTCTGCTCACATCACCAGGGTGGTCAGATGCTTCAGAACTCCATCAACTATGTACACAAAGATGTATCAAAAGCAGCTCTGTCCAAGAAAATAGCCACACCTTGTTTGCAGGCAAAATGTTTCCCAAGTTAATTACGAGTGGCCTTCTCCTAAACTCACTTTACAGCATAGCATAATTTTAAGCATGAAGCATAGTATATCATTTTGGCAACTTTGGAGATGATATATCAGGGCAATCCAAAACACACACACACACATACATAGACATCGCCCCTCCAGCTCTCACTGCACCCTCTACGTACTTTACCCCCTGTTCAACTGCCACTTCCTGCACCACCACCCCTGACTTACAGAGTGCAATTTCACTACATGTCTCACAATTAGTATTTCTATGTATATGACAACAAAAAATGTCCTTGAATACTTGAATATCCATAACCGCACTCTACATAAAACAACAGGCTAGTCATCTACCTAAAATGGCAAACCAATGGGTCCAATGAATGTCAACTAGTAAAACCTACAAATCCAAAGTTCAAGCTGGCCTGTTAGCTATCATCTCTCCACTGGTGGCACTTGCACTCTGGGAAATCTCTTGGACACTATCCAGCTAGTCATACTTTTCAGGAATAAACTTCCCAGAGGACAAGAGAAATTCTGATGTTTAGCAACTGTGCATTCCAGATTATTTAGCACTTCTATGTGTTAAACTAATGTGCAAGATTGACATCCCTCCACTTATGTATCTGTTATAAAGATAGGAAACTACAGCAGCTTGTGCTTATTATTGTTGTTGTTGTTTGATTAATAATAATAATAATAATAACAATAGTAAAAAAACACAATATATCATTGATGTATGCTGCAGAAATATTACCATTGGGAGGGTAAGAAGTGGTTAACTTTGTCACTGAGTGTAGACAGTGGACAATGACTTTGAAGCCAAAGGTAGGTTAATGTTGTCATTCACATTCCAGTCATTTGGTTCATGTCACTGTCTTCATACACGGCTGAAGCAAAAGGTAAGTTCCCAGACAATTGTATGATTTTGTAGCTCTTTATTTTACTTTTGCAAACTTCAGTATTGAGTATTCAATAACAATATGCAACAAATTACATGGATGAGAAACTGAAATCTGTGGTGCGTTATTTTTAAACCACAGAAAGCTGTGGTGCTTTTTGTTTTTGTTTTGTACTTTTTGGGATTAGCAAAAAAAAAGTCCTCTAGCCTTTTCAAAAATCAGGATTATAAAACTGTAGTGGTGGTGGAAACTTAATTGCAGTAAGTAATTTTTCACCTAAAACTGTAAGCTTTGCATAATGGAAAGTCTCTTTGTTGTTGTTTTTTTTTTCATTTTTGTAGTGGTTACTAAGTTCCAAAGATGTTGAAGTTCTTGCCATTTCTTGTAAATTATAGCAAAATGTTCTGTCTCCTTTTCCACCAACACAGTACCAGTGCTGGTTCAGAACCAGTGCCAAATCTTGAACCAGTTCTTCTTCAGGTTTTTCCACATAAATAAACCTAGCTCTACCTCTGAAAAACAGGTTCCAACTCAGCACCAACCAAAAGCTGGTTCAGAAGCGAGAACCAGAGACATCAGGTTCTGAGAGTTAGCATAGCTTGCTAACATCTTGAATGTAGATAGTTTGCTGACAGACACCATCCAAATTACAGCAAGATTTTTAGATTGTGTACAACTTTTAGATGTGTACAACTTTTAAAAGTAATTGGGGAAAAGGCAAAACCAAATGTATTTCTGCCAACTAGCTCACTCGACTGCTAACATTACTTTTTTCAGCTATGATAGATTAGCATTCAGTCCATTGTGATGCTGGTAGGACAACAGAGGCACATGCATTGACTCACGACTCTAGTACTCAGCCACACCGGCACTGAACTGGCATAAGCACCAGCCCAAAACTAGCACATAGTTTATGGTGATGGAAATATGTAAGCATGTTTTACAAAGACAAAGACAGTTATGCACAACTTGAAGTGGAGTGTGCTTATTGCTTTTCTAAAACTGACAGCACGGTATCATAGTTTAATGAATGAGTTTAATGATACAACAATGAGAAATGTAGTGACTTATTCATAAATTTTGTCTATTTTTGTCAATTTTGTCTACCAAGAAATATATTTCTTTTAGCTTTATAGTTGCTAAGTAACACACTAACGCAGGTACCTTTAATTTGTGTAGGGCACAGTAAAATAGAGCAAACATCAGGGATTTTACAACAGCACCAAATGCAATTCAGTCACTCATAATCTTAAATAGATAAATACAGCCTGAGGCTTTGTGATTGACCCCCCCCTCACAATGGCGCTGTCAAATGGACCCTTACTGTTACCCCCATGACCCATCTCATTCCTTTGAGTTTGTCACTATGGCTGGCCGCTGCTACATTGTAAATGGACTGCATGCAAGGTGCCAACCTGCCACCGGGAGCAATTTGGGGTTCAGTATCTTGCTCAAGGACACTTAGATGGGGTCAGCCAGAGGCACGAACCAGCAACCCTCCAGTTGCCGAACGGCACCTCTACCACCTGTGCCACCATCTCCCCCCCATTGTCCAGCCATAATTCCTGATAACCACCTATAGACTTACTACCATGTAATGTAAAAGTGGGATAATACTCTATTATGAACTACTATGAACCTTAGCTAAAACCATAGGCAACTTATAGTCTGTCATGGTTACTACTGATTGTAATTTTTCTCCATGACCCCTGGCAGTTGGGTTAGCCCCTTGAGTCGTGGATCTGCCCAAGGTTTCTTCCTAGATTAACTGAACATAAGGGAGTTTTTCCTTGCCCCTGTTGCTCTTGGGTGCTCCTTCTGTGAAGCGCCACGAGACAATACTATTGTAAAAGGCACTGTATAAATAAAACTGAATTGAAATTGAATTGAATAAAATCCACAAAAGTTAACTTCAGTGGACCCCTTCAACCTTCAGTAGAAAAACACAAGCCTTTTCCATCTATTTTGCTCATTCTCTCTTATGGTTCTTAAAAGTTGAAATAAATGTGCAATTTATCAAAAAAAATGTAAATATTTTTTAACTGTTCCATAAAGGTAACCCATTCATCATTGTATTCATGATATAGTGGTAATTTAAGTTAAATTAAAATGTAGCTAGGATATTAAGATATTAAGTTTGTCTCCAATCTTCTCCTGACTGTATGAATCAAGGAATCAATAAGCCAAAACTGAACAAATTTGTTATGGACAATCGGATAAAATATGTGACCTGTGAAATATTGTTATCGGTTCCCTTAAAACGGAATATTGTGGCTGATATATTATGCTGATATGGAAATTTGGTAATTGGAAAATCAGGCGAAAAGTTGCATAAGTGCATTTCCAACATTTGACCTGTTGGTGGTGCTAGAGGGTGCAAGGTGCCAACATGAAATTTGGTCAGAATGATCAGGGGAGTGTCCCCAATCAGTGTGCCAAAATTCAGCATTTTCCACCAATCAGTTCTATGGGCTGCCGCAGACTTCTACTTGAGTGGATGAATAATAATAAAAGGTAGAAACACAGTGTTGGCCTATGCAGTTTTGCCGCTTGGCTGGTAATAAGAAGAAGAAGTAGAAACACAACGAGTGCCTGTGTAGCTTTGCTGCTTGGCTCCCAAAAAGTAGAAACACAATGGATGCTTACGCAGTTAACAAGTCAACAAATCTTCACTGTTAAGGAAGTACTGATGGCAAGTAACTGCAACATATAACTTGACAGTTTTCACTGTGAGAATTCATTCATTTTTATTGTAAGAATTCATTCATACTCAAAATGTGTCTAAAACAGAAAACAACAAAAAGAAGTGGTCAATCACATGGGTCCCTGGATAGAGTAAGGTTGGTGGAAACGGACAGTGAATAAATTTCAACTGAGTTCAGGGACATCCACATGGAGTGCCTTCAATGTTGCAAGTTATGAGAGACTACATAATCTAGAAACAGTGACATGTACAGATTTAATAATTTATTGTTCTGTGGTAATTATTGTATTGACAGATGGTTCTGTTCAAAGGGAAAAAAACAGTCAAGCCTACAGCGCGCTTACAGCTTGCAATCGGTTGTTTATTTGATCAATGACATCCACTGTGCAAGTGGATATACAACACAAGCTGAGAGATTGATTGAAACGATGATTTGGGACAACCACTGGACATTTGACATTTAAGAAAGGAACAATATGCAAGAGAGTATGTGCTGTCAAAAAGAAATGGAGACATAATAGAAACAACCGATTGCTCAGACTTAATCAACTCTCCAACCAGAAGGTGGTCTCTGAACCTACCAGAAGTTCACCTCTAGCTACAGTTGAACTTTCTCATGGTCTTAGCTTTGAATGTACTATCTGACATTTTCCTTTGTGTACTCTCTAATGACACTGTGAATATAGAAGTCTTTGTCAACAACTAAAATCAGTATTAGGCACAAGGGTGGATCAATTCATTTGGTAACATTATCAATGAAAATATAACTACATTGACATACAATCCTAAGTGTGAGTTTAGTAATATTAACCAGTGACCGGTGAAAATATAGTGTTCTATACATGCACTATACATGGAAGGTCAACACAACACAAACTTTTTGACAATATGGACACTCCTTTCCATCCAAGGTCGTTTGCACCACAGTGGATGAGTTAGACATTCGGACATTTCTGTTGAAGACAAGAAGAAAAGCATTCCACTTCAATAAATCCCAGCCTAATAGTTTCATCTGGGCAGTTTAAAGCATCTGAGAACAGCTTGGTTTTTAGTCTAGATTTCAAACTTCCAACAGTAGGAGTCCAACAGATGTCCTCTGGGAATTGGTTCTATAGCTGAACTGCACAGTAGCTGTTTCACGACACACTGTTCTAACAACATTTTTGAGAGTGAAGATGTCATGGTCTCTTCATATCGAAATCTCTCAAAATTGAGCTCTAAAATTCTTTGCTTAGTTTCCCCAGCAGGATCATTGTCTGGGCAAGTTCATAGAGCAAATGAAAACTGCACATGTACCACACTTGCAGCCACTTTCTCTGAATAGTCTGAGCCATGAGCTTGGCAATGAAATCCTGCTGGAGAAATTGTTAGCTAAGATATTAGAGCAATTTTTTGAGAAATGTCGATATGCAGAATGATCATTTTGACACATTCAATGTTCAGTTGATTACCATGGGAATAATTCTGACTTTCTTTTACAGCACAGTTTCACCTAACTTACTTGAAAAATAGTCATGTTTAACCTGATAACATTGCACAACTTACCTGGTAAAACTTAGAAAGGTTGGAATGGAGAAAGTGAATAATCTTAGGCAAATGCTTGGTAAGAAGTTGATAATACCATAGCAATTTTCACAGCACAGTTTCACCTTACTTACTTGGAAAATAGTCATGTTTAACCTGATAAGATGGAAGAACATACACGTTAAAGGTTAGAATGGCTGGCATGAGCAGGACTGGAATCTTGCCATGTAATTCCTTTGTAAGTTGTGGACATTAATATAGAAACAATCCGGACTGCTTTTTTTACTAAGTAAAAAAACAACATCAACAATCCAGTAATAAAGACGAGACCCTGATGGAATTGTATGTATTTCATTATACAGTGACAGTATTGTACAATTCAAAGTAAGCAGTACAGTACTGTAACCCTTTTATGCCTTTAACCCCTTTTAATCTTGACAATAATAATAATAATAATAATAATTTATTAATAATGATTACTGAAACAATTTGCAAATTACCACAAAATATCAATGTTTATTTTTTATTTTATACAGAAATTTATATTTTCTTAACACAAGGCTTCAGCAAACCTTGCGTGCTCCTACAAAACAAGGGCCATCTTCATCTCAGTCCTGTTCATTGACTTTGTTGCAGTCAGCAATGTGTTCCGTACAATATTAAAAAGCACAGCCAGACACTGTAGAAACCAACTGTCATACACCACAGTTACGCTACCATTGCTAACATTGAATGTTAGCTGTTAATGTTGAATGTTGAAATCAAATTCAAAATTATTTTAGTACTTACATCTGTCAAATCGAAGATGGATTCGCCATTTTCGAAGTGTCTCACCTTCAAGAGTACTGTTCCAATTCGCTGTCAGGCTAATGTTAGCTTATCTGTAATATAATGAAATTTCAAATTTTCTGATTCCTTATAAATCTTGCTCCCCTACTGTAGCTTTTGTGGTCATCCTACTGTATCTGAATTGCTACAGCAGTTGCTTATTACTGCCAGCTACGGAGAAACAGGACTGCCAAAAACATTAAAAAAGGTTCCTTACTGTAATTATTTTTTAAAAAGTATTTACTGGAAATTCAAAAAATGTAAAAAACCAAAAAAAAACAGTCAACCAAAATTCCCAGAATGCAATGCTAACTACAGTTATTTACTTCAGAAATAATGTAGAATATTTTACTGTTTCATAGTAAAGTACTATAGAAATTACAGAAAAGTACTGTGTTTTTAACATCATTGCCATGATTATGAGGGGTCCTTGAAAAAAAATCCCCTTTAATGTCCCATTAGTGGTCCCTGACCCAATAAACTTTGAGAACCCCTGTACTAGGTAAGCGGGTCATAATTTCTCTCTTTTCACATGCCTAGCAATTAGGGGACTGTAAAAGAAAATACAAAATCAATGCGAGAGGGAGATGGAGATGGTATCCAATCAATACGCAGGTGAAGGTGAGTGTCCACCAGGAAGTGGCTGTGAACGGGGAAACGAGCAGTGAGTTTGGGAGGCAGAGTGAGGGGGCGTGGTCGTGGCCAGGTCTGATGCAGACCTGACATCACCCCCACCTTCAGGGACCGCTCCTGGGGCGCAACAGCCTGGGCGCCGGGTATGCCACCTGGGATGACCTCTACCTTGGGGAGCGGGATGGTCCGGATGCTCCGCATGGAACGCTGTGAGAAGGTTGGGATCCCGGATGTCTTCTCTCGGAACGCCCGAACGTACCTCCGGACCGTACCCCTCCCAGTCCACTAGGTACTCCAGATGACCCCTTCGGCGCCTGGAATCGAGGATGGCATCGACCGAATAGGTGGGGCCATCGTCCAACAGGAGCGGCAAAGGCGGGTCCAGTCGTGCATCAGACTCTGGGGAAGAAGTGGAAACATGATAGGGTGAATGGTAAGGTTTGAGTAACGAGACGTGGAAGGTGGGGTGAATACACTAATGTGATGGCAAACTTCTGGATGATCTCAAACGGTCCAATGTACTGGGGGCTGAGCTTCCTTGAGGGCAGTCGGAGACAGATGTCCCAAGTGGAGAGCCAGACCCTCTGGCCCACTTCATAAGAAGGCGTGGGTCCCCTCCGGACATCCGCATGGTGTTGGTATCGACGGACTGCCCTCTGAAGCTGGTGGTGTGCGGAGTTCCAGACCCTCCCACTCTGGCGGTACCAGTCTTCCACATTGACCATGCCAGTTGGTTCAGGATGCCAGGGGAGTGGTGCCCCAGTGGTGGAGGCATCTACCTCTACCACAAAGGGCTTCGCTGGGTCAGGGAGCACGAGGAGAGGAACCATGGAGAAGGAGGTCTTTAGGTCAGCCAGGGCCCGATCGGCCTCAGGTGACCACTGGAGGGTCTTAGGCTTTGCTCGGAGGAGATTAGTGAGGGGGGAAACTAGGACGCTATAGTTGCGGATGAATTTTCGGTAAAAATTTGGAGCTCCTTTACTGTAGTGGGGGTTGGCCACTTAAGGATTGTACCGACCTTCCCCTGGTCCATCTTGACACCCTGGGAGGAAATGTGATAGCCGAGGAACTGAACTTGATCGGTGTGGAACGTGCACTTCTCTGCTTTTAAGAACAGGTGGTGCTCACGAAGCTTGCGGAGAACCAGTGATACATGGTGGCGATGTTCGGCCTCATTCCGGGAGTAGATCAAGATGTCGTCTATGTACACCAGAACAAACTGATGTAGATACTCCCGGAACACCTCGTTCATGTATGCCTGAAATACGGAGGGGGCGCGGGTAGTCCCCACTAGGTGTAATAAAGGCGGTCTTCCACTCGTCCCCCTCACGTATAGGCGCTCCACAGATCCAGCCACAGGAACACCACTGCACCACGAAGCTGTTCCATAGGGGCTGGGACCATGGGAAGAGGGTGACGGTACTTAATTGTGATCTTGTTCAAAGCACGGTAGTCTATGCAGGGTCTGAGACCGCCATCCTTCTTAGCCACGAAGAAGAAACTGGATGCGGCTAGGGACATGGACGGATGGATATATCCTTGGCTTAAAGCCTCCTGGATATAGTTATTCATTGCTTTTTGTTCTGGCAGGGACAGGGGATAAACTTTACCTCTAGGCACTGGTTCACCAGGCAACAGGTCAATGGCGCAGTCCCAGGGCCGATGTGGAGGGAGTTGTGCGGCACATGTGGGACTAAAAACATCGGAATAGTACCTGTGCTCGTGTGGGACTACAGTGCTGAGTGCGGACTGTGGACTCTCTACCGAGGTGGTTCCCAACACCAGAGGGGAGTGTACATGTGGGGACCTAGGAACAGGAAGACAAGACAAACACTGGGTGAAACATCCATCTCCCCATTTTAGAATTTCCCCGGTGGCCCAATCTACTGACGGGGTATGTTGTATGAGCCACGGTCGACCCAAAATGACATTGACCGTGGCTTCTTCTAGTACAAGGAAATCTATACTCTCCTGGTGGCAGCATCCCACTTGGAGAGTAATTGGTCCTACAGCGTGTTGGATGGTTCGTCGGGTAATGGGGCGACCCACGACGGAATGGACTGTGTAGGGGTTGGGGCAGTCCCGACGCTGGAGCTGAAGGCGTTGGCAGATAGATCCCGCTACGAAGTTCCCCGCTGAGCCGGAGTCGAGGAGGGCCCGGGCTGTGAGGGAGACACCTGCCGCTGTGAGAGTCACTGGCAATAACAACGGAGATAACACAAAAGGTTGTAAACTAACAGAACTCACCAGGACGTGAGGTGAACAAACACGGCATGTTTGGATGAGGTGACCCGTAGCGCCCAGTACAGACATAAGCCCTGCTCCATGCTCGACCTGCGTCGTTCGGTGGGACTCAGCTTGACGGTGTCGATCTGCATGGGGATCGACGGACGGGCGATCTTGGGGGGAGAATCTATGGTCACTGGTCGGGAACTTCACGTGGGTTTGCTGGGGTTCGGTTTGAGGCATCCCTCTCTGGGGTGTGAAACCCAGACGGCGAGTTGAATAAAGCGTTCTAGACCCATTGAGTCATCATAGGCGGCCAGGTGTAACTGCAGAGCAGGGTCAAGCCCGAGGCGGAACATGGTGATGAGTGCGGGCTCGTTCCAGCCACTGGCGGCGGCGAGGTTCCGGAAGCGCAGGGAGTACTCCATGATACTGCCCTTACCTTGTTTCAGTTCTTCCATTAAGATTCGCAAGTGATCTGGGCCCTCTGCCTCCATGGTAATTGGTCTGGCCTTCTGTCAGGCACAGACTAGACACGGCCTGATATTTCAAACAAAGGGGATTTATTTTCAAAAGGATGAACAGAAATCAACTAAGGTCAACATCCACTACATATAGCGGAGGGCAAGGAAATAACTGTAACGCTCAGAAGTATAAGGTGGAACAAAACGTAAACAGGTTGCAGGGATATACAAGGTCCAAACTTAAAGCACACAAACTAAATCAAGGAGTTTAACAATACCAAACACGATGGAGTTCAGGAACGCGGAGAGCTAGGCACATGGGAGAGTCTCAGGAGACGAACGAACAAACGGCTGACTTGGAACATATCCTTGGGATGAATGACGAGGCCAGACAGCAGTGAGTTTGGGAGGCAGAGTGAGGGGGCGTGGTCGTGGCCAGGTCTGATGCAGACCTGACACACATTAGCTATGACGCATTTCTGCTGTAAAACAATGACAACCAATCCATATTTAGACGTTCTTTGCTTGCGTGGATCTAAAGTTTCCAAGGGGACATACTCTGAAACTTTGGTTCCTACTGTACTTTAGTTCCTATCAAAATGACGTGTGAAAAGTTGATCTTCACACTATCACTTGGCACCCAGTGTTATAGGATCCTATACTTTTTGCTTTTAGAGATCGCCACAAAAACACTCTGGCCTGGGACGAAGTGTCACAGGTTGGTGTAAGCTGATGAAATGTGTGAGAATATTTTAAAGTAGGAGGAGTGAAACTTGCCTGCTAATTGAGCTCCTCGCATGCTAGTTTTCCTTACTACAATATGAATTTAGGTTGTGGCAGGCTATATAAGAATGTTAAAACATTCTAACAGACTGTGCATGGCCACTTCTGAAGTGGCGTACTACTACACTAAATATAACATGGGATAAACCATTGCTAGATAAATAATTGCTACTTTTACTAAATGGAGCCTGCATCTCTAAATAGAGTATGACCTACAAGTGAGTGCACAACTTATTTAAAGCCAAATTGTGTAACTTTTTTTAGGTTGTCTATTAAAATAATATTAATAAAAATATATTTTTTAATTCAGAAATATGACCTCACCAATTAGTAACTACCTCCATCAAAAAATCGTAGTGTTCAGGTAGGCTTTGTATTTGCCATTTATATATACATTGTGGAGGCATAGCCAATGCAGATTGCCATGTTCATTGCGCCATCATCTTGAAACTACAGGCCCTGGCAGGACAACCAGGTAAATACAGCTCCATCTTTTGTGTTTTACGTTCAGTGGCTGCGCAATCGGAAAACTAAGCACAAAATCACAGAGAGATCACAGCTAGGGAGAAATGATCGAGGGTGCACCTATTTGAAAACTCTCAAAAAGGGGCTCATACATATTAGCGAATGTATGATGAGCAGAATCCATCACCAAGAAAACACAAAACAGAACAAAATAGAGAATTGAACTTTTCCTAAATGGAAGGAGTTACTGAAGGAAAAACAACTTCTGAAGTTGTCTGCATTCTTCTTTTACAGGTAATTCAAACTAACTAAATTGAAAGTTTCCCCAAAGCTTACCAGGCTCTCATCACTCTGGAGTTAATCCGCAATAATGACTGCCTCACAGTCCACAATCCCTTACATAGTAATTGCATACTTTTATGAAGATAGTGCTGTGTATGGTGTATCTGTAGCCTACATCATAAGATTGCAGTTCTGTAAACTGAATAGGAAAGGTACAGAAAGGCTAACTATCCGTCTTATTAGTCATCATTGCTTATTAGCGTCACAAAATAAGCGAACCTAATGGGATGCTAACTATGGACTGAAATTTTCAAGGTTGCATGGCCTCAAATGAAACGGTTGTATAATATTGATGAAGAAAATACAATAATATTTTTACCATCTTGTAGCCTACTTGATATTGGGCTGTACTGTTATAGTGAAATCACTGCATTGTCTCCAACCTCCACCGCAAAAGAATGTATTTCCTTTCCATATTAAAAGTTGTTCTCAGATTTTGTTCTCACAGAGCCAGGGCACATGTGGAAATGTGATGTTAGTACCCTGGCCAGCAGATGAAACTGCAAGGCAAAACAATATGTCAAAATCATCTTATATTGCCAGATTCCAAAAGATCCACCCTATCCAAATATGAAAAGATATTTCTATTGGCATGCTTCCTATGGTGAGATATCTGCAAAAACGTAGAAAATTATACACAAAATATTTTTTCTTGATACTCAGGTCTATGTAAGGATTATGCAAGTAGTAACACATCAAGCCTTGCCAGATTTGGATAGCCTTGACTGACCTGAAAAAAAACAAGATATAGCATGTGTAGATGGCCCTTATAATGACTGAGACTGGCTTAAAAGTAAAGGTAGTGAAGTTACCTGGAAAATAGCCAAGAGCCCATAGGGTTAAATGCTTTTTTTAATGAAAGAGAAACCAATCATAAAAACAAGACTTACGTATACAAAATTTTGAACGTATTTTGAAATTGAACATATTTTGCTACCATTTTTGCACTTAGAGTTGTCGACAACTGGGGAGGTGTTTGTGTGTGTGTGTGTGTGTGTGTGTGTGTGTGGGTGGGTGGTGGGTGGTGAGGGGGGCTATCTGGCCGTGGTATTGTCCCTATCAAACCTGAGACCAAACCGACGCCCTATGCCTGCGATAAATAATTAAATATGGGTAAATAAATGCTTTAGGTTGGAGCCAATAGTGTTTGTTTGGTAGTGAGAATGGCAGCACAGATGAGAGCCAGAAGTTGGAGACTAAAATAACAGATTTAAACTTATGCAAACTTTCATTTAGCCTAATAGTGAAACAGCATCCAGCATCCTATAATGATGCACTGTCAAGATATTTAACAACAATGGCTGCTAACATCTCGTTGTCATCTCCTACACTCAAGCAAACAAAATCCTAGAGAGATGATTTTTAGTTAGACACGTCAAAGGAGTTTATTGCATTTACCCAGTGCGGAGAAAACAAGGCTACATCATGCCTACCAGCAGAAAAGTTGCATTTTATTTCAACTGAGAACCACCCACTAAAAGCCTAAATTGCATGCAGATCTTTGTCGAATCAAATAGTGGAAATGTGGCTTAAATGTTTTTTTTTTTAGCTTATCGCCCCCTAATTGTTCCATTGTAATTATTTGCTGGTGCCCGGTTCAGAAATGCTGGTTTACACTAAAGCCTACACTCATTTGCAGACACCTAACTTTTAAAAAACTGAACACTACCATGCTCCAAATAGACAGCCCTAACACCTTGGTTTTAATTGATCGGTCTGACGTGATAAATAGCGGATATATTAAGTAGACATACTGTAAACAAAAGATCGATCCACATAATAATGAACTGATATCACATCTCGAAATTAATTGCTGAATTTATTTTTTGAACCCAGCCCTAGTATGTGAGGCCAAGTGTCGCGAGGCTGACCCTTGAGGTGAGGGAAACGGGGTGCAGCTGACAACATTGTGAGGGGTGTCAGTGCTGCCAGCTGCCCCCTGTTTACACATACACACACACACACACCTTTACATTTTAAAATTTTGTCTTTGCTATTTCCTTTAATCTACACTGTCACATGCATACATGTGTGAAGTACTGTAAGGTCACCCAATTAGGTGGGAGAAAAGGAGTGCAGCTGACAACATTGTGAGGGGTCTTAGTAAGCTTATTGCCCTTGCAGTGATGTCAGCTGTCCCCGTTCTCCCCCCTCACATGCCCTGTTCTCTCTCACTTACATGCCATTTACACACACACATCTTTACATTTTAAAATTTTGCAAAGTCCTTAATCTGCATGTTATCTCATTTACATAAGCATGCACTCTTTGACATGCACACACAGGTTTGGTTTGTTTACATTGATTCTTCCTTCCTTATTGAACAATTTCATTCAATAAATTTCCAAAAACTATGGCTGTCATATGTATTGTTTCAAAATCTATATTGTTTGTGTAGGGCTAAATGCTTTGAGGACATTATAAATGACTTCAACTACTATATTTTTATGTAGTATGGCATCTAATGTATTATTTAATGTAGATATGGAAGTCACGCTTTTTATTTTATCTGGCGGCTCCTAAAAGAGTTTTAAGTTTTAAGTGGATGCTCAAACATCAGGCTGCCAGGCAACAGCTCCCTCATTGTAAAAGTAGGAGACGTAAACCTCCCTGACACAGAGGGCCTCCTGGGTGGAGTTTTTGCTGCCTGCTAGGTTCCCTTGTTGATATAGTACATCAGAATTGTCTGGGGCCCTGATCACCACATGCTTCCCATCGATGGATCCAAGGCAGGGGAAGGCTCACTGCTTGCAAAAGCCCTCAGCGATGTTCCTCCAGTCCTCTGTGGTGGGCACTAGAATGAATTCCTGTACCAATGCATCCAAAATGACCCTGGTGACCTGGTTCACTATGCTTGCCACAATACTCATACCAACATGGTTGCTGCAGGCAATAGTGCAGTAGGAATCCAGGAACCGCAGGCAAATAGCAACATGTTTTGCAGGAGATATCGGCGGCCATAGTTGGTACGCTGCATGATGAGAAGCGGCCCAGTCTTCGACAGTAAGCTGTCAAACTGCTCCATGTCCAACCTGAAGTAGTGCTGGAACCAGTGCTTGTCCAAATGCAGCCCCTGTACCAGCCGATGGAATTCATCGTGCTGATGATGGCCCTTGAGGATCTCGAGAACCCAAATCCTTCTCCAACCATGACGACGACATCTTTGCAGGTACAAGAACACAGTACCAATAGCGACAATATCTTGAGCATCCATGTCGATGTTGATACACAAGTGTGTAATAATTTCCTCATAATTAATAACTCATAATCTCCAAGATGGTCAGAAATGTAGCCTAATCTAGATTTTTCCTGCATATAGAGCGCAATTCTATTAACCCATTGGAAGTACAGAATGAAATGCAAACCCAATTTTTCTTTGTGTTGTACCACACTGTACCACATATAAAAGTGTAAGATTCAGCTTCTCTCCTGTATCATATCTTCACCATATGTCCGAAATTAGAAACAAATGAAGACTATTCTGGCCAAAGGAGCCAAAATGGTTGTTGGTTCCATTTTTGTGAATTTTCTGAAAGGTCCCAACAAAAGCCTTTTTTCTATTTTTCTCCAGGGTCACATAATGCCAAATATTCAATTTAAGAGTTAACTTGACTAAACTTCTGCTTTGTTTTGAAATGGTTAGTGCACATGTGTTTTTCATTTATGTCAAATTCTGAATATGTGATCAAGGGACAATAATATAAAAGGTTTGATATAACAGTTTGAAGCTGTTAACAGGGTGGCATTTTATTCCTACAAATAGAAAAACATGGGTTTAAGTTGTTTAAGAAACATTTTGGCTCCTTTGGCCAAGATAGTCTTCATTTTTTCCTAACTTCAGACATGTTCTAAGAGGATGAACATGTGAAGCTGGATCTTACACTTTCACTTCCATCACAATGTGGCATACTATTGCAACAAAAATAGAAAATTGGTTTGTAGTCCATTCTGTCCTTCCCAGGTGGTAAGTGCCATTTTCATAGAAAAACATTATTTAGACTCAGTTTAAGACTTCATAAACTTTGAACACTGTAAAATATCATCACAAAATTCCTTCAGCATAGATCTTTCTGTATTTTATATAACTTTTTCACTTGTCAACATTTGAATATGCTTTAAAGGAACACTGGCAGTCTATAGCAGTCTATACCTACAAATACCTAAATTTTTTCCAACTTCAGAAAAGGGGATCTTCACAATGTGGCATACTGTTTCTACAAAAAGAGGAATTTTGTCTACATTTCATCATCTCCTCAAAAGAAGGCAGCAAAATTGGCATATTTGCAGGAAAACACCATTTAGGAACTTTTGAACAAGACAACAAACTCTCAATTTCTTTATTCCTCATACACTACACACTTGCAAAGTTTTGCACATTTGCAAAGTTTTGCAAATGTGAATGCTCTGCATCTAAATATTTTTCAACACTGAAAATAATAATCTAGGTTTATTTCAATGAATAAGACATCAATGATGGGACAGACTGTAATTTCAATGTGATCTTAGACATCTGCACCAGTGTGGAAAAAATGTCACTCCATTATGAGAAGAATTGAGTCTATAAAAATAGTGGTCCTCATGAAAAACCTTTTCTGGGCTAAACCAAACAACCATCAGACTGAAATTTTCACTTTATTCTAAGACATGGAGGAATGTTTGGACAAAAAAATCAGGAAAAAATGAGGAGTTGTTGTGGAGATGACATTGGACAACAAGCAAGTGGTACATCCCAGCAACAACAGTACAGTACAATTACCTGCCAACTCTCTGCCACTTCGGCTAGTTCCTACCCAGGAACTCCTCACTGACGCCTCAGGTAAACGTTGTGGTGAAAGTCACTAGTGCTTCATAAGAGGAAAAACAAACCAAACAAAAAATAGCAAAAAGTTACCACCACAGATATTATAGTATAGTTACAGTCCTGCAAAACTTGCAACAAATCACACATTGCCTGATCAAAGACATAAATTCTGCAACTGTCACAACTATGCTTCTCATTTGTGACATAGCCTAACTAGTTGATGCTATAGTCTATGAATGCTGTCTGGGTGATATTTATGTAGCATAGTAGTCCCTATAGTGTTGGGTTGCCATGCACCATACCTTAGTTATGCTGCTATAGCCTAGTGCTGCCACAAACCTCAAACCTTTCTTCTCTCTCTCTCCACTTATACATATATGTATGCAGACAGATATGATTAGTGATGTGTGAACCTGGCCTAACTCATTTGCTTCATCTGTCCATCTAAACCACAATCATCTCTGCTGTGTGTCATCCCTGCCTCTCTCACTCCTGTTACCTTCCCCTGCTGAGTGGACTGCAACCAACATTGGACCCTTATTGTTACCCCTATGACCCATTTCACCCACTATGTGTGGCTGCTATTACACTGTCCAGCCAAAATTCTTGATAACCACCTAAGGATGTAATGTTATGTGCTTTTTCTCCATGATCCCTGGCAGTTGGGTTAGCCCCTTGAGTCATGGATCTGCCCAAGGTTTCTTCCTAGACTAACTAACACAAGGGAGTTTTCCTTGTACCTGTTGCTTTTGGATGCTCCTTGCTCTTGCCATGACACAATACTATTGTAAAAGGCGCGTATAAATATAATTGAATTGAATTGAATAGTAAAATGCAACTTTCATCTAACACACTGAAACAGGTATATATGCATGTCAATATCATATAGTAAGAGAGGACAAATCTTAAGTGAGTGAGGTGTAATGGTTTAACTCAGGTAAACTCAGGAGCAACCAGTAGCTCCCCACCTGCTAAAAAGTAGCTTTCCAAGGAAATGTAAAATGTCACAACACATACAAAAAGTAAACCTGTTAAAAATGTCTGTGAAATCAAACAAATCCTGCCCTCCTGTGTCGCAGAAAATCTTCTACGAGCTTACCCTGATGTGTGGTCTCACTTCAGAAAACAAGCACAGTTGAGACCAAAGTGGTTGCTGACAGAGATCTCTTTTTTTACAAAACCAATCGGGCATATGCATAGACAATTGTCCACTGCTGTGAAGCTGGCTGTTCTTCCAGGAGAGCTGTGAAGGTCTGAATTTCCTCCAGTGTTCCTCCAGCTTTTATAGCAAACTGAGCCCTGGAAATCTAACCATTATCCTTACTTCATGGTGGACCTCTTAGCCTATTCAGAATTATGCTGGCCTCCGTAGGATTTTTTTTGGTAACACTTTAGATTAGGGTATGCATATTAACCATTAATTAGCAGCTTAATACCATGCATGTTAATAACATGCTAGCCGCTTGTTAGTCACTACAAGTCACTTATGAATAACTTATACTACATGAGCTTATTCTACCCATAGTAGACCATTAACTAGATTTTTTCCAATATAATCTCCTCAATACTGCTCATTCATAGTAAGGTAGTTGTTGTATATCAATTATGATCTCAATATCCTTTGCTCAGGACTACCTTGGTTAGCCCCATACAAATGAAAGCATATTAAGATCACAATTCATATACAACAAATTGCTTACTCACTCTGAATAAGCAGCCATCCTTTTGTGCACAGTCATTACGTACGAGCAGACATTATCAGCTTTTAACTGTTCTTTCAGGGTTCCCACATAAGAAAAACTGACAGGTAGGTTCTCCAAGAAGGAGTCCACATAAATGTTTGTGCTCTCCATAAGTTCTGTATCTTCAATAGACGTGCATTATGTCACAGGTCAGCGTGATGGTGCCTGCTGTCCAAAGTGACTTGCCTGGCACATACACTATAGAATATGTGTAATGCATCAGCCTCATCCTGAAGTGCTGAAGTCTTGGAGGTAGAAGCTGTCTTCAGCTCTTTAAATCTTTAAACGTCCCAGACCCAGGAGTTCTTCTTTAAGAGGTCACACAGTGGTGTATCCTTTTCTGCCAGCTGGGGTATGAATCTTCCCAACTGATTTACCATCCCAAGAAAACTTCTTAACTCTGTTTTGTGGGAACCGTCATCTCTGTGATGGCCTCAGGTCAGGGTGTATACCCTCCATTGTCATGACATGGCCTAAAAAGACACAGGAGGTGCACGGTAACAAAGGGCTCTTCCTCCTATTGTAGATTTTGATATTCTTGGGATTACAAGAAGACCTCGTTCTAGGAGGGTGGTAAGGGACACGTAAGTCTTTAATATATGTTGGAGCATGGCCATTGAGGGCTTTGTAGGTTAGAAGGAGTATTTAAAAAAAATTCAATTTGACTTTTAATAGGGAGCTAATGTAAGGAAGCAAGGATAGGAGAGATATGTTCATATTTTTTAGTCCTAGTGAGTGTTCGAGCTGCAGCATTTTGTATTAGCTATAGAGCTATAGAGAACAAAGCATTGCAATAATTGAGCCTGAAAGTAATAAATGCATGTATTAATTTTTCAGCATCCTCAAAGGATAGGAACTTTCTAACCTTAGCAATATTTTGTAGGTGGAAAAAATATGAAAAATAAGAGGTTCTGGTCAATAATTACCCCGAGGTCTTTAACTTTTGTGTTACGTGACAGTGAAAGGCCACTGAGTAAGTTTTGGTGAAGGGGTAGAATGGTGTTCAGCTGTTTAGGGCCAATCATTATAACTTCAGTTTTATCAGTTTAAACATAGGAAATTATTAGTCATCCAGGTGTTAATGTCTTGGAGGCAGGCATCAAGTTTAGTTATTGGCATATAATCATTATCATTATTGGCATATAATCATTACCACCACTTGGACTTAAAACTGGTGTCCTGCCAAACTGACCAGCACTGACCAAAGTTATTACAATATTGGTAAATAATGACATTATCAGGTTCTGCAAATTTAAGGCTAACCTGATGTGTAATAACCTCCCATTAACGTAACAATTTATTACATTATTGGTATGGCGATTATTACATTATTGGGAAATGCACTTTACATTATCTGGAGTTATTACGTTATTGGGAAATTATTACATTATCAGATTCTACAAAGGTTAGCAAACGTCTGTTGTTACTTTCATGTCTGCGATCTACCTTGTGTAGCTAGCTCTCTAACATTACCAGTCAGTACACACTGGTAACGTTAATGAGCATTGAAACTGTTCATGAAGAGGTAGTATTGAACGAGGGGTTAGAGTGAGAGACAGATGAGAACTGAACGAAGAACCCCCCAAAAAAACTTGTCATTTTGTCTGTCATGCACTGTGCTGTGTTAAACACATTAGTAACACATATCTGTCAGTGACTGTACTCCTCAGTGTGCATACTCCAGCCACTATGTAGGAGGATGTGTCGTGGAAAACTACCTTGATGTTTGCAAATCCCAACAATCAGTGTCCTAACCCACCCAACACACTTGGTCCAAACCAAGAACTCACTGTCGGAGTAGAGTTGTTGACGAAGACTTTATTCACAATACTAGCAAAGTATACAAAAGACAATTGCCTCACAGTATAAGTGCTGAGTAGTGCGAAGGAGATCTGCTGCAGAGAGGATGCCGTTTACCTTGAGAGTTGTTCAGGCTCTGACTGTCTCTTCCAAACATTTATCTTTTATGCTACTTAGAACATACACTGATTCCTCCTATCTTGTCTATGTCACGGGGCTCTTGTTTACAAATTAGGAAACTTCAGGCCTAGTTCATATTGGTGGATTCTGTCTCATAATTGATTATTAAAAAATGGCTGTATCCTATTCCTCATGGGTGGGTTCTTTGTGTACCTCCTCAATTTTGCCTATGTTTTACTTAACCATGTGTTGCCCACATGATTCCTTTCCTGCAGTTTATTGCCTGTTTTAACAAACGGTGTCCTTTTCACCCTCACCACATGCTCATCACCTCGTGGTGGCCATTTAATATCACGTGTACATCACCTTGTGGTGGCCATTCAATATGTATTATTGTATATAACAATCCCTTCGCTTGTAAAATTTTGGCTCCCATGTATTCTGGCCACCATATACATTTGAGCTCCTTTACTTCTCATCTCCCTATAGTCAGTAGTACACTTAAGCATCCTTTGTTCAAAACGTGCTCCTTGCTATTTGGGCCACCCCCTCCCCTCACTGCTTCTCTGCCCCTGTCTGTCTAGGCCTCCTAGGTCACTATTATGTCACCATTGGAATAGTCTTGCAACAATCTTTTCCATGTGCTTCTTTCATATATTAGTATAAGCATTTCACTCTCAAGTTAATCTTGTATATACTAAAACAAATATTGTCTCATTTAAGAAGCCACACCTATATTGCCACATGAGCCAACACTATACAATCAGACGCAGTAGTTATCTTTTTTTTTTTTAACATTTGGGTTTTGTCTGCACGTCCGTAGCTAAACTTGCAGAAGCAGCTATGGATGGGAGTACGGGTGATATATAGTATGCGTATAGCAATGCATGAATAGTACATGGCCACCCAACAACTTTCCAACAAACATCACACTGTGGATCCCCCTGAAACGTCATCCTTAAGCAGGAAACAGTGATCGGTGCACATCCCTAGGGATGCCTCTTCCCCATTCACACCTTGCCATTCACACATTGTGTACAATAACAGGAACCAAGACTGATGGGGCCCGTCACGGTTCTACCCCCTTGATTTCCTAGCTTCTCAACTATCACAAACTAGCATGTATCCTTTAAAAGCTGCTGCATCAGGATTATATACTCATACTGTTAGTACTGCACCACTTAGTACTGAGGGCATCTTGAGGATGCAATTAGTGGTCCACACCTGGGCAAGGTGTTATCTGGACCACCGCCCTGGCACATTGGTCCTACCAATATCCTTTTACCCTGCCTTGCGAACCAAACATGGGGTAGGACGCAACTGTCCCTCTGGCGGCTGCCTCCTCCTTTTCCCATAGTTTATGGCTGCACAGGTGAAATTGTATCCTTTGCCTGACTCAATGGCCATCTAGGCAGATGCCTGCTCCACCTCTAGCGATAGTGGGCAACCAGCAAACGGTCAGCCTGACTTTTCCTCAGGCGGCCATGCAATTGAGGGCTAGTCCTCTAAAACTTTACCTCTCATATACAATATCGCTGAAAGTCATAAGTTGGATTAATAATTGTCCGTTCAAAATGCTCCTTCTAAACGCCCTTTGGGGCAATTCCTTTCACTATCTGCCTATAGCGTTATATAATTCAATAAGCATTATCTTTCAATTGAAACTTACCACCTGCCATTTCTCTAAGTAGGCCTCATCTTGGTGCATATTATTGATCAGTAAGTGGGGAATGTAAGCTGTTTCTTCATTGCATTCATTTCAGTAGGGTTGTGTTGTTCTGCACATAAACAGTCAGTAATTGAAATAGCAGTATGTGCTGGCAGTGTAAGCTGGTACTTCATTGCACACATAAGCATCAGTGTAGGTGAACACACTCAGACACTCAATCATCCTTCCCTAGCCCCTACATTTCCACCCTAGACAGGGGGTTCCCCTTCATCTATCCCCGGCATTGGGCTAATCAGGTGGCACTCAGAACGTTCCATTACTTCACATATTCCCAAAGGTTGATCCACCACCACTTCCTCTACTGGTTCTAAGACCACTAATTGCTTCTCTACAACCTTAGTAATGGATCTAGAGCAAATCTCACTACAGCATGTAACAAAGCAGCAAATTACTGCTATCAATATACCTACTCCCAACAGTAACTTAAGGATCCAGCTTATAATTGTGGCCCCTATGGATCCGAACGTGTCCTTCATCCACCCCCAGGCAGATGTAAAGAAAGATCCTATTTCGGGTGCGTCAATGTCATCAAGACTGGGGCCCTTTCCTGCATTACTATGGGTCTCATCCCTCAATCTCCTGAGTCGGTCCATGGCTTCTTGGAAGGCACTATCAGAGTTACTATCCTCGGGGATGTATGTGCAGCAGGTTTCCCCTACTACAGCACACACTCCCCCTTCTTTGGCCAACATCCAGTCCAACACCATTCTATTTTCCAATGTCATTCGGGTGTTGGCATCCAATCTTATGGCCAAAACTTCAACCCTATCATTCAAAGCATTCAAAGCTTCCATTGTGTAGTTCAGGAAGCGCATCTGATTATAGTAAATGTAATTAATCCACTTGGTATTTTCTGAGGCCGGATATCCTGCTCCAAAAAATGGAGGGGCTCCAATGAAGCCTGACAAAGTGTAGTCCATTGCCATGAATTCTTTTGGGACTTCCTTGCTGAATTTCCGGAGCTAGGTTCTTTTTTCCTGTCAGTTTGGGCCCGCAGGGCTGGTACGACTCTCAACCTCTTCCGAGCCGCCCTTCTTGTGTGGGTAGTTGCAGTTCTTTCATCCGTGGGGGCGGCAACAGCCCTTGTGGCACTGGTTGTGGCTCGGGTGGAAGACGGACCTGGTTGTACACCTTCATCCCCCTGTCGGCTTGGTCCTTCTCCGGGGTCATCTGGATCACCACCTGCTGACACAGATTGGGGAGAGAAAACACAAGGCACCCCAGGCACGTCAGCCCTAGGGCGTACAGCAGGAACTGGCAACCCCCTCCGTGCTGCAGTCCGATCCTCATCTGCTGCCCCCTGGGGTCCATGACCATCATTGTCCTCGCTGCCTCTCGCTTGGGGTCCTTGGTCCCCGTCAGCCTGTCCTTGTTCACCTTCTGGCCTCTGTGCCGTGAAACAAGAATTAAGGTGATACCATATTTGAACCTTCAACTCTTACCGCTCTAGGGGTAGCTTGCGCCACTGTGTATGGCCCCTCAGCTCTGGGGTCCAGGCAGGATCGTTTGAACACCTTTAGGTATACATAATCGCCTGGCCGGATTGGCCTCCTTTCCTCCTCGACACTCCCCCCCAGCCGGTTTTCCCTCGCCTTCTGCTCTTTGAAAATAGTTTTATGAACATGAGAAAGTTTTCTGACATGCTCTTGGACTTCTCGGTTCAGCGTTTCGAGACTTGGGCCTCGCCCATCTCTGATCTGATCCTCCACGTGAGCATCTCATGACGTGGAGTGTTTCTTCTCGCTTTTTCATCAGGGCATCCATCCAGTTCATGCCCGTGCTTTGGCAAATTTTTAATATTTTGTTTTTCAATGTTCCATTTGCCCTTTCTACCATCCCCTGACTCTGGGGGTGATAGACACATCCATACCTTACACTTATGCACATTTTTTGGGCTATTTTCTTCCATACTCTTGCCACAAATGCCTACCCATTGTCACTGCTTATTGTTTCTGGAATGCCAAATCTGGGAATCACTTCTCTTGTGAGAAATCTAGTTACAGTTCCCTCATCTTGTCTCCTGCTCGGGCACACTTCCACCCACCTCGAGTAATGGCATATTATTACCAGGATGTATTGGAAGCCATTAACTTTCTTACACATGTCAATGTAATCCATTACTATGTGTTTGAATGGTCCATCTGGCAGTGGAATGTGGCCTAAAGGTCGTGGAGCTGTGCCCTTGATATTGTTCATGTTGCATACTGTACAATCCCTCAATACCCATGCTATCCTGTCTTGTAGCCCTGGCGCCAAAACCCAGCATTCAAAATTAGTTGCTTCACTTCCCCCCTTGTGCAATGATCTAGATCATGCGCACGTTTAATTAGCTCATCAAGAAGTTTCAGGGGCGCCACTGTTCGGCCATCATGGTTGCGCCAGATGCCATCAGGACCTCTAGTTGCCCCTCTGTCCTTCCATAACTGCTAGGGGTGACAGCTTGCATAGGCTGAATTTCGTTGCGCATATACTCAGTGGCTATAATATGCACCTGTTCAGGGCCAGCAGGGGGCACAATCCTCACTCAGACAGTCCTCCCGTCCTCCATTATGGCATCTCTAGTGGGGCACTGTAAGGCTACAAGGTAATCTGCAGAATTTCTTTCAGTCGTACGCCACTTCTCACAGCAGTGTGAGCGACACGTTGGGCATTTTTGTCTCTGACAGACCACAATCGGGTGGCATAAGGTCATGTAGTTGTACGTCAGGACAATGTGTACACCACAGACACTCTTTCGCCTTTGTCTTCTCAGGACATGGACTTGGGCACTTGATCATGCCACCTTGGTTGTATGCTCTCTCATGTTGTCGTGAACGTGGGAAGGGAGGCAATGAATACAGGATTGCCTGACCTGGTTCCACTAGTCGAACAATAGCTTCATGATCTACCAACCGAAGGATGCCTTGGGTAGGGAGAGGGTAAGTTTCTTTGACCACTAAGTCTAAGCAATGGGCTAATATCACTGCTTGGCGAGGGTTAGGTATCAGGATATCAATTAGGCTGTCACCCTTAAATTTCTCAGCTGCTTCAAGGAATGCAGCCATACCGATAGTAGGATCATGGCCATTGTTGCCACATCCAAACAGGGTCAAAGTAATAAGTTGCGTTGCATTATCACTGCAGTCTTCCAACACTCTTTGGTATAGGTCTTGAAGCACACCTTGCGGGGTGTTCGCCGCATCAATCACATACCAGGGTACTATGGGAATGTGGACAATACGAGAGTACTTGTCCCCCAAGTCATAGGGACCTGTCACAAAAATCTCCCCAGGTTTCAAGGGCCCCCCCTTTTGTTCCTTTCATCACATTCCTTCTGGTATTTTTCCCCAGCAAGCTTTCTAATAGCTAGAGCCATTCCCCTCCCATTTATCAGTCGATCATCTGTTGGATTTACCAAAGTGGCCTTCAGTCCAGGTGTGTATGCTTTGAGTTCACGGTCTAATACCCTGATATCTTTAGCGGTTTCCCTTGTCAGTATGCCCCATTAAATAGATATATTTGTTCTGCAATCTTGGACCTTGGCCAAATCAGCATATTGACGCCTTTCCTCCCTTGTTGGGAGGAACTCTAGTCCTTCCCCACGAGACTCTAAGTATTCTTCTAAGTCGTGGGGATATCGTGCCTCACACAATTTAGTTGCACACTCAGGGCAGTCTCCTCTCATGCAAATTGCACATTCTATTGGCTCAGCATGGTGTCGATGGTTTACATCGTCAAACCACATAGAGCACCATTTACACTCATGTCCCGTGGGAAACGGGCATGGTGCTGGACACTGAACTCGCAGGCCACTCAACACGTGACGCTCCATCGTACTCTGGGGGAACATAATCTGCTGGGTTGCCTGCCATATCACACACCCTGATCGTTACATCTGGGCAATATGTGAGATTGTAATAGCGAAGCTGTCTCTGTGGGGTAAGACAAAATGTTCCCTGTTCTGCCAATTGAACTACTGCATAACATGTGTAGATGACCACTGGCCATCCCATTGTAATTGCTGATGCCTTCACATATGCAGAATATACTGCCTCCAATCCCTGGTAACAGGGAGGATAGCCTTGGGCAACTGTGTCTAACTTTGAACAGTAGTATGCTATAGCCTGCTTTGCCTTTCCTTTCCACTGACTTTGAGCTAGGATAGATGCCATGTATGTGTCCTGCTCTGGTTCTCACCTTGTTCTAACATACAGGCTAAAGGGTTTGCTGTTGTCAGGTAGAGCTAAAGCTGGTGCCTGTTGCATTTCTGTCTTGATCCGCCCAAATGCTTCCTCTGCATCCAGGGTCCATGTGAGGTTGTTCTTCAGATTGTCCTTTCCTGCTACTGAGATCAATGCTCGGAGAGGAGCAATCTTTTGATCATAGCAGTCCACCCAGTCACTGCTAAATCCTATAAGTCCTATGAATGACTTCATTTGTCTCACTGTCTGTGGTTTTGGGGCTTTGGTAATGGCCTTCACATGCTCTGGTGCTATTCTTTTTTCTCCATGAGAGATAAGTCTTCCCAGGTAAATTACCTGTGGTTGTGCGAACTGCAGCTTTTTCCGGGAGGCCTTATATCCCCCTTCTGCAAGGACTGTTAGCACTTGAACTGTATCCTTTTCACATGTTTCCACGTCCGGTGAGCACAGCAAGATGTCGTCAACATACTGCAGGACGGTACTCTGACACGCTATGTGTTTCAGATCTTCTTTTAGCACCTGATTGAACATGTGGGGACTGTGTTTGAAGCCTTGTGGCATTCTTGTGTACTGCAGTGTCTTTCCTTGATATTGAAATGCAGGGTGCCACCTGGATTGTAATGATAGAATCAATGATAGAAAACACCTTCGCATCGGCGGGTATGTTTGTAAGTAACACATTAGCATGGGGAACCTCTGCTGGGAAATCTTCAATGATAGCATTTATTGGTCATAGGTCCTGTACCATTCTCCACCTTACTCCATTTGCTTTTATCACTGGGTAAATGGGAGTGTTACAGCATGCTTGACTCATTTCTTCCAGCACCCCTGGTTTCAGTAGTTCCTCTATGGTTCCCCTTATTCCCTCTGTGGCCGCTGCTGACAGAGGGTACTGTCATTGGAATGGCAATTCTGCGTTAGACTTCAGTTTGAACTCCATAGGGCTAGCAGATTTCACTATGCCAACATCTCCTTCCCCTTGAGACCAGACTTCCTCTGGTACTTGCGCCAGGATTCTTTCCATTCTGTCCTCTTTGTTGACATCCATCTCATCAAATGGCTTGTGAGTCTCTTTGATGTCTGCATGACATCTGTGCAATTCTCCCCTGGTCCGCCTCCCCTCTCAAGCTCTGATACGCTGTCTGATAAGCTCTTCCTCGCTCTCCCTCTCAGCATTGATTTCATCAAGCGTGAGCAGATCTTCTGTTGGTGCATCAATAAACAACTGTTCATTTCTGTTCCAACTTTCTTTGTCCTTTTCCTTCCTTCTAAGTGTCTTTTTCACGGCCCCTGCTTGCCTCTGTCTCAGCGCTTCATTTTCTTGCCTTGCCCGTTCAGCTCCCTCCTTTTGGTGTTTGTGCCATCTTTCTTCCATCTCATCCTCTTCAGTGAACAGAGTTTCTGGCCAGTGCTGTGCTCTGTTGCGTAGTATTCTTCTTTCCTTTTCTTTCTTCTCCTTCTTGCATTCCTTTCATCATTTGCCTAATCACCTTTTTTTTCTATTATCTCATCGTTCACCCACCTTTTCCTCCGCTTCTTCCTCCTCTCCTGTTCCAATGTTTCCAGCCTTGTTCCCTGGGTTATCCCTTGGTCTAGTGTCCAGTGTCTACAAGGATTCCTTTCTTCCTCGGGGATGGTGGACGCTCGACCGGTTTGTTTATCCTTATCTTCCCACTAAACATGTGTTTCTGATAGACGGCATCTGGGGCTCATCTCCTCATGTGTAGCTCTTGTATTCACTCCTTCCTTGCTGAGCCAAATGGGTTACTCCTCCCATCTGGGTTACTCCTCCCGCCTGCCTTGGGCATCCGTCCTCTCTGGAGTCTGAGGTCAGTGTTCCTTGTGCTGAGCTCATTCTTTTTTCTTCCAGTCCTTCTTCATTGTCTACATCGCTGCTTGTCAGATCATCATTTTGCCCCATGATATGTAGCTGCCGAGACAGTTTTGCTGACCCTTTGGTGACCCCTTGACATGTATTCAACTTATATATATAATTTTCTTTTATTGTGATTCTGTCTCCTCAATTACTGTTATTGTTATCACTAATCCCACAATAAAGGCTATGCTTGCTATTATCCAACCACCTATTAGACAGTGAAATATAAACTTTTGGAATGGATCTGCCATATAGATTCACTGCCTTATTTTACTCTCTATCCCTAGTCTTCTTGGTCAAATTACTTCAGCATAAACACAATTATCCTGGGAGAACAGAGGTTACACACATCTGTACTTCCTTTTTGAGCCACCCTCCCCACATAGTTGACCCATCAAAGCATTTCTTATTTGGTCATCAACTTGGAGTATCATACATGCTTCTTCAATAATGTGTTGGAGGGCCTGCTCTTTTCTGTCTGTGGTGAGTTCTTCTCTCCTTCCCTCTCTGTCCTCCTTTCTGGCCCTAATGTTTACCTGTAATGGGGGTCTATCTTCAGTTCTCAGCACAGTAATCTCCACCCCTTCTTCTAACCCAGACAACCACCACCCATTTTCTGGTAATCTCCTTTTCTCTTCTGAGTCTGTCCCGTTGCACCTTCCAATCACTAATTTCTCTGCTGACTGGGATCCCTCTATTTCTCTACCCAGGCGTCTCTTCCGCCTTCTCTTCCTCCTAGGTGGACCGGCTGCTAAGGCCCGTCTTCCCTCAGCTTTCTTATATCCTTCTCAATTATTTCCTCAAGCACTTCCTCTGCTTCCACACTGGCCAAAGTCTCTCTTAGCCAATACTTTAGCTCTTCTAATTTTCTTTCAACTGTCTCCTCAAAATACACTAATTTCCTTACTTGTTCATAGATCTTATCATTTTCTTTGTTGTTTCTTTCTTCATCACTTTCAATGTCACTTTCCAAACTTTCAGGCTCACTCCTTAGGGAGTTAGCATCTTCTCCTCTCTCCTCAGACTCAGGCTCAATCTCTCCTTCACCTCCTATTGGGAGAATGTTTCCTATTCCTTCTTGCTCAAACCCACTGTCACTTACACTCGCATCCCGGTAGGTACTAGAAATTTTCTGTTCTTGTTCAATCTCTCCCCTGTCCTGCTCTATTTTGTCCACAGAGGGGCAGTACAACCCTAATTTTGGAGACCCCCGCCCATAGACAGGTGGAGACTCGGTGTAGCCTCTACAATTGTTATTATGCTCATGCACAACCTTTTTACTTATACACCGGGCAAGACCCCGTCTCAAACCCCAGGCGAGACCTCGTCTCAAACCAATATCCTAAATACTACACGGGGCGAGACCTTGTCTCAAACCCCCAGGCGAGACCTTGTCTCAAACCAATATCCTAAATACTACACGGGGCGAGACCCCGTCTCAAACCTCTTTTTAAATTTTTCTTTTTTATTTTTATACACTACACAGGACGAGACCCTGTCTCAAACCCTAGGCGAGACCTTGTCTCAAACCTCTTCTAAACACATCATACACTACAATATTCAGTACCCTTCTGCAGTTAAAGTCAATGTCAACACTTATCACTAAAATTTGGTTCTTTTTGCAGAATAAAAGGACTCTCTCAGATTTTCAACTTTACTTTCACAGATAATGACTCTTGGCAAATCAAATTTAAGCAAAGCGCTTAACTTGTTTTTCTTTTGGGCCCTGCCAAGAATCACCACTGGTCAGCAAAGTCCCTCTGGAGTTGAATGCCCTCTTGTGTTCTTTGCAGATCCTGGCACCGTGACGCCAAATCTCTGTCGTGGAAAACCACCTTGATGTTTGCAAACCCCAATCAGTGTCCTAACCCACCCAACACACTTGGTCCAAACCAAGAACTCACTGTCAGAGTGGAGTTGTTGACAAAGACTTTATTCACAAGTATACAAGAGACAATTGCCTCACAGTATAAGTGCTGAGTAGTGCAAAGGAGATCCACTGCAGAGAGGATACTGTTTACCTTGAGAGTTGATCAGGCTCTGACTGTCTCTTCCAAACATCTACCTTTTACTTAGAACATACACTGATTCCTCCTATCTTGTCTACATCACGGGGCTCTTCAGCCCTAGTTCATATTGGTGGATTCTGTCTCCTAATTGATTATTAAAAAATGGCTGCATCCTATTCCTCATGGGTGGGTTCTTTGTGTACCTCCTCAAGTTTGCCTATGTTTTACTTAACCATGTGTTGCCCACATGATTCCTTTCCTGCAGTTTATTGCCTGTTTTAACAAACAGTGTCCTTTTCACAGCAGTCACCCTCACCACATGCTCATCACCTCATGGTGGCCATTCAATATCACATGTACATCACCTTGTGGTGGCCATTCAATATGTATTATTGTATATAACAATCCCTTCG
This sequence comes from Tenualosa thibaudeaui, assembly GCA_027481765.1. Classification (NCBI taxonomy): domain Eukaryota; kingdom Metazoa; phylum Chordata; class Actinopteri; order Clupeiformes; family Clupeidae; genus Tenualosa; species Tenualosa thibaudeaui. The sequence goes on along the minus strand of JAIFZK010000016.1, from coordinate 10,335,254 downwards.
CTTGTAAAATTATGGCTCACATGTATTCTGGACATTGTTTACATTTTCCCAATGAATTGAGTTCCTTTACTTCTCATTTCCTACAGTCAGTAGTACACTTAACCATCCTTTGTTCAAAACGTGCTCCTTGCTATTTGGGCCACCCCCTCCCCTCACTGCTTCTCTGCCACTGTCTGTCTAGGCCTCCTAGGTCACTATTAGGTCACCATTGGAATAGTCTTGCAACAATCTTTTCCATATGCTTCTTTCATATGTTAGAATAAGCATTTCACTCTCAAGTTAATCTTGTATATACTAAAACAAATATTGTCTCCTTTATGATAATAATTTCCACAGATGTAAGTTGTTCTGGTTGCAGATTTTACGGGGTTCCCTTAAAACATGCTATTTTACCCAGGGGCTGGGCTTTACATCTGGCATCACTCACTTGGTGTGTGTTCATGGAGCGCGTTCTCGTAGGCTTGCAAACGTCACAAACTTCCATCTTCCAAGTAGTGTCCGCAGAAGTGCAAAATATATGAAATAATGTTATTATGTACAAGGCTGACTCAACATGAGATTTAAAGCTAGATCAAAACCTAGTGATTTTACTCATCATAAGTTTAATTATGTGATACATATCCTCTCTTTGATGGTCTTTTATAATTAGTTTTTAAATGTTCCTCCTTGTGTTGATCTTAGCATTATTCATCTTTTACAGGCTTTTATTGGCCCTGTCCCAACTTGTTTTTTAAGTAGTAGTATTTTGTCTTTGTTGACAAGTGTCCCAACTTTTCTGTAATCAGGTTTATACTACAGGTGAGAGCAGACCACCATCATCCAGGTCCCCAAGAGGCCAAGTATGAGATGCCTTAATGATTAGGCCTGTTACACTCACTTCTGTCATCATGAAGTGCTTTGAGCATATAATCTTGGACTATATTTCATCTTTATTACCTGCTATGTTAGCTCCACTCCAGTTTGCATACAGACCAAACAGGCATTTCTTGTCAAGTGGGTTTTATTGTCATTTCAACTGCATACACTGTATATAGTGAGAGGAAACAATGTTTCACCATAGATTCAAGGGATGCTATATTTAACCCCTTCAGACCTGGCGTCCATTGGGATGGACATAACATATTTCTTGGTCTAAACCAATACAAAATCTATGATTTCATTATTTGAATAATGCTTATTAATCGGTTCCCGATGATCCAGTCACAAAGGAGAAATGACTTTTAACTTGATCTGAGGGAGCTTCAGACATTAGACAAGACAAGCATGGCTCTGAAGCTTGAGAGAGGGAGGAGTAAGCCAGCACTGTTAGTTAGTGCCACCATGCAAAAAAATACATTTCACAGCTAAACTATGACTTCATAATAGATGTATTTTATGTATAATGTTTTCCACAATGTTCTTTTAGAGTATAGAGTCATTGACTTTTTTGAACACCTTGTAAATGGGGAGTTATCTGAACTTGACTGCTTGGATTCAGGAAATGAGGCAGATGAGAATGATGGTAAGTGTAGGTGTATATAGTATAAGGTTTTAGGCTATAATATATAAACTGCCAAAAAATGCACTTGAGATCATGAGTTAGAATATTGAAAAGGAGTTGTAAATGTGATTGTTTTGTTATTGGATAGGAGGAGGGACAGAGAAAAAGGACAGAGGAGAGGTTGAGGTGGAAGAACTTGAGGTGGCAGCTGAGGTTGAGGTAGAAGAAAGTGTAGTGACAGAGGATCAGGAGGAGATTACAGTAGACAGCGAAGAAGATGATCAGGAGCAGATGACAGTAACCAAGAGGCATGACATTAAGTGGCTCCATAGGCCATTCACCACAATCATCGATACTTCCTTTGAGAATCATCTGATTCATGACCAAGATCCCATGAGCCCATATGAATACTTCAAACAGTATGTACCAGATGAGCTCTTCAATCTGATGTCTGACAGCACCAACATCTACGCCATGCAAAGTGGCACACTAGAGTCTCCATGTACTGGGAAGCTGGGATGGACATTGGTATTTTTCGAAACACCATGTGCCGTGACAGATTCTTCCAGCTTCGGTCATATTTGCATTTGGTCAACAATCTGGAGAGGCCGGCAGAGAACAGAGATGTGTTTTATAAGGTGCGTCCTCTCTATGATGTCATTCATAGAAGATGCTTGGAGCTTCCACTAGAGGAAAACCTTTGTGATGATGAACAAATGGTGCCATTTCGTGGATCTCTCTCTGTCAAACATATGTAAAAGGCAAGCCACACCCTTGGGGGGTGAAAATATACTTCCTGTGTGGGAACAGCCAGGGTCTGTTGCTTTGTCAACCCTCCCCTAAAGTCTGACAAAGTAATGGCAAAAATGTCACGAGGAAGCTGTGATGGTAAGCTCGCACTGGTGAAATGGTTTGACAGCAGATCAGTCATCATGGCCTCCAACTTTGTTGGTGTTGGCAGAATGGATGAAGTGCAGTGGTGGGATAAAAAGCAGAAACAGTTTTGAAGGTGTCCGGTTGACCACCGGAAGTGGTCAAGCTGTACAATGAAGCAATGGGAGATGTTGACCTGCTCGATCAACTTGTCAGTCTGTACCAAACAGAAATTCGGTCAAAAAAGTGGACCCTGAGAATGATCACACTTGCTTTTGATCTGGCTGTGGTGAACAGTTGGCAGGAGTACAGGCTGGATGCCAAGAGGGCCAAACTCCAGGCAAAAGAAACCCTGGATCTCCTTCATTTCAAGATGAATGTGGCCCAGTTTCTGGTGAGTG